>ML675603.1:93923554-94003682 GCA_007922155.1 Mesoclemmys tuberculata | reverse complement strand
AAGACTCACCAGCCAGCACCCAAAAAAGATTTCTCTGCAGTAACTCAATTCCCATCCCATCCAGCATTCCCACAGACCATTGAGCAGACTTATCTGCCGATAATCCTGGGGACATGCTATTATTCCCATATTACAGCTGTGGAACTGAGGCATGTAGGGGCTGAATGATTTGGCCAGAGTCATACAAAAAGCCTGTGGCATAGCAAGGAATTTAACCCAGCTCTTCCAAGTCCTACGCTAGTATCTTAATCACAGGACCATGCTTCCTTTCTAATAGTGATTTTAAAAATGTATACATGTGTGATGGGAGCCCCGGGCTGCAACCTGGAACTGGGATACTGCTGTGCCCCCTTAACTCAAGCCTGGGCTGTCTCTCCCAATGCTTTGCTAGTAACAAGCAGCAAACCCCTCCAGGTGCTGTAATCACCTAGGATAACAGCATGTGGAGTCACACAGCCAGCTAGATTGCATGAATGCTTCTCCCAAAGCCATTCATCAATAACACAGAGAAAAGCATCAGCCTATACCCCCCCAGTTTTCCAGCCTAGCACCCCAGAACTGTACCATCTTGCACTGGTCAGAAGCCTGATCAGTGTAAATTCATTACTCAGTCTGCCCTCCTCCATCAAGGTGGAGAGGACACACACTAGTCTTTGTAAACTGAGCTGAGATTTCCCAAGCACTTCAACCAAAACACATGGTGTTAGGTAAAATATAAAACAGATGTATTAACAAGAGAAAGATACATTTTAAGTAAGTATAAGTAGCAGGCCTCGCGGTCATGTTGGTTACTTAAGAAACAAATATAAATTTACAGTCTAAATTCTACAAACTAAACAGGATTTGAGTCAAGCAGTGTCTCATCCTGACAAGTGGTACCAACAGGTTTCTGTTCCTCAATACACAGGCTGGGATTGCCTTCCAGCTCGGGACCACCCTTTAAAGTCTTTGTCCTCCAGATGTTTCTTCCAGGTGTTGAGTTGGGGGGGAGGTTGGGAGGGGTCCACGGATGATGTCACTTCCTCTTTTTTTATAGTTTCTTCCGTCATGCTGGAAAGATCTTTTGCTATGATGTGAGGGATTGCCCCCTTTGGTCAAGCAGTGTCCATTGTCTATGTGCTCTCTCTGAGAAATCTTCATTGTATACAGTTCCTGAGATAGTGGATTATTTCCTTGATTGATGTTGGCGAGCCATTAATGCTCTCTGGTTATGCCATTGTTACACCTGAAAGGTTGTGTAGGTGTTTCGCACCCCACAACATATTTCAGTAACAAACATATAGCAAAACTTTATAATTTCACATACAATGGTAGCACATACAATCCAACAGGATATTAATGTACAACAGATCATGCCTTTTTAAATGATACCTCCCACAGCATGCTTTGTACAAAACATAATAATTATATGATAGTTGTGAATATGGAGGTTCCAGGGTGCCAGAACAGAGAGTCAGAACATGCCCGATACCTGATGTCCTCTTGTTCCCCAATAAAATTACTAAAACTAATCAATCAAATAATAATGCTTATCTTCTATATCGTACTTTTCATCTGGAGGTACAGAGGGGTGAAGTGAGGTACAAATGAGGTACAGAGGTGAAGTGTCTTGCCCAATGTCAAGCATCAGGCTAGTAGAAAACCTAGGAATAGATCTTGGGTCTTCTGAATTCCAGGCCAGTGACCTATTCACTACTCCACGGTTAAAATAAACCTCAATTGTTAGACTAGCCCCTCAGATACACAGTAAATCCCCTCACTCCATCGCAAAAGAACCCAAATTACCAAATATATAAAATAAACCAAACCCACAAAATTACAACTAAACAGGATATTAAAAGCCCTCAGAAAATATGAATGAGACCATACCAAGTCGTTCTATTTGCATAATAGCAATTCATAGATTATTTTCCCTGCAACCATTATAGAAATGGAACCAAGGAAAAGGGGACTGCACAGAAAAGATAGTAAAAATAATCTCCTTCTGTATTTCTAGGCATCTTTCTTGTGACTACTATAGACATTTCTTTATATAGCAGAATCAGCCAAAAGCTGGCAATCCTCCCCTCTCTCATGTCTCCCACTTGGTTGTTGTGCTTACTAGCCTCAGGCGATTGGTCTGCTTTTAAATTTATCTTCTACTTAAAGAGCTAAATTGGGACTTATTATACAATATTCCCAATTCAGCTGCTTCTCTAATGGGTAAACTGAAAAGTACAGATGATTCTGAACCAAAACTTCAGCTACATGCATGAAATCTGAACTTCTTCATTGTATCAGGGGTTGAACTAAAAAACCCATCCACAAACACAATTCCTTTCCTTCACCCTTACAAAGGCCTGAATGCCAGCCTTGAATGCAAATTTCCCTAAAAGTTGAGTTGGCTGGGGTTCAGATCATTGCTAACATAGGAATAAGCTGCAAACGTCGATCTGAATCTGGATTCAGATTGAGGATGTGGATCAACCCCTAAAACACAGCATAACCATCTGAGAAATTGTGCTGAACACTCTGGCTATGAGCTGTTGCGGTGGATGTGTTATTTCCCTTTAAAGTTTGACTGCTTGGGAAAAGATGGAGATCATGAGTGGTCAAACTCTAAAGAGAGGCTGCATAGTTCTGAGACCATACAGTGTTTCAGAAGCCACTGCTTAAAGGCAGTTGGGCTACTTTTGATGTGTAGAGAAAATGGGGTTGGAGCAGAGAGAAATAGCATGGCAGGAGGTAAAAGGGGAATAAAAGTCAGGGGAAATGATCTGTAGAGAAAAGAAAACTAAATTGGAAAGGGTGGGTAATACAAAATAGAGGGAGGAGAAAAGGAGAGGAATTGGGAAGGTCACAAGATCAGATACAAAACATAAAGGGCCATTTGTCATGCAGACTGGATTGGGGGGGCATTTGTGTTATTTGACATTAATATATCAAAATCATAGTGATTCATGTGAGACATACCATGTCAGGTGCGGTTAGAAAGGTTATGATATGCTGAATAAGATGATAATATTTGTGTTCATGTGTAATATATGTGAGGAAAGTTATGGAGATCTTTGTTATACCTATATTTCAAACTGTGCTGTAAAAGACACACTCCAGACAGAGAGGCCACAGGACAATAGCCCACTTAATGGCCCATCAAGACCTTTACAGAGGCCAGAGGCCCAGGAAGAAACTAAAGGCATACCTGAAGAGTTACCAGGATTGGCCCATGTGACTATGGACTCCATTTTGGTCCCTGTAAAATTCCACAAGCCACATGGCCAGTAACAGAGGGTATATAAGATCAAACCACAGAAACCATTTTGTCTTTGTCTTGTTCCTTGTTCCTCTCAAGCTGCAGACACACCTCTGGATCAACACACTTTGCAACTGAACTGAAGGACTTAGACCCATCCAGGTACTGGATGTATACCAGAGAAACTATACAACTCCACAATTGTTCTAGAAACCTGATGTATATGGACTTTTAAATCATTTGTATGTATCTGATTGCTTTAAGCCTTTAACACTTCTCATATTGTTTGTTTTTCTTTTATTAATAAACCTTTAGTTTTAGTTACTAAAGGATTGGCTGGCAGCGTGGTATTTTGGGTAAGATCCAAACTTATAGTGAACTGGTGCTGTGGCTGGTCCTTTGGGATCAGAGGGAATCTTTTAGTAAAGAGCATAGAGTTTAAATGACTGGTCTCTTTACTGGATCTAGTGGCAGTTTGGGAGCCAGAGACTGAAATGCAGTAGAGGGGGCTGTGTGTATTTGCACAGTGGCTTCTTGATAACCAGTGTGGGGGGAATCAGAAGCACTGTTTGTGGCTGGTTGGGAAGTCTGACTGCAGTGTCACCCACCACTGCTGGGAGAATTTGCTCTCCTTTTGCAGCCTGCCCTGACCCTGGCATTATCAGTGGGCTACCCTGGGCACGGACGGGTTACACCATTGACTTTGGCCCTGTCTGAACTAGGAAAACAAAGGGTGTGTAGTAAATGTATTTGCTGACCTGGGTTAGCACATTTTAAATGCCACTTAGCAGCTACATTAAATATAGTGGTGTTTACAAACTTTTTAGTTGTCTTACAGTCCTCATGTTGTTGATCACACCCACTAACACAATTTGAAACATCTCTGTCTTTGTCTATGCTGGGTGCTAAACAGTGTTTATAAATGTGTTAATGAATATCATTTAATACATACCCGTCATTTTCCTAGTCTAGGGTCAACATGACTATTAGGGTTGTATGAATGCAACTGAGAGCAGAATTTGATCCAAAGATGTTCAACAGTCTGGGTGTCTCTACACTGTGGGAGACTATGCTGGCATAACTACACTGTTGTAGTTATACTGGCATAACCCCTTATTGTCAATGCAGCCTGCATCAATGGAAGAGATTTTTCCATCAGTGTAGGAACACCACTTCCCCAAATGATGGAAGCTATTTAAACAGAAGGATTCTTCCATCAACATAGTTTCATCTACACTGGCAGTTAAGTTGGTATTAGCTATATGGGTTTTTCACATCTCTGACAGATGTAGCTATGTAGACCTAATTTTTAAGTTTTCACCAAGCCCATGTAAGCCCAAGTGCAAATTAGGAAAATTTTCTGGTTTAGGAAGGGTAGTTTAGTTCTAGCAGTATACCCTCCTTGTAGAGATGCAGCTTATACCACTAAAAAAAGTGCTTTGGCCAGTATTACTTACCAGTGCAGCAAGTGAAATAAGCTATATTAGTAAAAGCACTTTTAGGCTACATTATTAGGGCTTTTGTCCATATAGAATGTCTGAAAAAAATCCCACTCATAACTGACCGGGTTTTATCTGCAAAAGTTTCTAGTGTGGATGTGTCCTAGGTCAGATGATCATTTTATATTTTGTATTTTATATGATAATTGAGCGAATCCTGCAAGTTGGTCAAAGTAGCATACTTTAAGAGGCACTACTCTGCAAGCATGAGCCTTATTCAATCACATTTGCAGTAAGTCAGCACCAGGTTTCTATGAGAACATCATTGGCTACTGATTGCCCTGTCTTAATGTTATAAGTTCTTTCCAGATCTTGAAAGAACAAGAAATGTTGCATTCAGTTTTAAATGAGGAATTTCCCCCTCCAAATGCTTTACAAGCATTCTTTATTTTCTTCAGATAAGTTATATGCAATTATTCTTTTTCTTAAGACATCTTTCATTATATCTCTTAAGCAGTGGCTCTCAACCTTTCCAGACTACTCTACCCCTTTCAGGAGTCTGATTTGTCTTACATGTCTCCAAGTTTCACCTTAGAATCTACTAGCTTACAAAAATCAGATACTAAAATTCTAAAGTGTCACCACATACTATTACTGAAAAATATCTCATTTTTACCATATAATTATAAAATAAATCTATTGGAATATAAATATTGTACTTAAATTTCAGTGTATAGTATATAAAGCATTATAAACAAGTCATCGTTTGTATGAAATTTTAGTTTGTACTGACTTTGCTAGTGGTTTTTATGTAACCTGTTGCAAAACTAGGCTAATATCTAAATGAGTTGATGTACCCCCTTGAGGACCTTTGTGTAGCCCCAGAGGCACGTGTACCCCTGGTTGAGAATCACTGTAAGGTAGTGGGTGATACCTCTCCTTTGCCCTGCTGTACACCAAGTACACACCACATAGCTGAGAAGATAGGGCCCAAACATTTGTGAAGTGTCTGCTTATGCCACATCATGAATTAACTGTCAGTGGGTGTCAGATATCTGCACATGAACAGAAACCTCCCAGAAGAAAGTGCTTTCATCAGATCTCAACAGTCTCACAGACTCCATCAGCCTACAAAGCAAAAGCCTTATTTGATCTTGAACTCGGCTCTCTACAGGATGGGGCATATTGCCGCACTGTAACATAAGGTGGTTAGCTCTGTGCACTGGAGTAATGTGTAACTTGGTTTTCAATTGGATTAGAGGAAATTTTTTGTTTTATTTTTTTTTGCCTGCGGTGCAGGGAACCATGCTTTACTTTTAATTAGCCATCACCTGCAAATAAATCCAGTTTAAATAACTGAATGCTGTCTATTTGCAAAGGAGTGTCGCTAATCCTGCCCCTGAAACTAATCCCTACTTTGAAATAACATCAGTTGAAAGACTTTTTAGATGTTAGTTTGCAAAGATTCTTTTTATTCAATTAGCTCTTTGGAGCAAGTGAGATAGCATCTAAACATTTTCACACTGTTGATTTAATTCTCCACATGTCATTTCCATTCTCTCATCCACTTTTATATTCACATAATTTATTGGTCTGAGCTTTTTCAAACCTAGCATAAATGAGAAAAGATTAAGCAAAATATTTGATGACTCTCTATGAAAATCTTTTAAAGAAAGGCTGCTTCTCTGTTGACAGAAGAGAAATGAAAGATGAAAATAAATTTTACTCAAAATGAATTTAAAGCTGACTTCATTAAAATTTCACGTAAAGACTTTTACATGTTGATTCTATTTTAATTAATATGGTCGGCAGTGCATCTGTTTCTTCTTTTCTGAAGTTCCCTCATTATAGTAAACTAGTCTTTCTGCTCTTTTCTGTGTATTTTCCTTTCTCTTCCATTCTCAGTGGCACTTGCTCACTATCCCTCTGTTTTATTTTTTTTAAACTTTCTCTGTCTGCCCAGGTTCAAAACTGATAACTGCACTGATTAGAAAGTTATTGAAGTTGATTTATTCTATTTATTTGGTAATTAGGACTGAGATTTTCCATATTAAAATATAAACAATATAAATATAAATAATATAAATTTAGACAGGAAATGATATCACTTGTGCTACATTCCTCACAAGCTAATGAGGATTGGGTTGGGGTGCAGAGGAGAGGCTTCCATTGAACATGTAGTTTCTCCAGGTAACGATTCTTTCAGTTCAGTAGGTGGCATTTTCTGCTTTGAGTTGGTGCTAACCTACTGAAAAAGTCAGGTGGCACTGTGCTGCTGAAATTGACATACATGAAGGTAACCACTCTATGTCACTAACACCCAGGACAAGTACTCATTTGGGGGTCAAATCTTATTCATTTCACTCCTGTTAGTAGTCCCGCTGAAAACAATGACCTCACTGCACATTTAAGTGAAGGGGGCCATTGTCTGTCTTGTGGGGAAAAGTGTGTTGCCCCTTGAAAAGCTAGAGAGTCAGAGAGTGACTTTCTGCTGCTGCTGCAGACCAGGTCAGCATCAGGACACTGACCCTTTCCTCTCCCCCCACCCCCACTTGCCCAGGTGACAGAAGAGAGGGGGGACTTTACCTAGACCAGGTGAAGTATCATCCCAACCTCTGTCCAATGGAAGTGGTGAAATACCAAGTTTTGTCAGGATCTGCTATGGGCAATGTGTTTGTTGCTTCTTTCTCCAGGGGCTGGGAAGGAATGTTTCCCACACCACCAGATTGGCCAAGATGAAGTGGGGTATTTTTTCACCTTCCTCCACAGTACATTCAGGTGGGCTTAGCTGGGTGAATATGAAATGGGCATTAGGCTGTGATGTCACAACTCAGTATGTAAACATGGGATGGATGTCCAGTGCAGGTACTTGGTAGAGAAGGGATACAGTGATCAGATAAAATGGACTGGTAAAGGATCTAGAGGAGATCTTCTTTAAAGGAATAGAAACAGGGGGGTGCAGGGAGGGTTGGGGGCTTCTATGACTCGTATGGTAGGGAACCATTCCCATCTCCTTTATAGCCCCCGCTTTACCTTCATTCAATGGGAGTGGGAGATGGTGAGATACCAGCTGTAGGTTGGCTGGTGATCTAGGAAACGTTGTTTTTTATATTTAATAATGCAAAATTTTACGTGTCACTACCATCACTATATTAATAGGAATCTCAGTCACAAAGACCTTGGTCCTGAGAACCGTTTACCATTCTCGATTTACCTTTATATCTGATCCTCTTTTATTTGAGCTGAATGGTAAACTTGCTATTGACTTCAGTGGGAGAAGGGTTGAAAGCATTAGACCAGTGTTTCTCAATCTTTTTGATATCAGGGACCAGATTGCTGCCTTCTTAAACTGTGTCAGGGAGATCTCAGGGACTGATACCAGTCCATGGATAAGTCGATGAGAAAAACTGCATTAGTCTACATTTTCTTCTCACTTACACAGATTTAACATCACAGTAACTGTATTGCCTTTCATGGAGTTACGCCTGATTTTACACCTGATTAAGTGACAGGAGAATTGGGCTCATTTACTTTAGAGGGAATTTCTAGTGTTCAGCATCTCTCAGAATTCAACCCAGTTCCAAAATTCCTTTCACACCTGGGCAGAAAAAGTCTGATAAAGGGCAAGTAGGTCTTATTCTTGACTATGACAATTGCTTTGCAGATCTTTTAATGCCAAATATCGCCTTACTTCCAGAGCTAAGAAACATTCTTTTGTAAACCCTATTTTTAATTTGTGCATAAAATGATACTATAGGTCCAGGCAGAGAAATCAATATTATTATTATTTGCTTTGGGCCTAGCTCTTCTTTGACACCAGAGTAAATCAGCAGTCACTTTTAAAGTCAAAGGAGTTACACTGGTGTAAAACTATGAAAGTCCAAAGAGAATCAGGCCCTTTGAGAGCATAAAAAGCAACAGAAAAGAAACTGAGACCTGGAAATGCAACTTGAACATTAGACCGGTAATACTGGATCAGACCAATGGTCCATCGGCCCGGTATCCTGTCTTCTGAGGGTGGCAAATGCCAAGTGCTTCAGAGGAAATGAACAGAACAGGTAATCAAGTGATCCATCTCCTCATCCACTCCCAGCTTCTAGCAAACAGCAATCCTTGCCCATCTTGAATATTAGTATTTGTGTTACAAGTCCAGCTCAGAGACAGAGAGAAATTCCAACTCTAGAAGTCTAGAAACATGTATGCTCTTTTAGAAAGAATTTGAAATACTGGCTAAAAATATCTTTTCTTTCTTATGACGCCATTCCAAATCTTGGCCTCTTAAAGACAGAAGGTAGGCAATGAGGATATGTGGATGAGTAGATTTGCCATGTAATGTGTAATTCTCCCAAGTCTATGTGTTAAATGGCAGTGAGCTTTGGAAGGCCTGTAAACCCTTCTACTAAAATCTGAAACCAATGCAAGCCCACTTTGAGTTCCCAAAACCTTGACTGAGAAGCCCTGATCTCATTCAGCACTGTATTCTCATCTCTCTGGCTACCAACATGCTTCAATTAACAACACCTCAGCATTTGGCACCTGGATTCCATGGGGATTACGTTAGAGAGATAGATCTGATCTATGATCACATAGATTTGGAAGTCAAATGTGATACTCAAACACTGTTTCACTTTTAGAGAGGGAGAGATAATGCTCACTCCTCATAGATATATTATATGTACAGGTAGTCTTTAAAAATGTTTTAAATTAATTGTTTCAGTGATCTATGAATATTTGGTGTAGCTGTTTATCCAGGAAAGTTGCAAATGTATTCTGTAAGAATGAAAGGATGTCAATTTCTGAATTTGCCAGGTGCCTGTTAGAGGTTGAAGCTGAAATCTAACCAACGAGGCTGGTTACCATTTAATGAATTCAATAGCATAACCTCTTTCTACTGACTCCAGGGAGCATTACCTAATCAGTTTTACACTGAGTTCTTTTCAGGTCAACTTTGAACCTGAACACTATTTCTGAAAGCAGGACACTTTCTTATTCTTAACTAACCAACAATTTATTATTTCACTCAGAACCACAATAATATATAATCCACAATTCACCACTTAAATATAGACACAACCAAGTGAGGCTCTGCAATTTCTCAAAGAGCAGTGCACATTACCGATATTTCTTAGTATCTACAATTCTCAATTCTTTAGTACCTAGCACATTTATCAGATTCCCAAAGTTTCTTTTGTCTTTAAGGCACTTTGAAGAGTGTGGTTACTTCTCTTTAACTAGATTAATCCACTAGGGACAAGTATAGAATATTAAAAGTAATTGCTTAAAACAATTCTTTTCAATCTCTTTTAGGCCAATTTGCTAGGATTTATAAAGGAGTTAAAATATAAAATATGGATACTAGAGAGTGTAGACTCAGCAAGATAGCCTACAGCTATTTAAGAATGGAAGGGGAAATAAAATCTTTGGGACGAAAACCACTTCTTATTCTCTTAACGTCTTAATGTGGAAGAGTCCTTTCACATGATTGGTCTTAACATTGGTTGCACTTGGGTTTTTCTGGCTTTTTGTGTTGGCTTCAAGCAACTCAAGTACATGAGTTTGCGTTATATACCCTATATACCCTATATATACCCTAGTTTCAGGACTACTTGGAGGGGGTGCCACACTGATTCCTATTAGAAACGTGACAAGTGAGTTCTCAGATTTCAGCTCTTACTTTCTCTACTGCTTCTATTGACAGCCAGTAGATGGAACTGGGTTATAACAAACTTCTTGATCCTTTTCTTGTCGGAGGCTTTTTAAGTTTGACACATTTCAAGAATTGTATTTCATTATTATCCCTTCATAACAAACAGGATCTCCCTTTTAAACAATTTATCTTAATATACTTAAGTTATACCAGGTTTATATCTTTCAAGATTTCTCCTTCCTTGTGCAAGACAATTCCTGTTATTTCTACAATGCAACAATTATTTCCTATGAAAACCAACCAAATCCTTACAACTTTCTAAATATGGAGGTCATATTCCATACATTCTTTGATTGAATTAAGCATTTCATGTAATTGGGACTTAAAATAAAATGAGACATTTTCCATGTATAGAAGGTTATAAATCTAACTCACAAGGCAAATGAATGTGCAGATTCTAATTTGGGGTGAAAAACAGATTATTCATAGTATATTTGATTTGCAAGGAAAAATGTATAGTTTGTAATTTAGGCCAAAAATACATGTCCTGGATTTCTTGGGGTAACAGTTTGCCCAGTTTGACCTTCAATCTTACAGCCACATTTCTAGTTTGTTTAATTTGCATCTTTCCCACCCACCTCTTCTTGACCCACTCAATGTGTAAAGGGCCACTTTGCAAAGGAAAACATGGTGTGACTCTTGTTTGTTAACTTGATATATTTTAGTTAGGTTAGGAGGGAGAAAGAGATATGTGTCAATAATGACAGATTCTGGCCTAGGCAATTAACAATGCTCTTATTTAGCCATTTTAGTTTCTGTAGTTCGGGAGGGGAATGCCCAACCTTGGCTGATCTGTGGATCTTCAGACAAAATGTCTCATATGTGAAACATTTTCTTATGGTTCTTGGTGGATCCTATTTTGGGATAAACAGATGGATAGCTTTTTCTAATTTTTGAGGACCAGAAGGAGCCATTAGTTATTAATCATTTCAAGCATACCAGTCCCATATATCCCTCACAAAGCACTTTAGAGCAGGCTGCTGATTACAATGTTGTGTTTCACTAAAGGTTTGTGTGGCATGCAGGTGCATCACAGCCCCATTTTGTGTGTACATTATATGGGATTTTGGGGGGCTTCATGAGGTGTGTGTTCATCTCTGGCCAGCTTCACTGTGGTTCTTTTTTTCTGCCCAATGCCAAACATCACTTGTGTGGGACTTCACTGCCTTCTGGGATTCCATCCCATTTGCCACGCAGAACAGAGGGCTTGTCTATATGGAGACACTCAGGGAAGTGAATCCAAATTAAGTAAAGGTGTGAATTTAAAGGGGATTAGTCAAACCACATTAAACCCCTTGTATGGAGTTGATGCTTCCATTCAGAGTTGGTATTAATTTGGTTAAGTTTAATTTATTTTGGAAGAATTTGTCTACATGTTATGGTGATGCACTCTAATGAGTTGCACTCATTAGTCAAGGTAGACCCTACTGGTGTACACTAAAAATTGTCTAGTGTAGTAATGTAGTGCTGTTTGAAATAATACTATGTTACCACATACTAGTTGCACAGCACTAGGGTTTACATGAACAAATTAATGTGCACTGTGTTAGTGTGCTTTAGAAATCACACCAGATGGAATGCATTATCCCACCATGGAGATGAGGCCAAAATAAATTAAGCTAAGATGAATTAAGGCCACTTTAATTCTGAATGAGAGCATCCATACAGGGATTTTATATTGTTTAGCTAATCCACTTGAAATTCACATCTTCAATTAATTTGGATTAATTTATTTGAGGGATTGTCTATCCAGCCACTCAGTTCAGACTATAGGGCTGGGAATTACAGCATGACATTGTGTGCTGCACTCTAACTGGCCAGTGTTGACACTGCTGTTGCCAACTAAAGGATACCTAGTTAGCATTAACTTAGTCCTCTTTCAAACATGACTACATTAATGTGAACTTTTAGTTCATGCAATCTAATTGCATCATATGGACACTGATGGCAACAGTTTTGTATGCTCTGCAATTCAGACCCTCATGCTCTGCCCTGGGATGCAGTGTAGACATAGCCTAAGTGTCCCTTTGTAGACAAGTCCTGAAATGATAAGCTTCACAGATATGAAGAATTTTTATTACTGAATAATAAGAACTACACCAGCCCCAGCCAAATAAGATAAATGTTATTTGCAGTATTGTTGTAGCTGTGTTGGTCCCAGGATATGGGAAATACAATGTGGGTGAGATAATATCTTTTATTGGACCAAATTCTGTTGGTGGAAGGGACAAGCTTTTGCCCTTCTCAGAGCTCTTCTTCAGAAGTTGGTCCAATAAAAGATATTGCCCCCATCTTGTCTCTCTCATGTAAATGTTATATCAGCTCTGGGTATTCTTGTGTTTGCCTTTTAGTTACAGTGGCTACTAAGAGGAAGGATGGTCTAGTGATTAGAGTACTAGTAGGGGAGTTGGGAGTCCTGGGTTTAATTCTCTGTTCCATTACAGACTTCCTTAGGCAGGTCACTTAGCTTCTCTGTGTTTCAAATCCCCATTTGTAAATTGAGGATTATTGTTTCCCCTACTGGACAAGGGTGTTGTGAAAATAAATACTAAAAATAAAGATAGTGGAAAGTGCAAGGTCATACATTTAAGGACTAATAAAAAATTTTTTTCCTATAAACTGGGGATGCATTGGTTGGAAGTGACACAGTATAAGCCGCCAATGTGAAGTAGCTGTAAAAATAGCTAATGCAGTCTTATGATGCATCAGACAAGGTATTTCCAAAAGAGATAGGGAGGTGTTAGTACCATTATACAAGGCACTGGTGAGACCTCATCTGGAATACTGTGTGCAGTTCTGATCCCACATGTTAAAGAAAGATGAATTCAAACTGGAACAGGTACAGAGAACGGCTACTAGGATGATCTGTGGAATGGAAAAACTTGCCTTATGAGAGAAGTCTCAAAGGGCTTGGCTTGTTTAGCCTAACCAAAAGAAGGCTAAGGGGAGATTTGATTGCTCTCTATAAATACATCAGAGGGATAAATACCAGGGTGGAAGAGGAATTATTTCAGTTCAGCACCAAAGTGGACACAAGAACTAATGGAGATCAGGAAGTTTAGACTTGAAATTAGATGAAGATTTCTAACCATCAGAGGAGTGAAGTTCTGTAACAGCCTTCCAAGGAAGTAGTGGGGGCAAAAAACTTACCTGGCTTGATAAGTTTATAGAGGGAATGGTATGATGAGACAGCCTAATTTGGCAATTGATTGATCTTTGACTACTAGTGGTAAATATGTCCAATGGCCTGCGATGGGATGTTAGATGGGGTGGGTTCTGAGTTGCTACAGAGAATTGTTTCTGGGTCTCTAGCTGGTGAGTCTTGCTGACATGCTCATGGCTTATCTAACTGCCATATTTGGGGTCAGGAAGGAATTTCCCCCATGACAGATTGGCAGAGACCCTGGGGGGTTTTCACCTTCCTCTGCAACACTGGGAATGGATCACTTGCTGTAACTTGGGCAGTCTGTAACTTGAAGTCTTTCAATCATAATTTGAGGACTTCGGTAACTCAGTCATACGTTAGGGGTCTATTACAGAAATGGGTGGGTGAGGTTCTGTGGCCTGCATTGGGGAGGAGGTCAGACTACATGATCATAATGGTCGCTTCTGACCTTAGTCTGTGAGTCTATGAGTTGGTAGTTTAGGAGTACTCTTGAATTCCTCACTGACACTAAGCTCTCACATTGCAAGGGCCATGATTATAGCTTTCTACAATTTCTGATTGGCTAAGAGACTGTTTCCCACCCTGGCAGATGAAGACCTCAAGGGATTCATACCTTTGCCACCTCTCGACTTAATTACAGCAGTGCAATATACCTGGGCATGAAAACTTCAGCACTTAGGAGGCTCCAATAGGTACAAAAAGATGCAGGGCATTGACTCACTAACATAAGCAACTGTGAATACATCACACCTGTCCATTTGTCTTCTATGCTGGCTTCCCAATAGAATATTAAATTCAGTTCAAAGTCTCAGTCCTTATCTTTAGAGCACTCAGTGATATGGGTCCAGGATACCTAACGGACCGTTTAACACTCCAGGATGAAGACTGTGATTGACAATTTCACTCCTCTTGGCACAATGAAATTCTCAGCAATGAGAGTAAAGCTTATCTGTGCAGGAGACAGAACCTTCTCTGAGGGCAGCCTGAGATTGTGGAATGAACACCCCCCCCAGGAATTAAGGGCCATCAGAAATCTCACCAGTTTCTGTTCCAAGTGCAAGGCACATTTCTTTGTCCTTACCTGCTCTACTATAAACACATGGCAACATGTATATTTATTTAACAAACAACAGCAAAAACCCTACCAAAATATGACACTCCACCACACATGCTTCTCCCTGGGGGGAGGTGCTAAGAAAACAAACATGTGACAGGTGTGTAGTCACAGTGTTTTATGCACTACTGGAAGGCACTCAGATACTACAATTGTAAGCATAGTATAAAAACCTGAATAGAATAGAACAGAATAGAATAGAATAGCTGTGTGTCTGGCCATAGATACTGGGTATTATGCTAAACATCCTTTGCATGAGAATTTTTAAATGGGTTGTGACATCCTCTCTGCAGTCTGGACTGGTGTATTTCTGTGTCACCCCAATCCCTCAGTCTGGGATCCCGTCTTACTCTATCCTGCTGTGTGTGAACTCCCACTCCTGGGTCAGCCCACACACAGTCTACGGCAAGCAAGCTGCTCTCAACTAAGTGAGTGAGTGCCTCTAGCCAGCCACTCATGGGATTATGCAATAGAATGACCCCCAGCAAACACTCCTTATCCCAGATGCAACCCTAGGAACTTCCATCTTACAATGCTCAGTGCTGCCCACTGCACACTCATATGTTCATCAATTTATATTGATATGCATCTGCCTTGTCACTTCAAATGGAGTCTTAACACACCTTAAACCACACACGCTGCTTTAGGTAAAACAAATTTATCAAGTACAGAAAGATTGTAAGTAATTATAAGTTAGAGGAAAATAAGTCAGATTTCACCAAGATGAAACAAAAGCCAACACATTCTAAATTAAGCTTAACACTTGCAGCAACCTTACAGTTTTAGATGATTCTCACCACTGGCTGGCTGGATTCCGTCTCAGCCATGCTACCCCTGGGTCAGCATTTCAGTTGCTTGGTGGTGTTTGTAGGGCGAGGTGGGAGAGAGAGAAAAGAGTGAAAGTTCTCCTCTTTTAACATGTTCCTTCATATCCCTCTGGGGCCTCGTTCCTCCTCCCCCAACCCCTTCAGGGTTAGGTAACAAACAATGTCCATGCATGGCTCCTTCCATGCCCTTTGTCACTATGGTTCTTTGTGGATTCCTTTGTTGATGTCTGGGCCAGTCATTTGTTCCTGGAATGCTGAGGTGGGTTGAGCTATACAAGTCCTAAAAGGGTGAAAATTGCTCCGTAGCTCTGTAGGGTTGCCTACATCTGTCTCAAGCCATGAAACACACATTTGGGAATATTACATAGCGAACCCTCACCAGCATACATATGTCACATTTGCAACAACATATTACTATAAAAATAATGTTTAATATGCCATGAGCATTCCAAAATAATGTATATGACATATTTTGCATTAAACAACATACAATTACACTATAAGGCTGAACATGACTGATACACAATCACACCATAAGGGTGTACATGGGGTGCAGCATGTCACATGGATGTACCACTTGATAAGGAATATTTTTTTAGTTTACATTTATTGAGGGTAAATGAATCATTCCCAGGAGAAGTTATCATATTTAAACCTATATTAGATGATTGTGTAGCTTGAAACAAATGACTGCTTAACCCTAGAAGCATTGCCTGCAAGTAACCACTGACCCTTAGTTAATGACATTTTGATGACTCCTTAGCTGTTGTAATTGAATGATGGTATTTATATGGTTGTGGCAAGAAAACACTCCTCTGGCGGACTTATATCTGTTCATTTTAAAAGGTTAAGTTAATAATGGGATAATTGTCAAAGCAGGTACAATTAAGATTTTAATTTGATGCAGCATAATGGATTTTTTCAAATTTAAGCTCAAAACAGACTTTTTTTAGAGAACTAAAATGGTTATTTGTAATGTATTCAGATGAGACTGTAATGTACTGAACTCCTCGTTTCCTGCTTGCCCTCTGCATTATATACTTTTCACAGCCTATTGCCCAAGTGTTCTTGAGGTTTAATGGTGTTGTAGGTACAGTATATAAAACTAAAGAAGTTGCAAGCCACAGAGAAAATCCAGTGGAAAAGATGGAAGTGCGCAAAATCAAACTGTGGCAGAATTATAGCTAAGGAAGACTGGGTTTGATGCAGCAAGTGCTGCATGAAACAATTCCTACTGAAATTCATCTTCCTCAGAAAGACCTTGCAAGATGGAGCCTAAAGTTATGGAAAGCATAGTGGGCCTGGGATAGTACCCTCTGCACTCTTCAACACATACTCAACTTTTTGCATTGATAGTGCTGGAATTTGGTCCATAGACATAACTGTCTAATGGAATTGGTTTTACAGATAATTTTTGCTGTTTTCACAACTGAAACAGTTATTCCCAACCTATGAAGCTTTCTGTCTTCTATCTAGAACTATTTCTTACATTCACCAGAATTATCCAGAAATTCAAGGTTAAAAGAAAAAAAACCCCACTTTTGTGAATTATTACAAAGGTAGTTTTTCACCATTTTTGCTAACAGTCATTTATTTTCAAAGAATTGCAAAATTACCGTTGCTTTGGTAAAGAACTTTTGTCTTCATCAATATTTTCTCCTGTGTCAAAACATTTTTGGACCAACTCTAAAATTGTATATGTGATCCCACAAGAATGCCTTTTGGAGCAGAACATACTAATGTGGAAAAACACATTTATGTTCACATTATGTACCTCTCACAAATAATTTTAAAATATTAGATTGTTCTCAGTTTCACCAATGCAGATTTGTTCATTTTTCATGTTGGTCAAAATCAACGTTAAATGGTTATCTGGCTGTGTCCTGGCTGATGTGTATTTAAAGAGCAAGTTTATTTCAAGAGTTTTTATTTCAAAGCATCTCTTTGTTATTTAACTTTGAAGAATATCCGTGCACTTATCAGAACTAATTCTCTCTCTCTTCTTTCACTCAGTTGCAAGTCAGCAGAGGAGTGTTGCTCTAAAAGCAATATCCAAAAACCCATTATATTATTTTGTTTTCTTAATACAAGATTCATTACTAGGGATGGGAAATACTTCTTGTTTTTTTCTGCCACCTTGCGATTTTAATTATATCGACTTACATGGCCAATGTTTCTAGGTGGATCATTGTGTGGAATTTCAAATTTAAAATGAGGTTAAATGTTAGTTTTGGACTTAAAGAGTACTTTACCACTGATTAACTGTTCAGTTTTATGGGAACAAATGTGAGATCATTATTTGTTATAAGGTGTCTTCAGCTTTCTTCTTTCATGCATGCTGATCTACAAAATATCTGGGGATTGAATTATGGTTTAGCTGCTATATTATTTAATGCTACAATACAGCAGTTTCTGCTGAACAGGAGTATTGGTATGGCTGTATAGCACTTATTTTTGACATGCAGCAGAAAGACTATTTATTTACCTTAAGTAGGACACACCTGCAATACTTGTGCATATATAACAGTTACATTTTCTTCATAAGTTTAATTAAAAGAGTTGCTAGTACATACAATCTCCACCCTTCTCTATCTGTGGGCCATACACTCATCTATTTTTACTCAAAATTACCATTGACTTAAATGGGAGTTTTCCAATGGGATAGCTCATGGGTATATTTTTCAAAAGATCCCCAGTGGCTTAGTCGTACTTCCAGAAGTGACTTAGAATCACATACTTAAAGGTATTTAGATGCCTCAAGAAGAGAAGTGGCTGAGGCACCTAACGCCTCTTAAAACCAAAAGGACTTAGGTGCCTAACCTGCTTCAGTCCTTTTGAAAATGGAGACCCTGATTTTTAAAGATATTTAGGCTCCTAATGGGATTTTCAAAAGTAACTTAGTACCTAAAACTGATTCAAATGGATGTTAGGCACTAAGATACTTCTGAAAATGGCAATAGGTGCCTGAATTATGCAATGGGTATATTTGTAAATCTGGACCTTAAGGCATTTAGCTCCAGTTTCACTGAAATTCAGTGGGACTTTGGCTCTGAAATACCTAAGTCAATTCTGAGAATGAGATTTAGGATCCTCAGTCTTTTAGTGTTTTTGAAAATTTTACAAAATAAATCTATGTAGATTTATATGTTCTGTCCATAATGGTATCTGACACCTGCACAGTTATAATATAAGAATAACACACACTCGTTTTTTCCTAATTTTTTGTCCTTTTCGGTTGCGTGAAAGCTAACTCCCATAAGTTTTGTGTTTTGTTTTGAAAGTAGCAAACTCTCCATCAATCTTCTTTCTTGTGGCAGTAAATACTACAGTCTTGGCCCTGTTCCTTTGAAAGTTCTGTTTCCTTCCGTTGGTTGATAGTTCTATTATTCTAGCAAAATGTAGCTGTTGTGGAAAATCTTGGTCATGAAGAGAGAGGCAATCCCTGAGGTAGCTAGTGTGAATCCCGTGAAAAGCTATGAATATCAAAAGAGATCATTTCCAGAGCTGAATCATCACCAGAGCTGAACCTCAGGGTGTCAAAGGGTATCAAGATGTCAGAGTTTACACCGTTTGCCAGGGTGCAAATTCTGTATTTTCCTCCTGTGACTAATCAAGAACACTGATCACACCCACTGCACTCCAAATAATTACCCCCAGCTCCGGACTTCTTTCTTTTCCCAATAGAGTGCTTCAAATTTGACATATTTCTGGGTAGCATTTCACAGTGACTTGTCATTACCACAAATACCTGGTTAGCATTTAAGACTCAACATGCAGGAACAGCTACTTCATGTATGACCCATGCACATTGTTGTAACAAATATAGGCATCCTACAGGGAACCTGGAATGAAACCTCTGGGCAGCCTTCCATGAATATTAACTAAGACTCTGACAGAATCTTTATCAAATACCGAGCGATATTCCCAGTCTATAGCTTTATGAAAATATTAAGTGGGTTTGAGATTTACTCGAACTTAGCTGAATGAATTTTAGAAATAAAATAGATTTTTCCCCTCTCCTTTTTTCCCTTTGTATGAAGATGGCAGCAGATCCTTGTTTCTTGGAGTGGGGCAGAAACAAGTGCAGAGAATGTCACATAAGAGGGTTTTTGCCTATTAAAATCAGAATGTTAGTACTGTGCTGTTTGGAGTGTGTAGTGCAGAAATATGCAGCCAGTTTTAGAGAGGTGTGATTTCATGGACTTCACTTGTTTACAACTGTGCAAATGTAGATCTGAAAGAGCATGATACTGACAATAGTTTGTAAGATGGGTCAGAGCTCCCTGTACTTGCTGTCAATCTTTTAATGAAAAGGAAGGCTATGAAAGAGGAGATGATCAATCATTCCTCAAACATTTCAGAAACTCCATTGGACTTGACTAAGCACCCAAAAACTGGAAGACTAGATCCTGGGTTGCACAGAGCTGCACTAGTGATGTGGCATAAAGTGTCCCTGAAAGTCTGTAGTGAGCCATTGGAGGATCTCTTGATTATTGGGGTATGAGCTGTTGTCATAGGGATGATACAGGGGTCATTTAATGTATTTCGCAGAGTTAGTGTAAATTTTTCCGAGAGGTTTTTTTCTTTTAATTAAGAAATTTAATTAAAATGTATTTTATTATCATTTTGGGGGGAAACTGTCAATTTAGATTTCTCTTAAATTTTTTGTGATATTTTCTGACATTTTTATAGATGGTCTAATCAAAAGGTTGATCAAAATTACTTTAGAAATCATAATTTCAGTTTTTTATTTATCAAAACCTGGTTTCTGGTAAGAGCGCAGACTTTTCAGGAAATTAAACTTTTCAATAAGAATTTCAAAAATGATATAAATAATAATTGAAAGAACATCCATCAAATTTTGGGGAAACAATTGCAAAAAGTTTAGCAAAAGCCCAAGAAAATGGCTCCATTTCAAACACTGTGAAGTGGAAACAATATCATAAGATTTAGAATATTATTTTCCTGGGTTTTGACCAGCTCTGCTTATAGATTTCTTGAATATAAGGCTTATATATTCAAAGAACTATAGTAGGTATGTTGGAGGGGGAATTTTTAAAAATACCTGCTATAAGGCCTTGATGCACAAAAGGGGTTAAGTTCCAGTTTTAGGTTTCACTAGGGTGCATAAAACACCTACTGAGCCTTGTTGGCACTGAACTAATTAGGCACCTAAATTTTTTCAGTAAAATTTCCCTATATACCTATGTTTCTGCCTCTGGGCCTGCACACTGTTGCCTCATTAGGCATCTGGACAACTATCTCCAGTCTAAGCCCCAGAGTGATTCACAAACCAAGGGAAGATATGTATTGCTCCTCCTAACTGGTGTTTGGGACTGATCCAGTAAGCATGCTCACAGGTCACCAACTGGATCAGATCCCTCAGATATGTACACATAAAACAGCAAAGAGGGGAGCTGCAGCTCCCTCATAACTTTTAGCCCAGTGGTTACAATACTCATATGGGTTGTGGGAGACCCCTCATTCAAGTCTCCCACTATCTGAAGGGGAGGCAAGGGTTTGAACTGTGATCTGTCACCTCTCACAGGAGAGCTCTAACTACTGGACTATGAGATATTCTGTAGTGGGGTTTCCTCAGGCTCTTTTGTTGAGGCTGTTACAGTGTGGATAAATAATTAGCAAGGAAACTGGATCTGGGATCTCTCACATTGCATGTGAGTGCTTTAATCACTAGGGTATAGAGTCATTTGTTTTTTCTCTCTCACTCTCTTTTGTGTTCTTTGGGCCAACTCAGGCTGTGTGAATCACAGTGATTTTCTAGGTGCCTAAAAGTTAGGCACTCAAACTCTCACAAGTGCCTAGCTTATTTTGTGTATCCAGGCATAAGTCATTTTAGGTGCTGTTACAAATCTCACCTTGATCTCCAATGGGCAAGTTTTCAAAATGACTCAGGAAAAATGTGCACCTCGAATCTAGTAGTCTAAAGTGTAAATTGCCAGAGAAGCACCCACAATTTAATTGAAGGTGCAAAAGTGAAGGTGCAATTTTTTTTAAAGGTGGAAATGGCCACCAACAAAAGAATGGTTGTGCCTCTGAAAATGTATCCCTAAGGGTAGGTGTAGCAGTAGTGATGAATATACTGTCTCGAAGTGTAGTGAAATTGCTCAATGCTGTTAAACAAACGTTCTATAATCTAAACCCTGCATCTTTTGGGAGCCATTATAGACTATTCTTTAAAAACTTCTCAATTTGTCTGTGAAAAATCATTATATATATATATATATATATATTTACAGTAGTTTGGTCAGCATCTTTCATTTTGTCATCCCTCTTTCTTCTGGCATCCCTTCTTTCTTGTGATA
Organism: Mesoclemmys tuberculata; assembly: GCA_007922155.1. Taxonomy (NCBI): domain Eukaryota; kingdom Metazoa; phylum Chordata; order Testudines; family Chelidae; genus Mesoclemmys; species Mesoclemmys tuberculata. The sequence continues at coordinate 93,981,874 of ML675603.1, read as the reverse complement.
GGCCTTCTAACCTCTTCCAGTTCCTGCTCTGAAAGGCATACATCATACATTTTTTTCACTGTACAATGTTTATGACCTTATATAAGCTATGTAGAAATGATGGTTCAATCACTTTCTCATTTCAATTATTTGAAAAATCAGCCTTCTACATGATGAAGATGCAAATCCTCTTAAGATCAAAGTTTTAGCAAGCTGAATGGTAAGATTTTTTTCTTTTTTAAATTTACCTGAATTTTACAGTATTCCTGTCTATTACAGAGCTGTAAGTGACAGTGCAATTTGTGTTTCTATATCCTTCTATATTATCCCTGTTTAAACATTCTAAAAGGCTGCACAATGAAAAGCAGAATATTGAAACCATAGCCTGAGGAGTTTACATAGATAACAGCACTGATGGCTTCTAAATGTTAATTTGTACAAAATGTATCCTCATTAAATGACTTGTTTGATAGCGTGCTTTGATCAGCTTCATTGCTGTTTTGCTATTAGTGTCACTGGCACATTCTCTTATTGCATGTGACTATAATAGCACAGAGGATATATACCCAGAATCTAAGTGCTTGGAAAAGTCAGAGCATATAAACCAGGGGTGAAATCCTGGACACGTTACAGTCGATAGCAAAACTCTGACTTGGTGGGGCCAAGATTGCACACCAGGTTACTAGCTTTTCAGTCTTTCAAAGTATTTTAAAAAAATTCCAGTAGAATGAAATACAGGTTTAATGTTTAAATTTCCCCTTCTAATATCCAGTTCTTTATTCATTGAAGAAGTTTACTTACATATCTTACCTTTCTTTTAGTGTAGTCTTGAGATTTCCATGAAGTGTCTACTGGGATTATACTGTAACTGTAGAGATAAGACTTTTTCTTGAAGTAAATAAGCTGATATTTCAGGTCTTTAGTGGCTCCTTATAATTAAGAAAAATAAATTCTATATTTGTAGAACAGGACTTCAATCCTGGGACTGTAGGCCTGTTTTCCATCCTTGAATATTTCAGAATATACTATAAAGCTGTGTGTGTGTGTAAATTATAATATAATAATGCCTAAACACAGTAACACACCCAGCTGGATACACGCATGTGAATATTGATTTATTGTTCATAACTGTGAGTGAATTTCTTGAATGTTTTGGATGAAGGAAGAAGAGATTTCTAAAGTGTGAATAAACGTAACTGAGAATGTGACAGCACCTGAAACCTGCATCTTCCAAAGTCTGTAGAGACGCTACCTTTATTTTGCTTTTGGCCACACTCAATATCTGTTTACATAAGTGATAGGAGGCTTCTGATAACCGTTCTCTTAGATCCAACAGCTATATAAGCAGATATACATGGTGTGTGACATAAGCTTCTTGACACACAAAAACCAGAATGAGATCCTCCCCTCAATTTATGAGAATCTTCTGCAACACAATTTACCACACGCTTATCTAGAACCAGGCCATAGATGCTAAGTCTGACACCCCTTCCCCAGCTGGAAATGGCTGGCAGCACAAGAAGGATGGATACAGTTTGCCGCCACTAATGAAACAGACACTTGTCCTTGAAGCACTCCTGGAACTCATGTGGGAGTAAAAAAGCCAAGCATGAGCACAGCTATAGTTGTTCAAGACAGAGCACGGCATGCACACAGGCTTGCTTATGTACTGGTGGTGAGGACTGTTATTCTCAAAGTTGCCTGTATGGATCCAGATGAGGCTGAGACTACAGATTGTTCAAACTCAGACACATACATATGGCAAATACATTGACGAAAGCTAGACATGTGTATGTGCTGTCATGTTGTCCATCGCTGAGAGGGAGTCCATTGGTAATTAGTGTTTTGCTAGCACCCTGCTGTGCCATTGTATACCTGGCTTTTATTATAATGAATACATTATTTAAAACTCTTGTGTCAATGAATAATCTGTACTTTGGCCTTGTGTTTCATATTCATAAATGCAAAGAGCCTTATTAATAATTTGTCAAATCATTTGTATGAGTGGAACATTTTTCTTTTAAAATAAACGAGTGATGATTTGTGTCAGTGAAACCTTTTGCAAGACTAAAATTAGTTTTTGTCTTCTTTTAAAATAAATTGTTTTATCCTGCATCTGATGGACTTGCCGCACTCGTCACTGGACTGGTGCCTCTTGCTGTTGGTCTGGGAATTAGCTCAAGCAACCGCTCGCATCCATTGGTGTGCTCTGTCACACTTCCTCTGGATTTACAGGTAGTCTCTCTCGTCACCATCAAGACTCATTTCTTCCAGACTTGACCCTCCAGCCAAACCACAACCTGTGTTCCCCCACCTTCTGGGGGATTCGATAGTCTCAGCTCCACTACTTACTTCAGTGGCCACTGCAGTCCAGTACCACTCCACTGGCAGTGTGGGGGAAGTGGGGAAGGACCCAGGCCCATCCACTTATCCAGGTCCTGCCCTGTGTACCGACTCTTGCACCGACTCTTCCCCCAACTCCTTAACTGACTTCCTGGGTCACTTCCACACAGCCCCAGTACTTCTTCTGCCCGTGTATCAGGGCCAGCCGCTCACACATAGCCCCAGCAGTCAGCCACTGCTCTGTCCAGGTGCTATCTTCCTTTAGCCTGCAGGGAAGAGTGCCTTAGCTCCTGGGAGTGACTGCCCTTGCTTTGCTTACAGCTTCTTTTTATACTGGGATCCCAGGCCCAGGCCCTTACCATTGGCTGCTGCTACAAGGGCCCTCTTAACCCCTTCCTAGCCAGTGTGGGCAGATGTCCCGCCACCCCCGCTCTCCTTTTTTATTGGTAATTTTTTTCTTTCAAACTTGTCTTAACAACTTAAGTACATTTTTGTGGCCATTTCACTTGCGCAAAAGGTTGTTTTAACCAGGGGAGAAAAATGTTGCATTGGTGTACCTTGCTACCAATTTATAACACCACATCCATCCTAGATAAGTACCTAAGGGAGACTTCAATCCAAATGTCATAGTTAATGCTTCCTCTGTGGTGGAGAGGGTACTATGTAGTCTAAAATTTCCAGCCTGGGCCCCCAATCTATTACTGCTGGATCCTCAGTTGGTGTAAATCTATGTACCTACATTAGATAACAGGAGCTATGCCCCTCTACATCAGCTGAGGGTTTGGCCTCCCATTTAAGACAGTTCTATCATATGGGTGAAATTCATCTCTGTTCAGAGGCCCCCCAAAAAGGTGTGGGTCTCACTGAAATCTCACTTAAACCTCATTTTGAAATGGAATTCAAATGATGCATAGGTTTTGTGTGGGCCCTCTGTTCAGTGCTGCATTTAACTGGGTGTACAAAATGATTACACCTCTTCCCCACACCATCTCCAACACCAGCCAGAGCCATTTCTGTATACTTCTTTAAATCCAGAAACCAAATACAATTTTTCAAGATGGTATTTATTTTGTTTTTGACCATATGGTTATATCTCTCACCTCATCTCAAATGTTATGCCACCCTTATTAATTACAGAATAGCCAGTAATCATCTCCTATTTTGTGTATATTCGCCTGGGGTTTCTTTAGTTTCAAATTAAAATACTGTAGCATGTCTGCTCATTTTTCTTCTTGAAATCCTTTACTCGAGCAAAATATCTGGGGTGAAATCCTGGTTTAAAAAAGTTAGTAGCAAAACTCCCATTGACTTCCATGGAGTCAAGATTTCATCTCTGATGTCTTCACTGAGAAGTTTACCTCAGTACAGTCTTCAGAATTTGTCCCAGTATCAAGGAGTTTCTATACGATTATTATAGCAGCTGTAGTATTGCTGAGGAAGCAGCAGGTCTCAATTCACTGAATTGCTTCTATTAAACTATTACATCATGAACACAACAAAACAAAATGGATTTAGTTTCTCAGTCCTCAAGCTCTCTATCTCTCATATTTCTCTCACTTATCTCCTGTTGAATCTGCACTTCCTGCTGGATATATACATGCCACTACGTCACAGCAGAGCTGTCCTGTGATGCTGCCCTTACTCAGACAAAATCCCCAGTGTCCTCCATTCAGCTTTTTTATATCCTTCCATAATAGACTCAAGGAACAACTTCTCTCTGAGAATATTTATTGTTACTAATCTGAAGGTAAACAATGATATTGAACGCAGTGTTGTAGCAGTGTTGGTCCCAGGATAAGAGAGACAAGGTAGGACAAAATTTATTCTATTGGATCAACTTCTGGTCATGGAATGTAGAAGATTTTGAGCTACACAAAGCTCTTGTTAAATCCTGGGGAGTGTATTTACCTGGCATAGTAGGGTAGAGGTGGCTTCAAAATGTTACCATGGCATTTATGAAATGTGTTTATAGTGTCTTTATTTTCAAGTTAGTTTTGCAATAATCTTGGAATAAATTAACAATAATGAAATGACCATTATCAATATCTTTCATAAATGTAACTCAAACTGCCTATATCCTTAGAGTTCATCTGCATTTCCAAGACATTCAAAATTTCACAATATTGTTAGAGAGAGAAATCGGTCATCTGGGTTCTGATGTAGATAAACTGACTTCTGTCTGGAATTGGGGAATAGTGAGAAAAATTATTGACAAACATTTACATTAATTCTTAATTGTTTTTTGATTTGGCCATGTACTGACACTTCTGTTCATTTATGCATGAAAGCTCATTTAAATGGCTGAGGTGAATTTCTGGATCTGCCTGCAAAACATGTATTTTTCAGTGATTGTGAATATTCATTCTTTGCACTAGAAGTGTTCTTCCCATTTGTTGGACGATGTACTTTTTATACAGAAGTAGGAACAATACTGTGTGACTTGAGATAAAAGATATTCACCGCCTTTCGGGAGATGTGTAGCACTTCACATGGTCTGACCTTGGGTGTCTATATCACTTACCGTCAGTCAGGCCATCTCTCTCATCAACTGCCTGTCACCACAGTATCTTGTAGTTGTATCTATGTCATGTTCCAAGGGTGTTCCACTAAGATACTTGTTGGTATAACGGGTTCTAGAATTTAAAGAACTTCATCTGTTACCATTTAAGCCGTTCGATGGATTAGTTATTTGCACCTTTGACTCCAGTACTCAAAAGTACCTGATTCTTCCAACACTGAATAATATGAATATAAAAAATTAGTCTCATTTTCTAAAATTCCCTAATTCATCTTATGAAGTGTCCCCTTCCACTGCAATTTTTCTGCAGTTTTGAAAGATACTGGACTTGTGTGTGTGTGTGTGTGTGTGTGTTTGCTGGCACTTTATTAAAGTAAAGACATTTGCTTTCCTAATGAATTCTAAATCCCATATAGTGTTGCAAGCAATTAAAAAATACTTTCTAACAGCCTCGAGGAACTACACATCTGACACGCCTGGCAAGTTTCTTGTCAATTTGCCGAACCTGATGCAAGAGCAGGTACTCCCAAGCTTATACAACTCTAGTTTTATAACTCCCAGAATCCCTCTTTACAAGAGAGATCTATGTGTGTATTTACTCTAACAGCTTTAAGAGTATGAACAGCTGCTGCTCTTAAGTCATTCCCATCTCACATCATTATTTATAAACGCTCTGAAACACATTGCATAAGTCATTGTCAGTGTATTTATGCAAAGAGAAGAAAACAAATTTACTAAATGCCCCCAGTGGTGAATATTCACTTTAACCATAGTGCCCCCAACACATCTAGGGTATGAACTGGAATAATTCTGCACAATACATGTTGTTTTGTAATGAAATAATGATATAATCTGTATGGAAGTTAAGTAATGAAAACATGTGAGGTGAAAACAATTATCCTTTTGTGAGGATTTCCAGTAAGACATAAATATTTGTTGACCCAATATTAGAACAGCAAACCCATTAAGTAAAGTAATAACCCAAATAATTTAAGAGTCCCAAGATTCCTGGTAGGAGTTTTAAACAAAAGATATATTACTTCTGTCAACATTCATGCTGCTTCTCTGTTTATATGTTTTTTCTGAGAAACTACAATCTTTTTGAGGCACAAGGCAAAGCAGATGGCCAGATTTATCAGAATCAAACTAAAGTAAGGTGCATGATGACACTTCAAGCTGCAGTGGTATAACTGAATTCCAGATAGTTGGAAATTAAATGGAGAAGGTCCAACTCTACTCAGGTTCACTGGTGTAAATCTAAAGCAAGGCCATTAAACCCAAAGGAGTTACTCAAGATTTACCCTGGTGTAAATAAAGACAAAATATAGCACAGAATATTGGAAAATAAATGGGCAAAAGTTGTTTTTGTGCTTAGAATACTTAAGACTATGTAACTGGAACCAAAGGCTGGATTCTCCCATTTGCTTTCATGAGAGGGAGAAAGTCAAAATCTTCTGATTGTTGGGTGGGGAGGTGAAGGACAGGGAGGACTCTGTATGGGTATTCTCCCTCTCTCTCTGAGACTCTCAATCTCTAGGTATGCTCCTCCATTTCCTTGGGTTGGAGTTTCTTCATTGGTGGAAGGAGGATGGCTACGCTCTATGGCAATGACCCCATCTAATCTCATGGCAATATCTGCATGAAGATGTCATAGTGACACCCCCTCCACTCCCTGAAACGGGAAGTTTGGGAGGCCAAGGAATGAGCAGGAAAGCAATGCAGGAGCACAGGTTCTCCAAACAGAGAGCTCTGCCCTCAGAGAATTTCCTGCAATCTGTGTGGTCAGGGACCCAACCCACTGTTAATTTCTTGGAAGAGGTTTGGGCTGGAGGGTGGGAAGTTCAAAGTGCACAATTTGAAACTGATGGAGTTTCTTGTCTCTTAAGCAAGTTTTTACCACCTAGTGGATGATCTGTGAAGTAAAAGGAAGGTCTACTGCTGGGTTTGGGAGATCGGGGCACTATTAATTTCTGCCACTGACTTGTTGCGTGAACTAAATCAGAATCCAAACTTGCCTAATATTAGACCCCTAAATCTACATATAGCATCTGAAATACAAGCAACCTGATACTAAAAGGTATCAAGAATTCATAAATTCCATTGAAGTTAATTCACCCTGAAGAAAAAGTAGAATTTTTAAATTCTGACCTGTTTTAATACATTCAATTTCAAGTAACTGGGTTCAAATACAAATGTCTTTACTCTAACTTCACAGGAAAGCTTACCTGTGTAGCCCATTGGGTTAGCCTGCTTGCTTATATATATATATATATTTTTATGGGTTTGATTGTTTGTTTTTTTATAATAGATTTATAGATTTGTAGTAAAGTATTTTTGTCCATAATGCAAGGAATCTGCAGGCCACATTCTGTGTGTTGAGCTAAGGCAAGTTAGCATTAATATGTTTGGGAGCTTTAGCCTCGATAAGTGCTGACGAGTTGGAAGTGAAGAAGTTAGGAGAAGATAGAGAGCTAAAAATCTATACAAAGACCATAGAAGTTAACAAAGTTTGACTCTAACTAACTTAGGACTCACAATTAAGAATTAATCATTAATCATCAAGTGTTTTTTCTTTATTAGCTTCTGATCAAATTAATTGGTGAGTCTGTAACACATATTATGTAAAGCATAAAAAGCATAAAAATCTCCCTAAAATTAGGCAACACCTGTGTAAAAAATATGTAGGGACTTCAGTTTATGGCCCCATATATTTATAAGTATTTGATTCAGAAGCATCTTGTTTTCCCATGTGATGCCCTAGAAAATATTGCATTAAATTTATTCCTCTCACAAACCCTGCAAGAAACATATACCTTAGTCTTGACTAATTGAACAAATGTAGACAGTTTTGAAAATTGAGTCAGGCAGGACTTCCCCTGGTAATAAGCACTGTGCCCAGTAGTAAACATTTGTAGGATTGGTCTTTGACAGTCTAATCACGTTTGTCTTATAGACATGTGGTAAAACTCACCCCTCTATGGGAGGCCGGTGCAAACTTTAAGTACCACTCAAAACAGGCCTGAAATGGTGCCAGATTGCTCACTGCTACAAATCCTATTGAAGTCCATGGGAGCTGCAGATGTCACTTTCTAAAAAAATCAAATATTAAATTCCCAATCCTTCCCTCATAACAACCAAATTCCTTGATACAGAATGTCCAGCATAGGCCATCCTGGATTCCCGTTCTCTGGTAACCAATCATGCTGCCCCACAGCCCTTCCATAGAATAATAATATCTAGCTTTCATAAAGTACTTTCCATGAGTAGATCTCAGAGGTCATTATCATAGATGGGAACTGAGACACAGAGAGGTACTCTATCTACTAGGACCCATTGCCTGCCTTATCTCTGACACTGTATACCTCTCCAGCTGGAATGAATTTCCAAGATTTCCATGAGTTATGTGGAGCTCTTTAAGAACCCACTGTATTAAATCAAATGCAATGTGTCATCCTTGTGCAAGTACAGACCACATAGATACTCTGAACTCTACTTAAAGTTTTGAATATTACTTTGCATAAGAGACAAATTCCAGATTCTTAAATTTCTCATAACCCTTCAGATACATGATTTAGATCTAGTCATAAAACTGTTATGTTAAACATAACTGTAGACAGTTAGTTGTGGGGTGGTCACAATTTTAGTGAGTTTACTTGAAGAAAATGAGTTGAGGCCCAACTGATTCTAATTTCAATATTTGGGCCTAAAATACGTCACAAAAGACTTTGGGAGCATATTAAGCCATACGGGTGCCTTACAGACCTTCCTGCCCCATAAGAAAATATCTTAAACTAGGAATATAAAAGAAAAAATATTCCTTTTCAGTAACACATTGTCTATGGTCTAGGGGACTCTACATTGAAGCATCAACCTTGTATTTTGTGACAATTACTAATAAAACAATATGACCACTTAAAAAGAAGACTTTATCACTCATTGCAAAAGATTTTAAAGCAGCCAATTTTTGATGGTGAAAGTCATATGAAGGAGAAATAGACTTTCCTGTCCTGTTAATCTTGGCAGGCTGGGTTGAATGGTAACGTCAAGCAATGTATCCAATTTTGTACAGTATCAGGGTGCTAATTAAATTCAGTTGAATATAACTTGTGAGCTTGATGACAGCAGGGTAAATTCCTATTTGCCGTACTCTCATAAACAAATCAGTCAGTAAGAGAAGGCAATAGGACTGCTCACATAAGTAAATCAGTTGGATTAAGTGCAGCATCACAATATCCCAACCCAGAGTTCTGTTTAAAGGCTCTTATGAAGTCCTCATTTATTTATTTGGACTTGTAATGAGTTTGTCTCCTCTTCTAAATGTATTGAATGTTTCAGAAGACAAATATGTTAACAGTACCATAAATAAATCTTAGAAACAGACCTCGCAAACCCCAGAAATGGACCTCTTCTCAGAATAGTTTTATGGCTTCTGTTAAAGACTGCTTCTCAGCCACCATCATAGCTTTCCCTAGTTCCTGATCCACTGGATTATACGGTTGCAAGGCAGTATAGACCGGTGGATTGGGACTAGAACTAGGGTGACCAGATGTCCTGATTTTATAGGGACAGTCCCAATATTCAGGACTTTTTCTTATATAGGAAACTATTATCCCCCACCTCTGTCCTGATTTTTCACACTTGCTATCTGGTCATCCTAGCTAGGACTCAGAGACTTGGGTAAAATCCTTCCCTCACTGAATTACCAGACCTCACATTGATTTCAATGCAGCCAGACTTCATCCTTGGTGTCTGTTCTGCCTCTACCAGTGACCTACTGTGTGACCTTGGGCAATTCACTTAATCGCTCTGTACTTCCATTTTCTCTCCCATCCTTTCTTTTTGGAGGTAAGCTGTTTGGAGCGGATACTGTTTTTATCCATGTGTTTGTACAGCATCGAGCACAATGGTGCCTTTATGTTGGCTGGAGCCTTCAAATCTACTATAATATAAAATCATATTCTTTGTTCAATTCCACTAGTTTGTTTTCCCCTCCCACCCGCCAGTGAAAAACCAGGGAAAATATGTACATGTTGTTACATGCCCTGAAGATTATAAAATATTGTTGAAAGAGAGCAGGGGATTGGTGAAGTTCAGTTGCAATACTGGAAATGTATCTAAAAGCACTTGACGGTTCTTGCAAGACACAACCAAACCTCACTTTTTTGCATGCAGGGAGGAGGGAAGAGTGGGGGAGTAGGGCAAAATAGTTTGGAGAATAAAGCAATTGAAAATACAATGGTCCCTAATATGGTCTGATTGAATATATTAATATTCTTAATAGCTAAGATAATTGTGTAAAGTGGCTAACACACATGTCCAGTAACTATTTTACAAACATTTTTACTAATCCAAACAATATACCAAATCATCATTATTATGCATATATATTCTGACTGGTAATTTATACACCATCTCTGCAGACTATTTTTGCTACAGGCACATGTGATGTGCACAGGAGTCTCTTCATTTTCTGTTTTCAGGCCAGGGAGCATATGCATAGCAGCTTCTCTCTCTGGCATGCTCTATCTGGGTCCCAACACAATTCTGAATGGTTTCTGGTAGCATGTAGGAGTCTCAGGCATTCTAAAGGACCCCACTGTGCTAGGTGCTGTGCAAACACAAATAAAAAAACCCATCAGTCTCTGCCCCAAAGAGCTTATCGTAAACATCCCTCCCATCAGTAGAGCAGTCCTTTCACGATGTTTGTTTTGTTTTGTTTGTCTCTGTGTGTGCAGGCATGTGAGTCCGTGGGCCTGTGCGGCTGTACAGGGCATACATAGCTTTCAGTGACAGGGATTCCTGAAGGGGCAATCCCATCCAATGGATTGATTTAAAAGAAACTCGATGAGAGGGGAATATGTGACTCATTTTTTGTACAAATAGCCTAAAGAATCTGTCCATCTTCACATAACAGTGTGAATTATTAGGCAACTATATGAAAAATAATTCAGGAAGTTTGGAGTTACAGTGTAACTGTTCCCAAAAAAGTAACACTGTAAGAACAGTACCTTCTTATATGGGACAGCTGGCCCCAGCGCTATAGTCATATATGTTGACTTTAATGAGTGAAATAAGCTTTTCCTACTTTTTACTCTTGTTAGCAACATAGAGCCAACTCAGAGGATGAGTGGTATTCTATTCTTTCATCAACAGAATGGTAACTAAATACATTCTAGCTGTAGGATGCAATTCTGTCCCCACTTAACTCTCTGCAACCTGCTGGGAAGTGATAATCAACACGGTAACCAAGGGCAGAATTTAGCTTTGAGAATCTTTATTACCTCTGATGATGTGTGAAAAAGAAAGAACCCCATTTGACAGAAAAAAATCCTTGCACACCGCAAAAATTATTACATTTTATATGGAGATCAGTTAGACAGCTAGGTGAAATCATGGCCTGATTGATGTCATAAAAAAATTTCCATTGACTTTAGCGGGGCCAGGATTTCACCCCTAGCATGTTTTAAAGATTGTGAAACACAGAGTCTTCATATCAGTAAATAATGTCTTGATTTACAGTCCATTGAATTCAGTGAAAATCATTGCATATTTAAATTAAATCTGCAGAAAACTTCTTAATGCTAAGAACAGTAGGAAAATAGAACAGATTGCCTAGGAAGACTGGAAGCTACTTCACTGGAGGTTTTCAAAAGGACCATGGATAGCCACCCGCTTTGGCTGGTTTAGATACAACAAATCCTGCATCTTTGCAGAGGATCCCTTCTATCACTATGATACTATGATTTTGTTACCAGATTTGCCCGTCACTTTGGGGTATGCTTATTTATTAGGGTTACCTTCCTGGAAGGGGGGGGGTGATTCTATTAATGTGCTGCTTGTGTTATTTGTGTGTTCATATGGTTACAAGTCCCCTCCCAATGGAGCTATCCTGCAGGACCTAAGGTTTTCAGATTCAAATAAACCCCCCACAGATACACACAACCATTCCAGATTAACTGAGTGCGTCTGAGCAGCCCGGGCTATCAGCACTCTCAGCTGACCCCTTATACGTCCCTGAACTCAGGAGGCTGGGTGACACAGCACTGTCAGCTGTCACCCTCATGTGCCCCTTGCACCGCACCAGAATGGAGCACACTTATGAGCAGGCTGGGTCCAAACAGCACTTTTCAGCTGTCACCCTTATGTGCCCCTTGGACTCAATCAGGCTGGGTCAAACAGCACTTTCAGCTGTCACCCTTATGCGCCTCTGGACTCCGTAGGCTAGGCAGAGCAGCACTTTTTTGCTACCCCCTTTATATGCCTCTTTGCAACACAATTGTTCTAGCAGTAACCCCCTTGATAAGCAAACCCCATAGGATTTTGGGCATTCCAGGGATCTTTGGTTTAGGTAAAAGAAGCATTGCTGCAGAGCAAGGTAGGGAAGCCAAGAACACAAAGGAGTAAATGCATTTAGAGAGAGAGAAACTGGCAACCAGCTTGATTACAGTAGTTAGTTTATTGCCAGGTATATAAAACTTATGATACTAATAGTGATGCCATACAAGGAGAGAAAAACAATCTAACACTGACAATACAACAAAATTACAGTAGGGGTATTGGAGAAAGGCTAGCCCAGGTTTGATTACAAAAGTAGAAAGTTATACCTGGCTTAAAGAGAGAGAGAGAGAGAGAATTGGGAAAGATGGGAGGCGGGGGGGATCTCACCACTCCTTGCTGCTCAGAAGTTCCCAGAAGACAGGCTGTTCAGCTTAGGGTCAGGAACACTTGAGGGAGAGGCAAAACCCACAACAGGATCAGTCAGGAAAGCATTTGGGTCCAGGCATCAGAAGAGGAGAGCAAGAGAGAGATTTGAACTTGGGTAGGGGTATTTTGTAGAACCAGGTTTGTTTGTGGGTAAACAATGTCTCAATGAAGTACCCCAGGGTGGTTTTCTCTATGCTGGACAATAGGAGCTGATCACTCCCAGCTATGGTCAATGTTCCTTGGGGGAGCTCACAATGCAACCAGGCAGATTCAGTGTTTTGCATATCAATACTAGAATGGTCTGATAACTGCGGAGCTGGATGGGTGTAGGTGTGAGTTCATTTACATCAAGACCAGAGATCTCCCATAATGCAGTGCATCTCTGCCTTCCCAATCCCAGAGTTCACTGCAGTTACTGCTTTGGAGCTTGGTTCTCCATTTTTCATGCTAATTCTTGTTCCATCTTCAATGTAAATGAGGCTCCAGTTCTCCATTCAAGGTGCTAATTGAGATGCCTCTTTTTACATCTTCTATGTAGATGAGGCATGGGGAGTTGTCTTAATCCTATCACCCTTGTTGGGAGGGTTTTAGGTGTGTCTCCCACAGCCTTTTCATAGTTTTTGTTTCTGGTTCAAGCAGAGGCTGGGGGGGTGGGGATTCAGGTGAGCCAGAGAGAGAATAGGGGTTTTTCATCCTGATTCCCCAAGAACACAGAGCTGCCAGGTAACAATTTAGTGCGTTTGGATCTAGCCATCATATGAGTGAGCAGCGGAAAACACTTTTGCAAATAATTGTTCAAATTCAAAAGCATATTTTAATTCTATCGTGTTCATCATCTTTTTACATTTGCTTTTCAAGAACATTCAGGCATGTATATTACCAGTGCAGAAAGTCATTAAATGTTTTATCTCAAATTTTTAATTAATTGGTTATGAAACTTGCAGATCTGTTGGTTAGTTATTGTTTTGGTTAGTTAAATCATGTGATCTTGTTTCTATTCCCTGATCTGAGTACTTATGCTACTAACCAACACAGTACATATTGTGAATATCATAAATGAATATACAATTTGAAATCCACATTGTGTCGATTGGTTAATTTAGTTATGTATGTAACCATCACTGATGTGACATAAGATGCATCATTTACTTATTAAGGTAATTACATAAATAACAGCAAGAATTGTGATTGTATATTTTATAGTAATATTCACACACAGTATTTTATATGACTGACAGACCAGGAATTATTTGATGAAGAAATTAGTTCATTTTGCATAACAAATAACAGAGAATATGACAATCTAGTCTTCTACAATTCATGAAGAGGAAATAAAGGCTAAATTCATCCAATAAATTATTCATTGTAAATTGTTTGCTCAGCAATATTAATTAGCAGTAGGTTAATTACAGAATAGAATTACTTCTGAGCCTAGAACCTAGGAATGCAACTTCTACACTGAATATCCTGGGAGTGAACTGAAGCAGAGCCTCTTACTCTAGCTGGCAGAGATTTACAGTTTATCACTCTACTTAATTATGCATTATAAGATTTCAAAACCAATAAAATGCTGAGTAAAAGTTTCTTACATAAGATTAATTTCCTTTTTGTTTTAGCAATGGACTTAGAGCCCAGGCACAGCTTTATGACTATTTTTATTAATTATCTTTGGTTATCTTTAAGAAGTGGGTTTTTTCATTCAAATTAATTCACCCCATAGTGTGCTTACTGTTGCATGTTTAGGGCACTGTGGATATATAGGACAATTGCTTAAACTAAGTATCACAGCAGTGTGAAACTTTAAAACATTTTTGGGGTTTCAAAACAAACACCTCCCAAACCATCAAGGCCAAAAGGTAGACAAGATCCCCACAGGAATGCAAAAACAAATAATTATTGTGGGGAAGGTTAAAATGTTAAGGGAACTGGGCAGCTAACTTAGTATTTCACTTCAGATACAGTTCCTAAAAATAAAACTTCAGTTCAGCTTGAACCAAATCTGTACATTTCTGGAATTTTGTGGAATATTAAAAAAATCTGTTTTAAGTCCATTCCAGAGCAGGGAATTGAACCTAGGTATTTATATTCTGGATGAGGCCTTAACCACTGAGCTAAGGGCTGGAAGATGGTAGTAGTAACATTACTACTTCCTCCTTCTTCTTGGGCCAGTTTGTGAAATGCAAAAACTATTTGTGTTAAATGTGTGAATAGTTTCATGTCAATTGAACCGACATTTTTCATTAACTAAATTATTCATTCAAAACATTTCACACAGCTCTATTCCATAATCTCTCTTTCATTATTCTGTCTATCTGAAGAAAGAAAGATGAGGAAATGCATAAAACGAGTGGATGTATAGTCATATCTCAGATATAGGATCTGCCTCAGAAAAAAAGGAATAATTAAGAGGTCTAAGCCTGTCTATTGCTGGAAAAATGTTCCAATGAAGTGACAACTTAGGACTTGATTTTCAGACCTTTGCCTGCTCTCTTACTTAGGTAGCCATGTGTGCTTCCACAGCTTCTCATACCTGTTGGTGCACTACCAGTTGTGTGCACAAGGTGATGGACATAGATATAGATGATGGAACTGTGATGTGCAAAGCCCCTCTTGTTGTTAGTTCATCAAAGTAGCTACAGGGATACGACAATGTTCAAAACCATTTTGGATACGTAAGAATTCTGCCAGGTGCTGTCTGCAGCAAAAAGTTCAAATAGCTAGGGGATCCTCTTTAAACTAACAATCACTGACTTGCCCTCACCCAGAATTTGTGGGACCACTAAATACATTCTCTGGGTACCCTTCATAGGCAATGCTTCTCCACTGGCAAGAACCTAGTTTCTATTGAAACAAGGGAAAAGTTAGTAGGGGAAAAGAGGATACAGCGTCAACTTGGAAAAACACAGCAACAATAGGTTTGTAAAACTGATCAATAAAACTCACCCCCATGGTAACTTTGGCAGTAGTCCATTAACTTGGTTCCCCACCTACAGCTGTGAATGTCCAATAGGCAAATGTCCCTTTACTTCCCCCTTTCCCATCTGCTAAACCCCACTCACAGTTTGGTGTCACTGGGTAATATGGTCCCATAGTTGTGAGGTGCCCTCAGTAGGCTGGTCTCTAGTCCCTTTTGGAGCGCTGCATGGTCCTTTTGTGAGGTGCCACAATCTACCCCCGTACCGTAAGCTCAGCTTTAGTTAAGGGCTAGGTAGAATGGGCCTCATCAGAACTGAATCCGCTCTGCTGCTGTCGTCTGCAGCTTCAGCAAAGAGCCCTCTCTGCATTGCACTGGTGAGGAACTGCCTCTGCAATGTCTCCTTTCATGATGTTCTCTGCAATCGTTCTTGCAGCGAAGTACCCAGTCTTCATGATTTCTTCCTACAAAGTCCTCTTAACAGTACAATATCCTCAGAAGAGAGGAATCAGTAGCATATAGGACCTTGAAGGAGTTTCCTAGCTACTAGGGAGATGCTCCTTCCCCAGGGTAACACCCCTTTTTCCCCTCACTTTTCCATTCCACTACCAAACCAATTCTGAGTTTGTGAACAATAGCAGTGGCTCACAAATTGCCACTGAGGAATTCTGGGGAGAAAGCTTATGCGAAAAAAGCTCTCTGTAACCATACTTCCTTCTGTTCACCGAAAGAAGGGAGCGAAGAGCTCCTTACTCTATAAAGCAGTGGTGCTCAATCTTTGTTCAGTTCCCCCCCCAAGTAATGGACTCTCCCAGCACCCCCTCTCCCCCGCATTACTGCATAGCCAAGTTTTGCTTAGCAGCGGAGCTGGGACTGGGGGTAGAGCAGGGGTGGAGAGGGAATGAGGGCAGAACCATTTGGGGGAGGAGCAGGGGGCAGAGTGGAGCTGCAGCTGGGGTCAGAGCAGGGCTGGGGATGGATAGGGAGTGAGGATGGAGCTGTGCCTGGAGGCAGAGCAGGACTGGGTGCAGAACGTGGCTGGGGGAGGAGTAAAGTGGGGGGTGGAGCTGGTCTGGGGGCAGAATGGGGGTGGAAACATGGTGCTCCCTTCCCCCCCTTTTTCTTGTGGAAGCTGGCCCAGGCCCTGCATGTCCTTCCTTTCCCTCCTCAGAACGTTCTTCCAGGTCCCACTAGGGTCATGTTTGGGGACCATTGCTCTAGAGCTTCAGGCCACAGGGCTTACATAAAACTGGATGGGCCCTTATGAAAACTTGCATTCCTTTGCAGCATGACCCTGTATTTGGGTAGAATGGCAATCCTGGTGGTAAGAAATGCTCTCTTTTTCCAAATCACGTTAAATAGTTTAAAGTCGATGTTAGTGCTCATGGAAGGTGTTCAGTTTTAGCCCTGGAAAGTGATTACCACAGAACACATTAACTCCAGACAACGGCAGCGCAAACTTCTCCACATGGTCCTGTCAATGGGTCTGATCCAGAGTCCACTGAAGTCACTGGTAATCTTACCATCACCTTTAATGGGCTTTGGATCAGGCTAACTGTGCCTTAAACTTACCCTGGGGCAATGTGCTATAGGTTTGAGAGCGTAATTTCAGTCAGTCTGTTGTATTTTTCTCCTGATGTTGTTAACAAGGGTGCCAGTGGTGAGGATGATTTTTGAGCTGATTATACCAGCCTCATGGCAAATGGAATGAAGCCAGCAATCCTTTCACGTAGGCCAATAAGCAGCCATCAGGTGTTACCCATTTTTGCTTACTATTGACTCAGCTGAATATGAACCGTTCACCTAGAAGCAGAAGGCCCTGTATTCTATTATCAATCTTCTTAACTATCCAGTCCCCACAAGCACTATTTCCATTGTCTAGACATTATAAATATTTTTTAAATCACCTAGAAAAAGCCCCAAAGCAAAAATATCACCTCTAAGCATTGCTTTTACATTGCCTAGTTATTTTAATGTTTTCCTTTTATTTTTTCATTTCACATCTGTTCGCTGATGCAGTAGCATTTTATTACATGGAACAAGGGGAAAAAAAGAGACACATTGCGTATTTCAGTGTTTCAGCCTTTCAAGCCACAGCATCGATGACCTGCAGATCAGAACCATGGTTATGAACTTTATAATGTGTTAACAGGCAACATCCATGTGCAGCACTTTAAAAAATGGAGGTCTGATTCTGCCACACTTACACCAAGTAGGACCTTGCTTTACACGTAGTCTCATTACGATCCACTGCCATCAGCTCTCCAGAGGGACACCTCACAAAGGACTTAATTCTGCAAGGTGCTGAGCATTCTGGTCCCAAACCAGCAAAGCTCTAATGCATGTGAACTCAATGAGACTACCAGGGCTCAGAGAGCTCACATAAAGGGGAGCTGCAGGGCAGAACAAGTCAGTAGTCGCAGGGAGCCCAAGGGAGAGGCCTGGGTTCATAGAGGGCTGCAGGAATGTAGCACCTCAGACAGGGCAATTGCTAGCAGGGACTGGGGGAGCTAAAGAGAGCTCCCGGCTGGCTGCTGGCACTTGCAGGATAAAGGGTGAAGAAGATGCTGGGGCTATGTGGAAGTGGACCAGGGAATTGATGAGCACTGGTGAAGAAGTTAGAGAGGTATCACGTGACTGCCATCTACAGGGTCCTGGGCTGAGACCTGGAGTAGTGGGTGGGTTAAAGTTCTCCCCCTCCCAGTCACCATTGGGGAAGTGGTGGGACAGTTGGACTGCAACACTTACCCCTGGAAGCGGGAAGCACAGATCATGATACAACCAGAGGGCTGTGTCACGAAGAGGACTCTGCAGTCCTTGGAGTAATGTGGATCCAAGTGTCGGTAGGTGAGGTACCACCAGGAGAGGGCCAATCTGTGAAGCTAATCCCCAAGATGGCTGGCAGGAGGTGCCAGCATGGTGATTGTAAATCTTATTACAATTTTCCCATGGGAACCCAAAGGAGATCCCCTTTCTGATGACCAGTGCTAACTGAAAAGTCAGTTGCTGGGCAGATGCAATTTCATTCAGGTGACACTGACTGGAGTTACATTGGAAAAGGTACGACATGGACACTGACAGTTTTCCTATGACCACCTACAGGCCATAGACAGCAGCAGCTGTACACTTTATCATTACTCATCTTCCAAGATCTTATCAGCTAGATTGGTTTCTAGGATCCTTCAGGAGTGTGGTGAATGAATCAAACAGTACTGGCAGCTATAGTCATGCCCTGGTTTAATCTATTGGTCGCTTGGTAATTATCATTCAGCACAGGACAGAAGAGCTGCTTGTACAGAAGCATTCTTGTGCTTTTTATATGTATGTCTCCTTTGAGTGCTGCATATCCAAAGTCTCACCATCTGCATCTAGTCTCCTGCCACAGGGCTTTTTTTGTTCCTTTGTTCCACAGCAATTCTTACTATTTTTAAGGGTTTGAAAAGAGGGGTGTGTGCAAAATTTAAAATGCAATTATATACAGCTGATATGATGGCTACAATGTTCATATCTACTAATCCCACAGGTCTTTTGTGCTCGTTACCACTATGCAAATAATAGTAAATATTTTCTTGGGTGAATTTCACCTCTTTTTCTGAATGAAAATTGCCCCCAAACAGTCACAATTTTCTCAATGAATTATTCAAAAGAATTAATCAAATAACATCTGTAAATAAACATAGCTCTCTAGCTATTTCAGGAGTACCCCTTTGCAAGTAGATTGTGACAGGAAAAAAATAAATTTAGAAAATTTTCATGGAATGTCCTTTCCTTTCATTGTTGACATTTTATTTTCATCTAAATCTTCCAATCAGCTCTAGTTGACAATGTTCAGCATTTAAATTTGAGCAGCTTGGACAGATACGTACCACAGTGGGGTCGTGCGCCATGTCTAGGGCTCTTATGAGCCACAGATAGATAAATAAATAATACCTAGCTCTTACGTAGCACTTTTCTTCAGTAGATCTCAAAGTTCTTTACAAAGGAGGTCAGTGTCATTATCCCCAATTTACAGATGGAGAAACTGAGGCACAGAGAGGGGAATTATTATTAATGTGCTGATTGTTAAGTTCAATGAAAATCATTTATGCAATTCAGAATCTTAATTGCATCCTCAGCAAGAATTCAATATACTGTTCAGGTATGGGAATATAATAACTTTGGTTATGGGCTTGATTATTAAAAATGGAGCACCATGTTTGTGGTTGAAGTTCTTAATCTTCAGTGAATTTTGCACACAACTGTCTGGCTGCAGTAATTAAAAAAAACAAAAAACAAAAAACAACCCATGAATGAATTATTGGTTTCAAACTGTGGGCATGACTGATATGGATGTAAAATTCAGACTGCAATAATAAAGGCCAAAATTGAAAAATCAAGAAATAATTTATATCCTATAGTAATAGCACTTTAAGGTAACAAGCCAGATTGTCAGCTGGATATTGAGGTGCATTTTCATTCACCTCATAGGGTTTCCTCAGAATCAAATCAAAAGATAGAAAAGTCTGCCAAAATCAGTCAGGAAAATCAAAACAAAATTCATGGTTTGGTTTGTTATTAGTCTCTGTGCCCACCAGTGCCCCGTGTTGCCTCATGAAAGTTGTAGTTCCAGATTACTCATGCTCCCATTTTCCCTTGTGTTGGCTCAGTTACAAGGAGAAATCAAGATGCAGTAGACTGGGAGGAAGAGCAGGGTTCATAGGTGAAAATGGAGGCATGAGGAACCCAGAACTACAACTCCCATGAGGCTTCGTAGCAGCTCAGGTTGCAAATATTTCATTTCAAGTTGACAAACTAAAATGAAATGTTCCTTTTCACCATTTTAAAATAAAGAAAATGTTTGGAACTTTTTGATCCATGTTTTGATCCAAAATGTTTAGCTATTTTTTTTGGTCCCAATTGGGAATTGAAAACAAATGTCACAACATCAAAATCAGCTACAGGGTGGAAATTCAATTTTTTTCGATTAACTCTAGAAGAACACTTGAACATGAAATCTCACTGTTGAATGTCTCACTTGCCAAAATAATATATATAAAGGAAAGGGGGAAAAATCTGTTTTCCGTCACTCACTGCCTGCTCTTTTTTACTCATTCTCAGTGGCGTCACCAGTGTATGCTGAACTACTGATGCTCACCACCCGCTGGCATATTGCTATATATTTCATAATCCTTCTCCTTTTCTACTGGTTATGCTTTCCTAAGCAAAGGCTTCCTAGATCTTTGTATCAGGCTGTTTCATGAAGGGTAATTGACACCCATACCTAAGGCTCTACCAAGTTCATGGTCCATTTTAGTCAATTTTATAGCCAGGGATTTTAAAAATTAATCAATTTCACGTTTTCAAACGTTTACAGCTGAAATTTCACAGTGTTCTAACCATGGAGGTCCCAATCCAAAAGGTTTGGGGGATTGCAAAGCTATTGTAGGGGCACTGTGGGATTGCCTCCCTTACTTCTGCCCTGCTACTGGCAGGGACACTGCCCTCAGAGCTGAGCAGCCAGAAAGGAAGGCTGCTGGCAGGGGCCCATCTCTAAAGCCAGTGCTTTAGAGTGCAGAAGTGAAGATCTCAGGGTATGGGGGGATGGGTTACCATATGTCCAGTTTTCTCAACAGTCTCCTGCCCAAGGTGGGGAGCTGACAGCTTGAGCCACAGCCTCTCTGTACATGTCGGGGGGCCTGACAGCTGGAGCCATGGAGCTTCTTGCACCCTGGGGACTCACCCCAAGAGTGGCCCCTGCAGGGGAAGAGGAAGTCCTGTCCCTGTCCCGGGACTAGCAGCTGGAGCCCAGCGCAGGGTAGGGGCCTCTGGCTGGGCTTCAGATTTCATGTGGAGATCAGATTTCAAGGTCTGTGATGCATTTTTCCAGGCCATGGATATGGTAGAGCCCTACCCATAACATAAATACAAATCTCGTGTCTGCCTGCTCTTGTGATAAGGATGATACCTTCACTCCCCTGACCATTATAGTATATATTTTAGCCCCATTACTGCAATAACAAATCTCTTTTAAGGATATTTTTCTAAAGTCACATCACTATTTTCATGTACGGTACGGTTCTCTGAAATGTGTGTGCATATATAGAAATAGCATCTTCTTACTCAAGAGCTGCTCCCAAAGGGTTAGATGGTGGCTTGTAAGCCACAGCCCTGTATACTGGGGCACAAGCAACACCACCCAGAGATGACAACCGGGAACACTATGCCTCAGGCAAATACAATCTTGTGTGCAATCTGCTTCAGGCATTGGGGTGGAGTAGCTTACTCCCTATAGCATACCAGCCCTGGTGCAATATCTGGTGTAAAAGACACAGCACAAGGCAATAGCTCCACTTCATCCCTACATCTGTGTGCCCCCCTTTTGGTAACCTGCTTTTTAATGGAGAACAGAAGTGAGAAGTACTTGCACTGTCCAGGACTGCAATTGTGATACACCCTAGTGCAGCCATACATGAGCAGGTTTTTGCGTGCACCTCATTATCCCCAGGTGAGGACCTCTCTCACTCTGGCCCAATGTGTAGCAGAGTTACATCGCTTACTTTAATTGATAAAATAGGTGTTTACTACTTGTGTAAATGCTGCAGCCCTAGCCCAAGTCTGGGAGACTGAGCTGGATTCTATTCTGGCTCATACATCATCATCGGACTTGTCCATGATATACAAGTGCAGAATTATAATTGCTAAATGAGAGCTGGAAAGTACCTAGCTTGACTAGCAGATTTCAGGCTGTTTGCATGTAGTTTCCTAATAAGGAAGGAATACTACTCTGTCTCCAAGTACTATTCTGAAAACTCCTTAATTCTTTCTTCTTCTCTTCTGACCTATTTTAATAGTATTTTGTTGAGAAAAATGACCACCATGCAGAGCAATTTCCAATCCTTCTGTAATAGATTCCCAGGCCTTTGATAAAAAAATTAAGCAGCATAGAGACAGATCACTGTGGGACCCAACTAGAAATACACCCACTAGACGATGATTCCCCATTTACTATTAATTTTTAGACCTATCCGTTAGCCAATTTTTAATCTATTAGGTGTGCAAAGTTAATTTTATATCGTTCTAGATTTTTAATCAAGATGTGATGCAATACAAAGTCAAATGCCTTACAGAAATGCGATTTGTATTACATAAACACTATTAATTTTATCAACCAAACTTGTAATCTCATCAAAAAAGATATCAAGGTAGTTTGACAGGATCTGTTTTCCATAAACCCATGATGCCTGGCATTCATTACATTGCCATCCTTTAAGTTTTTTAAATTTGAGTCCTGTATTAGCCATTCTATAATCTTGCCCAGGATCAATGTCAGATTGACAGGCCTATAACTACCTGGATCATCCCATTTACCTATTTTAATTACTGATGCATCGTTAGCTGTCTTCTAGTCCTCTGGAATTTTACCAGTGTTCTAAAGCTTATTGAAAATCAACACTCATGGTCTTGTGCACTCCTCAGCCAGTGCTTTTAAAATTCTTGGATACAAGGTATCTTGATCTGCTGATGTAAATATGTCTAATTTTGGAACTGCTGTTTAACATCATCTTGAAATACTAATGGAAGAGAAAAAGTGTTATCATATGATATGACTTCATCATCTGTTTTTCCCACAAATACAGAACACAAATATTTATTTAACACTTCTGATTTTTCTGCAGTGTTATTGATAATTCTTCCATTTCATTTTAGTAATGGACCAATACCTTTGATAGGATTTTGTTGTTGTTTTTGTTCCTAATATACTTTAAAAACTCTTATTGTCTAACTCTGCTGGCTATAGAATACTTCGTGTGTCCCTTTGCTGTCCTTATCAATTTTCTACAATTCCTAGCTTCTGAGTTATATTCATTACTATCAACTTCCTCTTTTTTTCATTTGTTACGTATTATTTTTTAATTTTCTTATAGATGCCTTCACTTCCCCTCTAAACTAGCTTAGTTTTTAACCAATATGGCCTTCTTTCTCAGTTTTGGGATTGTGCCTATTTGTGCATGTAGTAAAGTGTTCTTAAACAATTGTCTATTAACAGCCACATTTTTCTGATTAAATTCTTCCTCTCAGCTGGATTGGTTCATAACTGTTTTCAGCTTTGTGAAATTGGCCCTATTAAAGTCCCAAGTATATATATTTTCTTTATTCTGCTTGCATGTTATAAATGAGACCAAGTTATGATTACTTATACCTAACCTATCATTTATTTTTAGTTCTGTGATCAATTCCTCTTTATTTGTCAAGACAAAGTCTAATATAGAATTCCCCATGTCACACGTAATGCTTTTTGAGTCAGGAAATTGTCATCTATAATATTAAGAAATTCTGAGGATGTTTTTATACTGGCAGCATGAAACCTCCAGTATATGCCACTCAAATTGAAGTCTCCCATAATCACACAGTTTTTCTCCTACACATTATAGATAGGTGTATAAAGGAAGTGATCATTCTGTTCCCCAGTTTGACTTTGCTGTAGCAGATACATAATAATATCCCATCTTGTGCTTTATCTTTTATGATGTTGACCCATAAGCATCCAAGATCACTTTCTTCCAAGTTGACAGAGACTCAGAAACAGGTAATGCCATTCCTTACATAGAGTGCAACTCCCCCAACCATTTTTCTCACTTAATTCTTCTTAAAGAGGTTGTTATAACCATTGATTTTTCCAAGCATGCGAATCATGCCACCAGGTTTCAGTAATACCACCTAGACTGAATTTATGCTCATAGTCATTCCAAATCATTTTGTTTGTTACTCAGGCTCCTACAATTGGTAGATAGGCAATTAAAGAATTTCTTCTCTTTATGTCCTTTGCTTTTTTGATTAATTTTGTTCTCAGCATCTCAATTTTGTTCTAAATTAATGCTCATGTCTTCCTTCTTTTACCATCCCATTTTGTTATTTGTTTAACACCCTCTTGGATACTTTATCTATCCTGTCCCAAAGGAGATTGACTCTCCTTTCATTGAGGTGGAGGACATCAAAATTATACAGCCCCCCTCTCCCCATAGAAGGTGGACCAATGTTCCACAAAACTAAAATCTCCATCTTACGCCATTTACCTAGCCAGAGGTTCACTTCCAGAATCTTCTCCCTTCTGTCTTCACTTGGGAGATAGAAATGCTCTCTAAGAAGATTGTTTGGATATTCTTCAGCATACTTCTGAGCTCCCAGAAGTCATTTGTTATCTGTGAGAAATCATCAGTGGATCCTTACCCATTGACATCAGAAGCCTCTCCAGTCTTAGAGTGATATTTTGTATCTTGGCTCATATATGTATTCATATTGAAAACAACATATTCTCCTATTGTCTGCCTGTCCTTTGCAGAATGTTCTTTTGATTCTTCTGAGTATTGAATCCCCAAAACGGATAATCTGACTTCCTTGGACGGTTGGAGATCTCTCTGTGGGCAAGCTTGATTTTCTTACAATTTGGGCTGAGCTGCCATCCACAGGTGTCCCACATATCTCTCCATTCTCTCAGAAAACCTGGATCTTGAGAGACATCTTCCACAGTTTCCACACTGAGGACCAGGTATCATTGGAAATTTCTAGTTGTGTGGTATTCTTCCTGGTTCTCTTCTCTCTAGTGGCCCTGGAGAGTTCTTCCTGTAGTATTCTTCCTATCAAGCCATAGAAAGAGTAACACCTCCCTGCTGGAAGAATATAAAATAACCAGGAGA
Source organism: Mesoclemmys tuberculata (assembly GCA_007922155.1). NCBI lineage: Eukaryota > Metazoa > Chordata > Testudines > Chelidae > Mesoclemmys > Mesoclemmys tuberculata. The sequence continues at coordinate 93,956,742 of ML675603.1, read as the reverse complement.
GCTCTTTATGTTAATTCAGGCCTCTTTTTGTCTCTGAGTAATTAAAGTTTCAAAATATCAGCATGTATTAAAAGATCAGGATTAATTTTAAAGAGTTGAATGACATAATTTTAAACAGCTTATTAAATGTTAATTAGATTTAAAGCTGTGTGACTTGACACTTATGTGTTCATCAGGAAGTTTAAACATTTGTTTTATATGTAATGTAGGTTGTAAGGTTAGAAAGTTTAATACCACCAGGGGATATTTTATCAAATCAGTTAACAAGTGACATATTCGGTGCCTTGTTTTCTAGAAATGGTTGTCTAAAGGTTATTTTTTTCAGTTACTTTTTGCTAATTAAGCAATTGTCTTAAATACTATTGTACCTCGCTCAGTTGACTTTAATTTAAACAGTTTATCTTAAATGTCTATTTTTGATTTAGTTGGTATGATTCAAAGGTGAAATGGAAAATAATTTTGAGCATAATGTTCAGCAAGAATAAAAACAAAACCGAAAAGAAACAAAGAAAATCAACTGAAAGTAATAATCTTTTTATGATTAGAAATGTAGGCATCTGAACTAGTTTTGTTTATTCATAGGTCTGTAGTACAAAACATCAAAAACAATCTGAGAAAGTACAAGCACAGCAAGGAAAAAAAGTCCTAATAAAATCTGCCTGAGGGTGCAGCATTAAACTAAAGTAATAAGCTTAAACAGTGCCAACTACAAATCTAAGTATGTACAAAATAAAAATAAAGGTTGTATTAATTTAGCACCTATAGTGTACATAGACTATCAAAACTGAATTCACATCAGAGATAACACTAAAAACATAATGTAATATAATATACCGCAAGCTGAGCTGACAGTGCAAGCTGCCCCAGTTCCTGCAAATGTAATGAAAAGTTAAGCAAAAGAAAAAATTCAGAAATCCTGGGTATTAGCTTAACTCTTTTATACGAGGTTGTTCATAGCCAGAAATTATTCCATTTCTATAGCAACAAATATATGTGTGTACCGTGGCCCTTTCTTCAAGTTCAGATTTTCTTTGTGTGGGTTTATCAGCTGCTACAGGGCCCAACTGAGTTCTATTTGTGTCTTGTTCATTTTGACAATTTAAATGGCTGTTCACATTCTTGTCTGATTGTGTTTAGAGACATCTGGCGTGAAATCCTCATTCCATTAAAGCCACCAGTATATCACAGTCTACCCCAACATCACCAAGCACCTGCACGCTCATCTCAACAACCAAAACTAGACCAAAATATTATCACCCACAAGAGCTTATATCATTATGTGCCACAGAGAAGTTGTATGAGGAGGCTGCTCCAGAACCTCACCCCTCTGATTTAGAAACCTTTTAGTTTCCATCCTGAATTTGTTCTTTGTGTCAACATTTTTCTTTTGGTTTAAATAGCTCTTCACCTTCCCTGGTATTTACTCCCTCATGTACTTATAGAGAACAATAATATGCGCTCCATCTTCATTTTGCTAAGTTAAACAAGCCAAGTTCTTCCAGTCACCTCTTATAACATAGGCTCCCCATTCCCCGATTATCCTAGAAGCTCTTCTCTGCAACTCTTCCAATATGAATTCATCTTTCCTGAGCATTGGTGACCAGAATTGTAAACAGTATTCTAGATGAGGTCTTACCAGTGCCTTGTACAATGTAATACTTCTCTATCACTACTGGAAATACCTTACACGATACAACCTAAGATCATATTTGCCTTTTTCACATCCCCATCACATTGGTGGCTCATCATCATCCTGTGTTCAACCAACACACCCAGGTCTTTCTCCTCCTTTGTCACTTCCAACTGATGAGCCCCCAGCTTATAGCAGAAATTCTTATTATTAGACCCTAAGTGCATGACTTTACACTTTGTACTGATGAATTTAATCACATTTCTGCTACTCCAATTTTCAAGTCTTGTCTTCATTGCATTGTCATTTTCAGTTCTAATTCAAGTTTTGCCCCTAACCCAACTCCCATCCACACACAAAAATCTCTAGCTCTAGTTAAGTGGTGATTTAAGCTGGATCTAGCTGGCCCATTGGGGATATGGTTTGAAACTCCAGTGCTAGTTGTGCAGTGGAGGTTTATCAGTTGCTAATCCAATTTATCAGTTGCTAATCCAATCACTCTGTGTGGTTTGACTAGTGTTTGAATGTAGTAACTCGCTAGTGACTAGGCTAGTTTAAGTGGAATAACTCGAATGCAGTAACTTGAGCTAACTGTTGCAGTGAGGACAATATCTGTATCTTTATGGGTGGAGACAGGCTTTGCTGTGTACGAGGGCTCTGACTGCATTGAAAGGTTGTTTTTCAGTGGGAACTGGGTGCCTAATTACCTTGAAGGATCTGGGCCTTAGACAATGTGGTTCTGCCTCAATCCTTGAGATATCTGGTATTTTACAATGTATTCAGCTGGTTTCTCCATTCATTTACACCACATAGTGCTGCAGTTGCTGAATTATTCTTCTATACTAAATATTTCCTTAAAACTAGATTGGTTTTGTGTTACCATTTTAGAAGCAAAATTAAATTAATCAGTGCTCATCATAATTAAACCCATGCTAACCATGGCCAATAAACATAGTTGCCACAAAACAAAGCAAACCTCAGTTCACTTAAAGAAATTCACCAGTAGTCACTTAATATTTTGAACCTGAATCTATAATACAATTTTATTAAGTATTTATTAAGAAATTGTACAATAAATCAAGTAGTCTTTGCTATTATGTTCAAAAGTTTAAATGTCTGTTCAATAATTTAGATTATATACAAATATAATATTTGTTAAAAAAATTATAGGCGAATGTTTCCAAAATAGATTTATACTCTATTTCAAATATACTGTTAAATAACCAATATTGTATGCAAAGAATTCCTCAGTATTAGAATATATTCAAAGCCCCCACTACTTGTAATGAACCAAAGAGACATTTGATTACATATTGAGCAGTAATGTTCTTAAAATAACTGTGGAGGATGGAAATAAATCTCTGGATTCAATGTCATAGTTCTGAGTATAATCTGGAAGACACGTAATAAAAGTATCAGTTAATGCTTTAGTCAACAACGACCTGGATTGCAAGTTTTAGGAAGATTGTAGCCAATATATTTTGTGATCTACCACATAGCTTTACATCTTTCTAAAGGTCAATAGGTGATGAATGAAACCTTGTATTATTCACAATCTAAAACTAAAACAAAATAGAATTAGGAATTATGTTTCAGAAGTGTAGACTTTCAGCTATTAATTACGAATTTCAACAATGCTAAAATTGGTTTCTACTATTTAAGTCTAGTGAAATTGAAGGCAAAGTGAAAGCAATTCTGACTAAAAGATGAGCCTGAATTACAAAGTTCAGAACCAGATCTCAAATGTTTCAAATTAGATTTTGACTCAGGCCTTCATCTCAGGCCCATTCATGTGAAATGTGTCAGTATTCCTATTGTTTTGGGGTTAGAAATTACACACAACTGTGTAACAGATACTTTGACATAAAGAGTGGATCATGCAAAACTAACGATTTCTGAGAAAAATCTGTGCTCTGGAAACTAGCAAATGTGCCAGAACATGACGAAAGTGAATAGGACATTAGCTCATTTTGTGGCCAGGACTATGTGTACAATGGCTTGATCCCCATGTTAGCTGTTGTGTCTTATACAACAGAGTGAACATGTTATGTTATACCACAAGTATGAGTGGAACTATCTGCGGGAATAATTTATGCTGAGGGAAGATGGGAAAGAATCATTCATTCAACACATCACTTTAAATCATCACTAAAATATTGAATTCCCATTCATTTGTATTACAGTAGTACCTAAAGATAAGATTGGAGCCCCATTGTGCTAGGCAATTTGCATACCCATTCAAAAGACAGTACCTGTCTTGTAGAGCTTACAGTCTAAAAAGACAAGGCAGACAGAAGTCGAGTCAAAAAAGAAACACTATTATCCCGATATTACAGCCAGAGAGCTGAAGTTCATGCAGGAAATATGTGACAAAGCCAGGAACTGGCTCAGATCTCCTGAGTTCCAGTCCAGTTGTTTAACTAGAATATCATTCTTCTATTCCTTTGAATAAATTATCCTACCAATTCTATATGCAGTAGCTGGAGCAGTTATCTGTACTGAGCATAACCGAGTCTTAAGACTTAGAGCAGGTTGAAATTGTTTGTGCGGAAATTTTTTGGATTGGAAGAAGCAAGTAGAACAAAATGAAAATTTTAATGAAAAGGATAACAGCAATAAAGCCATTAAAATTGGTTGGTTAAACAATAAGCCAGTTTTGCTTGGCTTTGGCAACATGATGTTCATGTCATAAGTCTCCCGTTCTCAACTCTTCAGAACTACTCAGTTTCAGGTAAGTTTTGTCTTAAAATTTTCCATGAGCTCTAACTCATTTTGCATAGAGGTTGGTACCAGCTGCTAGGGATGAGATTAAGAAAATTTTCTCAACTTGTTGGGCCAGATTCTCAACTGATATACAACGGTGGAGCTCCAATGAAATCAGTGCAGTTATGCCAATTTACTCAAGCTCAGCATACTCACATCTATCCTTGGGATGAATACACCCAGGCTAAAAGCTTGTCGTTATAATCATGTGGAGTGTTCTTTACTTTGTGGTTGTCTAGCCCAACTTTCATTCAACCCAATTCTCAGTACTCCATTTGGAAATGAAGCACTGTGGTACTCACAACCCCGACTTCAAATGCAAGACACTATTGCAGACCTTTCATTTTAAATGAGTAATATGGGAAAATCACATTGCTGATGGGGGACTGTGGAGTGTTTGTGGATGGGGACTGTGGACTGATTGTGGCTGGGGGACTGTGGAGTGTTCTTTACTTTGTGGTTGACTTTCCCAACTTTCACTCAACCCAATTCTTAGTACTCCATTTGGAAATGAAGCACTGTGGTACTCACAGCCCCGACTTCAAATGCAAGACATTATTGCAGACATTTCATGTTAAATGAGTAAAATGGGAAAATCACCTTGCTGATGGGGGACTTCACAAGCTGCTTTTTATGAAAATAAAAACCATGTTACTACACAGAAAACAATAATAATTATTAATAATGCAGGCAGGTGTTGTTTTTTGTCTTTTGGACTGTCAACTTCCCCTTCTCCCATTTTCTTTTCTCAAGTGTCTTCCTGGCTTTCTTCTTGCTATGTAGTAGATGTAGCTGACTATTGAGCCTCCAGAAACACAGAAGTTGTATAAATCTGAACCTCTCTAAGTGTAATTAACTTTATGTACTCTTGATATATTTCATCACATACACAGCACATCTGAAAGCATTTATCACAACTACTAAGTACTTCTGACAATTAAAAAAATTAAATACAAATCACATGGTACAAAAATTAAAAATTATGGGGTTTTACCCATTAATAATGAATATTAGGAGTGGACCCCACACACCATTATTATCTGCACATTAGAAGCATGTGACATTCCATATTAAGGTGAATATGCTGTTGTACATCCAAAATTCAGTTTATTTCTGTCAAATGAAATTTTCTTTATATAGTGCTGCTATATGCTGAAAAGTGTGTTTGTGTACATTCCAGTTACATTGAAGTTTGACAGAATACTAGAGACTCTGCCACAGTAGGTCATGTGAAAAACATTTTCTAATCTATTCCAGATAAATATAAATCATGACTTAATATTGTAAAAGGAAGTCACTAAAATAGTTAATAATAAAAATAATTGTTTTCCATCCCATAGCTAATTAAAATGTCACTGATGACAGGAAGCATCATCGGTGCTATAATGACAGGAGAAGAAACTAAACTGAATTTCCATTCTGCTTGACCTGGGTTAAAAAAAAATGGCTGCTTATCATTCCCAGATGCTGGGTAGTAAGAGAAGTTAAAGGGTTGATTTAGAAGGTCATGTTGTTGTCAGAGATAGATTTTATCAATACAGAAGAAAATGTTGTCACGTTTAGGAAGAGGAATGTGGGAAAGTTCCTTTTTGCAATGAAATGTTGTACTGAATATCTATATTTACCCTGCATACCTAAGTAAAGAAAGTTAACTCTTGTATGCGTTAAGCCTTGTTTCAATACTGCTAAATCTATGACTATATGCACTGAGTTCATAGCACTCCATTTGGGAAGGTAAATAGAAATGTACTTTTTCATATTTGTAGATAGGAAATAAAACAATGGATTTTTTAAACTGGTCTTCAGAAGTGCATTCTTCCAGAGAGTGGTCTTGCCTAGCCAATTTATATGAATCTTGAAAAACTGAGTTTTAGCTGTTTCTTGTGTTGTCACAAATGAAATAATATGATTCAGGGATGCCAAAGAAGAATACACAGATCCGGAATGAGTAATGAGGTAAGAAGTTTGTCACTAAGTCTAAACCATCCATGGATTTGCAGCAGCTCCCACTGATGTCTGGCAAAACTCTCATCGACATGAAAAGGCTGAAAGCTGGAATCCTTTCCATCTGTCCTTTCTAAAATGACTGGTCTCAGTCTAGTTTCTAGGGCTAAAGACATGAGCCACTCCACTCAGGTCACAGCAGAGAAAGAGGGGGATTAACTGTAGAAGAGCTGTTTCCTGCTTTATACATCATAGAAGTTTGTAAGTGCAGTGAAATGGGGTTGGAGAAATTTTTGCTTTCACTGAAATTCCTTTCATTATGTACTCCCTTTTTTCTTTATTGAGTTGTGTGGAATTCAAGTTGAGATTATATGGATTCTTTGGTGGTTTACTCTTATTTTAGAAAATTAGAGAGTAAGCTCTTTGGGGAAGGGACTGTTTTTTTGTTTTGTTTTGTGTTTGTATAGCACCTAGCACAATGAAGTCCTGATGCATGATTCAGGGCCCTAGTTACTCTAATAATGCAAATAATAATAATAAATTATGATAACATGTGAGAGTCTTATTTAAATGACTAATTCTGTGACTAATTCTACCATATTCATTATTTGTGGTAGATATTACTCAGGTAGTTTGGCTAGGTATTCTCTAAACTAGTGTTTCTCAACGACTGCATCAGACTCTAAGATCTCTATGATACAGTTTAGGAAGGCATCAAGCTGGTCCCTGGTATCAAAAAGGTTGAGAACCACTGATCTAGACATCTACATAGTTTTGTTTATTCTCTGAGGAGAAAGATTATATCCACTTGCACAACCTGTGACTGAAATGTAAGCAAAAAAAATATGGATGAGACTTCTATAGAAAACCATAGGAACTGATGTTTCTGTGGCTCCAAATGAAACTGAACTCATGGGCAGGTTTTATCTAGCTTCACAATCCCCAGCCTATTCCCTCATACATACCAGTGTGTGTGAAGATGTTGAGTTGGCGACAGATACACCTGGTGCTTTTCTTTGCTCTACACAATTGCTTGTAAGGTTACACTTGAAAATGTTTTTTCAGCAATACAAAGTTTGGGTGGTCGATTTGATTTCCAAAGAGAGTAAACTAGATTTTTTGGGCCTGGTTCTCTACCTTCTACACTGTAGACCTGGGCACCTGTGGATGTAAAATGCTACCAGATCAGAATAACATTTTACATGCAGTTTGTACTCACTTTGCACACATGTAAATGAATGTAAAGGGGCAAGGCTGTGGGGGAATCAGATGCAAAAAAAAAGTCTGTCTGTGCGGTGTAAAATGTTGGAAGAAAATTAGTTACTGGAAGAATGAAATCCAGGAAACACTTTTAGCTGTAGAAAAGGAAGAAGATAACTCTAAGACACTCACTGATGTATTAATCCAAGATAGCAGGCTAGCACCTCGTTTGCAACTGAGAACCTTTGGAGTGTTCTGATGGTGCACAGTTCTGTAAAACCCCTTACTTGGCCACTGCATTGGAGATGCCTCCTGTGGCACAGAAGTGCTTTAGGTTCTCCTATATCCACACACTCCAGGCTGCCAACACAGGTGGCATGACTGGGGGCTGAAACAACTCTTCTATTTTTCTGGGCAGCCGACATACATTAGAGCAGCCAGGTGGCCCCAGAAGTGGTAGGGGATGCACAGGTGACTTATTGTCGTCTTTACAACTCTCAAATTCAATTCATCTGAGTGCTTCTTGGCTACAGCTGAGGCTTAGTGCCAATATAATTTTGCCCAGGAAAACTGAAGCCAGAGAAAATGTTACTGAAATCCGTACAGTGTGTGCTGGGTTTTCCTGCATATCTTGAATAGGAAGATTTGCATAATTCTGTGTCAAAATTCTTAAACTCTATTTGTGACTGCAATCCTCTGCCTTTAATACTTACTATTTTCTATCCCTAATAGAGATTCTTCAGTTATGCTTTCAGTAAAATCCAGCGCTTTGCATGATTACTCTATTCTCACCATTGCCTACTGATTGTGAAAGGTTCATCCAAAGTCTGGTATGAGGAACAAAGGTAATACTTTTATTAAAATACAGATAACCATATTTTCCCAGATATTTTTCAAAAACCCATGTGTGCTGGGAGAAGGAAGCTTGTGACAATTTTTTCTACAGGCCTTACAGGATTTTCATTGAGTAATTCAGTGATAAATCAAATACTATGTTTTTTAGGAAGGATTTACATTTCAGATTATTTGAGACCACTAGAAAATAAAAAGGAGAAAGAAGAGAATGTTTCCATCTAACTGAAATTACAATTGTTCAAGAACAAAATAGATTTAAATGGAAATATACTGATGTAAAACTGGATTAATAATGTGGAAAATCAGACACTGAAAGATTGGTTAGCATTTTTCATTCGATAATACCACCAAAGTTGAGGGATAAGTTTTCACTCTAACAGTCAGAGTTTCAAAAATTGTGTGTTGAAATCTATCCTTACTGAAGAGGTTTTTGGTTCAGTTATTATAATTAATAATGTTTTGATTATCAGAGATGCTTGGCTTTAATGTTTTGCCAGTTCTTGGTGAGAAATCTGAAGATATGTTCTGAATACTGCAATGTATACATGGTAAAAACATAGTCAGAAGCCCAATCATCTAAGAAACAACAGATTATCCAGATTTGCATAAGATGTCGTGTACTCAAAGGCATAAGAGATGGAGAAAATTGGAAAGAATGCATTTCAGGAGCGCCATTACACTCAAAATTCAGTCCTAGCACTTGTAAAGACATTGCTCATGAGAAAAGAAAATTCATTGTTCCATAAACCTCCAGTAGGGCATATGTCCCAGCACATCTGCAGTCTCCAGTGAAATTTCAGCCATCAAATCCAATTTGGCAAGCCATGCAATCTTAGAAAACAAGGTTAATAAACATTAGAAAAATGATGGTGAATTTGTCCCAACTTGGCAAATATCACAAAAGCTCCTACTCTTCAGAAATGATGAGCTATCAAGCTGAGATCCCTTCTCTCTCTGTCTGATAGCTGTCCAGCTGGAAGTAAAAGATCTTATCAAGCTTTTCAAAATTAGTGATGTTTAACCCTAGTGTCCATTCTTTCTACTAATAAAAGCAAGTAAGTAGGTTATCATGTTGAAAGCAATTTTTGATCTTTTACTTAAGCAGTTGTTTGAATAGTCATCACACTAGCAATAGGAGACTCACTGCTTTTTGAGGTAGTTTTGGAATACTTTGAAGACAACATAAAGCCAAACTTTCCTTCATGTCGGCTTTCCTACTCACTATTAATTTTTTCTATCAACACTCGCCATCCGCACTGTAATATTTCTGTCCTTCACTGTTAAGTGTAACAAGATGCTAGCCAACTGCTTCTGATATTTACTTCATCTGCGAACTTATTTGACGGTTACGTTATTAAAGACAGACAGGCAGAGAGGATATCAATGTCAAATACATCCAAAAGGAGCATTCGGTGAATAAAAATAAAAGATTCTAAAACTCTTCTTAATCTTCTTACTATGTGGCTGCAGCAAATTGCTCTGTGTTGTTAGAAAAAAAGATTTTTAAACATGTACCGTTGATATGTTTTATTATTATTACCACTATTTAACATTTACAGTGCAATAGTGCATAGCAGCCTTAACATGTGCTAGGAACTCTGTGCTAGGTGCTGTACAAACTTATAAAAAAGTCCCAAGGAACTGACATTCTAAAAGACAAAATAAGCAGATGAATAAAATGAGAGTTTAGGTAAAGGCAGAGCAGAGGGGGTACCCATTATAATAGGATGAATACATTTCTTAGTCAATCAGGGATAGCAATTGCAGCTCAACACCTGCTCAGACATTAGCAAATTCCATATCTGCATTCCTAAACAGGTGTGTTTTGAGGAAGGACCTGTGAGCTATATTCCTAGAAGATGTCTCACACCAATGCCAATATGTAAAAGTGACACTGTGCAACATCTCATTTTATATCATATGATACAATAGTTGAGAAATTAACATATATGAATGAGCATTACATCTTTGATCTATATCTTATTTCAAGCAAATGATAAAGGGGGAAAAAACCACCCATATCAAATGGAGTTAATTCTTCATTCCCCCAAAGTTCTGTAGTATAAGATAATTCAGTGTCAACAGCAGAATAAACTCTTTACAATTAATCATGTCTGCTCAATGGTCTGTGGGAATGTTGGATGGGATGGGAACTGAGTTACTGCAGAGAAATCTTTTTTGGGTGCTGGCTGGTGAGTCTTGCCCACATGCTCAGGGTTTAGCTGATCGCCATATTTGGGGTCGGGAAGGAATTTTCCTCCGGGGTGGATTGGCAGGGGCCACGGAGGTTTTTCGCCTTCCTCTGCAGCATGGGGCATGAGTCGCTTGCTGGTGGATTCCCTGCAGCTTGAGGTCTTCAAATCTCACTTTTGAGGATTTCAATAACTCAGTCATGGGTTCGGGGTTGTTATAAATGTGTATGGGTAGGGTTTTGTGGCCTGCCTTGTGCGGGAGGTCAGACTAGATGATCATATTGGTCCCTTCTGACCTATGAGTCTATGAGTCTATGAGTCTATGTTTCTTTTCTGATCTTTTCTATTTCTCCACTTTTCTTCATCTTTTTCATGTTGTCTGGAGTGGCTCATGACCAGGAGTGCCAGCCTCCAGATAGACTGTCAAAAGCAAGGTGGACGCTCCAAACGGATGGTATCTTCTAGAATTAGATTTCATCAACCCAGTCATATGAACTCCTGGATCACTTATAGCAGACTTACCATGGAGTCTCAGACAGTCCCCCTGGGCTCTCCAGTCTATCTTGCCACCCAGGTGAGATGGACTTAGCGAGAAGTGATCGCTTACACCAAAAATCACAAAATATTGAGGTTGCTCCCAGTCCCAAGAGACCAGTCACTTACCACAGATCAATTTGTATTTTATATCTCTCACTAAAGATGATGCCTGTGGCCAATACTGTAATAAACAAGGAAAAAGAAACGAGAGTAACAGGTTAAAACAAACAGGCATATACATGGAAATAAGTTTGTCTGTGACTCAAAAGGCGACAGGGATGTAGTAATCTGTCAGCATTTAGTGTCATTGTCAGCTCTGGGCGTCTGTGTTTTTTGTTTCTTAATTCTAGCCCTTGTGAAAGTCCAAACAACAAATAGACAAAAAATCTTCATTAGCTATTTTTATTTCCCTCTTCCAGAATTCAAACCGATGAGATGAAGTGTTCTGCAAGTACTTATCCAGGGTTGGATGGGACAATTAACAAAGCTTTTGTCCTATGAGAGCCCAATGTAATTTTGATAGTCCTGCTGAATGGGTGATGGGGCATCACTCTTCTCATCTGAGTTCACAAGTTCAGAACAGGCATTTTTGTAATTATAAAAAAGCCAATATTTTACCTTGTAGCATGTAATACAGACATAAGTAGGATTAATGCATGCAGCAATTTACAAGCATTTTAAACACATCCTTACAGTTTAACACCTGTCTTGAACAATATTTATGTATAGATGAACTAATCTGGTTTCCAGCTAAGAATTTGTTAGGACTCAACTGATGCCTATAGACTTGCTCAGAGCTGGCCACTGGTTTACCAGTGTCATAATCTTTTCATTTTTATTTGATTTATCTCTCCATTAAGGTTAGTCAGAGAATCTGTTTCCTAATAGCATATGATTTGACACTAAAGTTTACATGCCAATTACAAATCAAGTACATCAAAATCTTCATTGTCAAGGAAAGATGTATTAACAAACATGTAAATACATCAGGCCTGATAAATTCCCCTAGCTGCCTTTCATCCCTCAGCACTAAATTTCTCTGTATTATCTTACTGTAGATATTCCCAAAACAGTCATTTCTTGATTCTCTTTTTTGTTGTGGCTTCTCTTGCTATGATACCGCAGTGGTAAATCTCCATGTACTCATCCAGGAGTTTCAAACATCTACCTGGTTATAATACAGTTCACATTTACAGTCTTGCATTTTACCATGCATAAAACAAAGCAGTAATATACTAGTCTGTGTCTTAAAGTGTATACAACAGTAACAGCAACAGCAAGAAATGTGGGTGAACAAGAAACATTTAAATTCTGTAGTATTCTGTCATGTCATTTGTCTTAACTTCCTTACTCCCAGTTTTTACTCTGAAAGTTTTTACTCTGTCCTTTGACCTATGTAGGATAAATTCTCTTGACACCTGCCACTCCAAATGAAATCTGCTACAAGATAAATTTCATGTTAAAGCTATTTTGACAATTTAATTAACCAGCATGCCAAAACTCACTATAGATAATTAAATAAAACATGTTTTTCATGAAACATGCTTGTGATCATAGCAATAATGTTCAATGCTACAAATTCCTGTGCTATCCTTTTGGATTCTCTCTAATTGTCAGTGTGCTCCACAAATAGATCTGTAACCAAGTAGACATGCCTCTGCCTCAAAAGGCAAAAAGGGCATGTTTTTCAATTGTTAGCTTACCATGACTGACAAGCCCTCTCTTAATGCTGTTAAGAGCATGTAGGCAAGCATGTTGAAAGCCATGTTATTTAGTAATGTTCTGTCCTGGGAAGAGCCTGAACTTCAACACTGAAGCTACTATCCCTCTATTCCATTCAACAGCAGGTATTTCCATGTGTGGAGGATTCTCCACTGAGTCTCAATCTGAAGAGGACAATCTAAAAGGGAAGGGAAGAAGTATGATCTAATGGATGGTCATGGGGCAGAGGAGATGTAGGTTCAGTTCCTTATTCCATCACAGATAGACTCTCTGTGCTTCATGACTTCATTTGTAAAAGGGACAACAATACATCTCTGCTTCACAGGAGTGTGATGAGGACGCATGCATCAAAATATTTATAAGCACCCTGACACTATGGCTTGTCCCCCTGCTCTTGGTGCAGTCTTTCCAGAGGTCCCAGCTTGCTCCTAACTGGTCCTCTTCAATTTGCGTACAATTTGACCAGTCCCTAAACTCGTCACCCAAACTGAGTCTCTCAGTCCTTAAACTCCAGTGCTTGCAGTCTTCCTGCTAGTTTCTTAGAGACAGCTTGACATGGAGTTGTCTCCTCTTGCCTCTTGGGTCTCGCTTCTTTATAGCTTGGCTTGTTTTCTTTATTGGTCATTGCAGTGGATGCATGCCTCCACAACTGACTGTTCTGGCAGCTGCGTATGTGTTAAGTCAGCCTGATTGCCTGTAATCGGGGAAGACTCCCCTCCCTTCTGCCTATGCTCATCGTGAGGTTTGTACGCCCCATTACAGGGCTAGATATATGCATCCTAGTAGTAATCTGAAGCATTAATAGCTATGTAAGTAATACAATGCATTTATATGAACAATAATATGAGTAACATTGGAATGTGGGTGTTTTGGGAAGGGGAGGGGAGAAGAATGCATCTGTATTACTGTACTAGTAATGTAATACTAAAACTAAAGAAAGATAAAAGTAGCAGCTAGACATCAGTTCTTTGATTAATCATTTTTATTACTTCTGGGATGCAACAAAAATACTTCTAGCCTCTTCTCAAGTTGATTTCTCCCTCAGGGTAGCGCTCAGACTTTTAGTTCTATACCCCTTATCCCCAGGGAAAAGCTCCATGTCAATTTTGTGCCATAAGAACATCCATACTGGGTAAGACCAATGGTTCACGTAGCCCAGTATCCTGTCTTCTGATATTGGTCAATGCCTAGTGTTTCAGAGGGAATGAACAGACCAGGTAATCATCAAGTGATCCATCCCCTGTCTCCCATTCCCAACTTCTGGCAAAAAGAGAATGGTTTTGCATCCTTGCTAATGGCCATTAATGGGCCTATCCTCCATTAATTTATCTAGTTTTTTCTTGAACCCTGTTATAGTCTTGGCCTTTACAACATCCTCTGGCAAGGAGTTCCACAGGCTGACTGTGCATTGTGTGAAGAAATATTTCCTTTTATTTGTTAATTTCATTTGGTGACCCCTAGTTCTTGTGTTATGAGGAGTAAATAACACTTCCTTATTTACTTGCTCAACACCAGTCATGATTTAATAAACCTCTATCATATCCCTCCTTAGTCATCTCTTCTCCAAGCTGAAAAGTCCCAGTCTTATTAATCTCTCCTCATATAGAGGAGGCTCTGGGCAGTCTCACTGCTCTATGTTCTCTACCTGAGTTTTCTTACATGTTATAATATCACATCTGCTTTGCTGTAACAGTCCATCAAAGGGTTCTGATTCCATTCAACTATTGTGAAGTGGTCTCCTTTGGAGTTCTGTCATTGTAAACAATGCCTTCAGTGGGCTCTTCTGATGATGTTGATAGAGATATTTAGCTACTTTAAAGACACTCATCCTAAAAAACAACTCTGCTCTGTTGTTATATGTGTTTACATTCAGCATATATCTCCTGGTTAGATCTTTGGAAAAACTCAGTAAAGAATAAGAGAACCCATCTATCTTTTTGTATGCTAGTTAAGGCTGATATTCCTGATGCCATATAAATTACTGGCAAAACTCCCACTGATCAGAGTTTAGTTGCAGGCCTTACCTTTGGTCACCCTAGCAACAGTCAGTATATTGTTGGAGCAAGTGGTGATATTATTGATTTGGTCAGCTGTCAATCTTTTCTGCTCTCTACCCAAAATTCCTCCTTGCCTTTGATAAATGCACATTTTAAAGAGGAAATAATGAAGTCTTTTCATTTAGACGAGAGGTTCCCATGTTTCTGACACTGAGTGCTGTTCTGGGAAATTGCCAGGAACCCAATGATGACACGTACATTGCAGATATGTTTACTTGCACCTCGTGTGAAAATAAATGCACATGCCCATGCTAATATTTAACATGTTGGTGTTGAATCTGTGCTTGTAGATAAGTAGAAATTGCTTCTTGAGATCTAGATTTCAAAATGGCCCAGATCTGGGATTATGTGTATTACTCCTAAGGGAATATCAGGGTTAATTTACGTCTCCTCTCCCTTTAAGGTTTGGAGCACTGCTGAAGAGGAACAAGGGATCATGGTGGGGACCCAAGGTATGGTCCCAGGAGAGCTGTTGTTGTGTCCCAGTGAGACTGAGCTGGTGTGGGTCTTAGGCAGGCATTTTTTAAAAAAAAAATTACATTTAATAAAACCTTAGTTTTAAAACCATCCCTGGACTGGGAGTTTAACATACGGAGCTAGGGTGCTGGTTCAAGCCCATCTGTGTCAGAAGTAAAATAAACCAAGCATTATAAAAACAAAAAAATCACCCCACCCTCCATTCGATCAGCCTTGTTCTTATCCTAAAATTACAAAGAGAAGGTAGCCAGAGATCACAGTTTAATATTCTCTGTAGAACACACATGGCTTAGGCACTCCAATGCTAAATTACAGAAGTCCTACAGTGAAGTGAAGAAAATGCATGAAAGAGAGAACTCCAGAGTAGTAATAATACTGCTTTTCTCTTTCTACAAACATTTTTTAATCAGTGTGATTAATCAATATGATTAAAATATGGTAAGAAATTGATTCTCCCTGTGAATCTTTACCATTCACAGATGACACTCCCAAATTTGAGCATCTAAAGTTAGGTGTCCATATCTGTATTTTGTCATCTAAATAACCACTTACAAACTTCCCAGTTTGTGAGTGTTGAATCAGAAGCTCCAGAATAATATAATTTAAAATGTAGACCTGAAACAAAGGAATCGTCTACACTGTTTATTATTTAGATTGGTTCTATCTTTAAAAAGAATTAAGCAAAATGCAGGAAGTCACTTGAAATAAGAGAAACTGCCAAAGGGAAGATTTATTGTTGTCAAGGTCATATCTACAGAGACTTGAAAATATTGTATGATTTTACAGAGTACGTAGAATGTAATTTAATAAAAGTAACATTTTAACATGCTTAAAATGTACTCTAGCTTCATTATATACTGCACCTCAACTACCTACGTGCTTATATGACCTGTATTGTCACAGTATCTGAGTGCGGTCTGACGTAAACTATTATTTTTATTAGACACAAGAGAGTAACATGAGAGCTTACAAAACAGTGGAAGAACATGAATTGCTAGATACAGAAGATTTGATGGTGTTCACAAGTTTCACTGTCCTTTCATTGGTGTTAAAACAGGAGGACTTTTAATGATCATAATCTGAAAAGTATACATAAAACGTGAGATCTTTCTGTTGTCTGAATTTTAACAAGCACAGATTCTAACTGGTCTGTCTTTGGTGATGGAATCACAAAGGGATTTTCAAATGCATTTTATTTCTGTATTATTCTTTTTATTCTTTTTTAAACTCCAGGTATAGTTCTGTCCAAAATTTTAAAATGGATGAGCATTGTTTTGCACTAGACAAATTCAAGTGTTGATTTATGTGTTACACTATAACAGTTTCACAAAGGAAAAGAAGTCAAGAACCCCCAAGTTACAAGGTTTGAATTTGATTTCCATTTTTACAATAAACAATATTTACCAGTTTCTTCCAAGGAAATTAATTTTCATGTGAGATTAGAAAGTATTGTGAGACTGCCTTCCCTTTGCAATGACTTGGTTTGTTTAGGCATGCCAACAGAATCATTGAAAAAGTTATTTCTAAAAGGATTACGTTCAAAATCACAAAATGTGCATGGCTTGCATGACAAAAGGGAGAACTATAGCTTTCTTAATTGTCACTCTTGCTTAACTTGTGTAGGGACTCAAAGGTTTTTTTTTTACTATTATTATCTGAAAGCAACATTGCAAAAACACTATGAGAAACAGAGTTGGGAGCAGCCAGTGTTTAAAGCTAAGATTTCGTTTTTTTTTAATCCCACTGTCTTTCATTTCAGACTCGTGTCCATGGAGTAATGAATAAATTGGAGCTGGGATAGTCCCTGGACAAAATTTTACTTCAAAGAGAAAGCAAACTACTTTTCTTCCTATAAACTAATTGTGTCTATTTGATGATAATTGGCACCAAAACCTAACTAGTATTACAGGTAATGGTTGGTTTAGAGGGTTTTTTTAAAGATAAAATTAACAAGATGATGCAACTCTAAAGTAATAAATATTGCAGCTGTAAAAATTAAAATGATTTTAAATGTTCTGAAAAATGAACAAAAAAATTATTTTGAAAATCTGGACCGAATTCTTTTCCTCTGATGAACATGTTTCATGTCAGAATATTGATTGTATAGATGGATGTATAATCCACAAAACCAGAAGTTATTCTTTTTAGGTCGTTCTTTCTGACATTTACCCTGGCTGTGGCATAGCTTACTGTTTTGAGTAATGCAATTAAAATGAATATCTACCTAGACAAATTGGAGGATTGGGCCAAAAGAAATATGATGAGGTTCAATAAGAACAAGGGCAGAGTCCTGCATTTAGGACAGAAGAATCCCATGCACAGCTACAGACTGGGGACCAACGAGCTAGGCAACAGTTCTCAAGAAAAGGACCCGGGGATTATACTGGATGAGAAGCTGGATATGAATCAGCAGTGTGCCCTGGTTGCCAAGAAAGCTAATAGCATATTGGTCTGCATTTGTAGGAGCATTGCCAGTAGATTGAGGGAAGTGTTTATTCCCCTCTATTTGGCATTGTTGAGGCCACATTTGGAATATTGTGTCCAGTTTTGGGCCCCCCATTACAAAAAGGAAGCGGACAAGTTGGAGAGAGTCCAGCGGAGGGCAACAAAAATGATTAGGGGGCTGGAGCACAAGACTTATGAGGAGAGGCTGAGGGAACTAGGCTTCTTAAGTCTGCAAAAGAGAAGAATGAGGAGGGATTTGATAGCAGCCTTTAATACCTGAATGGGGGTTCCAGGAAGGATGGAGCTAGGCTGTTCTCAATGGTAGTAGAACAAAGAGCAATGGTCTCAAGTTGCAGTGGGGGAGGTCTACGTTGGATATTAAGAAAAAGTTTTTCACTAGGAGGGTGGTGAATCACCAGAATGGTGGAATCTCTATCTTTAGAGATTTTTAAGCTGTGGCTTTACAAAGCCCTGGCTGAGATGATTTAGCTGAGGCTCGTCCTGCTTTGAGCTGGGGGTTGGACTAGATGACCTTCTGAGGTCCATTCCAACTCTAATCTTCTATGATTCTATTCATATAGTAAATGACAACTCAGTTTGAGTAGGGCTGGAACAATCTGGAGATGCTTCAAGAATCTATAGTTATCTTGGATATTTCCTCCAAGATTACTACAACATTCAGTGGGATAAGGCCTAATTCTTCAACCCTTACTCAGATTAGTTCTGAAGTCAATGGTAGTTCTAAGAATGCAGGGCTTGCTGTCTGCAGGTTTGGGCTCCTGACGTGCTAATCTAAATACAAATTCTGTTACTTTCTTGGACCACTAGCTGGTCATATGTGACATACTGTATTTGCTGAAATCCATCTTGGGAGTCTTTAGAAAGTGCTTTAGAACTTGAAAGTTCTAAGGTTTCTTGAGGTCACAGATAGAGGTCTTGTACACCTCTACTCCAAGACAACTTCACATGCTCTGCCTTTTGTTTCTCTTTTAGAAGAGGTGTAAATAAATAATTGTCCGGTTTCAATATTGGGGAACACTTAACTCCATATGAGGGGCGGGAGGGAAGAGTCACCACTAACAATTAAAGCTATACAAAATTCAGCAATTTCATATGAACATTGTGGTTGATTACGATTCTGATCAACTCACTCTCTCCAATGTCTTATTTTGTGTCCCAAATTCAAATGACCCACTATCCTGTGGTAGAAAAGAGTTTCACCCTTTTTCTCATAATGAAGCAATGTGCAGTCATGAGTTCTACAGTTTTACCAGTTCTCATGATTTTATCATGAATACTGGGATTGTTCATGGAGACAGTTGATCAGGTGAGAATCTCAGCTCTCATTTAAAAAGTATGTTATACACACAATTTATAGTTGGACTAGACATGCTCCTTTCCCCAAAAAGCAAGGAAGCTCTGGACCTCCGGATGAACTATGCGGAAGCCCGGGGCATGTCTGCTTTAATGGATATGTGATTCTGGGTACTTGAACTCATCACAAGCTAAAATCAGGAAGGGCTTCATCTGAACCGCCATTGAAATGGGGAGGTGACATCCAGAACGGGAAAGGATGCACAGGCAAATGAACAGGCCAAAACAATGCAGTGTAGGATAGCAGTGTGAGGACTGCCAGAAGTGGTGTGTTTAATCTGATGTAGGGATACATCCACATTAATTTTATACTCGTTTACCTTATTCCAAAAATATGTTGCTTCCAAAGTGGATTAATTAAAGCAGGACAAAATGCCAGATAATTAAAAAAAAAAACCTTTTGTGTGTGTATGGAAGACAGTTTACAATGAAAAAACCTTCCCGTGTGGACAAGGCCTAAGACTGTGCTCCAACTGCGTAAGGTTCAGCATGCAGCAACCCACCCGTCTGCTGAAGACCCATTCCTCTTCTGTGTCACCTGACTTTTGGGAGATTTAGCTGATATGAGCTTCTTGCCAATTTTGCCCTTCACATAGAATTGAAGCTTATTTCAGACAGGACTTGCTTGTGTTCTCCCTTATGTGGGGTAGCAGAATAGAGCAAAATTTGTCCAATGGACTTTAAATCTATTAATAGGTTTCTGACTTTGAATATGATGGTGCTAGGTGAATTTTAAAGTTACTAAAGGCCTTATTTTGCCACCTTTTACTAACAGTAGAACTTTACGTCTTGAGTAACCCCATCTCTTGTATAAGATATGACACAATCCCCTATTCCAAATATAATGAAAAGGTAATGAAAATAGTGGATACTGAGTTGTTGATGGCACCTACAGTAGCAGACCTGTGCACGTTTTTGACACCATAATTCCACATCATGTGAAATGTGGCAAATTTAATTTGAAACTCAGAACTCGGACTGTTGAAAGGTGTGAGGAATTCATGAACCTTTTGAACACTCAGACAAATATTGCATGAAAATGGGGCCCTTGAAAATCACACAAAGCTGGTGTGGTCCACCTTAAACATTCAAAAATCACAAGATTGGCTTATACATCGAGATATTTTAAAAATAATTATTTTGGGGTCCATTTTATTTCTCGTCTAGTTGGTGAGTCTTCAGAGCACGCTTGGATCACATTCTCAAGTTTTTTCCCCACAGCTATGAGGACTGGAATTTTATAGACTTGTTTGAATATGTCTGTTCACAATGTTACATGTTTTTGTCTTGCACTGAGTCAGTAGAGAGAAGAGGAAGTTAGAGAAAATCCACTGCTGCTATTTTGGGCTCAGCAGGAGATTAGTGAGAAAGACAGCAAGGTAAAACAAGGGCACGGTGCAATGAAACAGCATCTATAATGTTCAGAACAAACTGATTAATGAATGCTTGCTTCGTGTGCATCACATCTATGTATATTACAGACCCAGATTGTAGGATCATGTTTGAGCCTTAATTTTAGTGTATGATTCTCTGTTCTTTGTTAGCTTCTGCTAAATTCAAATAATCTCAAATGAAATTGTGCTGTTTTATTTTTCCACTGAGCACAGTGCAGTGAATGCAGCCATGAATATACCAATTTCAGAATTTGAATGTTACAACAGCAAATTGAAATTTTAAAAGTGTAAAACAAAGCATAAGGGAAGCATGTCCCAAATGAAGCAACCAGCCAGTTCAAAACAAACAATAAACTTTGCAGAGGAAATCACTCTGCAGCGGTGTTTCACATATGTATTCAATACAACAAATGAAAATAGATTCCAATTTATGAAGGAAGAGGTAGAAGGAAGTCAATAATGATGACTTTAGTGCCTTTAATGAATGGAAACTTGACACAGTGTTTGAAAAGAGTCCCTGTTGTGTTGTTTCATGAATTCTGAGTTGGAAAACATTTGCTGATTCTCTTCCATGTTAAGATTTATTCTGTCATCGGTGACACTTCACCTTGCATGGATTCAAATACCGATTTGAAAGAAAGTTCAGGCAGAAAGGTTGACTCCCTGAAGTGTGCTATCTTTCCACAGGAAAATAAATCTTAATTTTGTATAGTATTTTCTTAATTTTTGTAGGTTTTTTTTTTGTGTGTGTGAAAAACATCTCACCCTTTTCTTTTGTTTACTTTTTTTAAACTATTGTTTTATTTGCTCAGATGCTTTCAGCACCAAGTTTCAGAAAGCAATAAAAAGTAAAGTCATATGGCACTTATGGTGCAGTCTTTTGGCAATATCTGTTGCTAACGTCATCTAGTAGTAGCATATTGCTTTTTAAGGCTCAAAATGTACAACTAATCAGAAAATTATTTTCCCCCCCCCATGGAAAAAGTTGACAAAACCCAATAACAAATCAAAACTTCTTTTTTTTTTTGGGCAGAAAAATTTGCTTTTTGGGGTGTGCGGGTGGTGATAGTGGTATATTTTGGAAAACCAAAATCTAATTTTTTTTGGAAGAACATTGACACTTTCTGTGAAATTTTTTGTCAAAAATCCAATTTTCTGGGTTTATTTTATTTTAAGAGTTGACTGGAAATTTTCAACCACGCCTATCAAAATATGCATTGGAAAAAGGAAACTAGATTTTTTGGGGCTTCATTCTTATTTACACTAACTGCATTTTAAGCCTCTCTTTTAGGGTAAAGGTACTTTATAATGAGAAGACGTTAGGTTTAAAGTCTCTTTACATCACTAAGCAATTGTAAAGTCACCATAGTGTAAATGGGAATCAGGGCATTCATGTTTTAAAAATATATTCATTCAGTTTTTTATCATGAGTCAATTAAATAAAAAATCTCCAAAGATTGTTTGTGGTGGTCTTGTATTGATGTTGGACCCAAATATGTGTATAGTTGGTAAATAATCATGTGGAATAAAATGCTTTTACTTTCTCAGATACTATTAATCATATTATACTATACTAAATATTACAAGCCAGAGGCAAAACTGGCAAAGAGGGGAACCAACATAACATTGACTTTCATTGTTCAAGATCAGGTTTAAAGTTGAAATTAAGTTTAAGTAAAATCCCACAAACTTTGTATCTTTCACTATGTGCAAAGCTGTCAACGCACATTCAAGAACTGCTGATTTGTCTTGAAATACACAATTATTAAAACACAAATATGCCTAACAACTTCAATTCTTACTGAAAAACAAATTAAATTTAACACTTTAATCTTCAACACATTTTAAAAGTACATGAAAGAATCCAGCCCAATAAAACTCTTGTAAATAGAGCCATTCAAAATATTTTAAACGTCAACATTTTAATAATTTTTGGTCAATTTCAATTTTCATATAAAATTGGGGGGAAGAAAACACAGTTTTACACCTCTCCCCAAAAGTTGATCATTTTAATCTCTGAGTGCTGTTATTCGCATTCCATAGATTAGGAAATTGAGACAGAGAGGATAAAACCATACAGCAAATTAATCTCAACATTGGAATTAGATCTCACAAATTCCTGGCATTCAGTCCTCTGCTGAAGCAATTATACTACTTTTTTCTTAAGGGAATATGCAGCTACAGTGCAGGCATTTATTAGGGGACCAAACTGTTCTGTTTATTTTTGGATTCATATCAACACTCAGAATAAACAAGACTCTCTGTTATGACCCTCTTGAATCTCATGATTTTTACTTGTCTTAATTCTTTGGCTTTTTGACATCTTTGTATTTTTTCCTACAATTGAATATATATGTGAATAAGTATATAAACTCCATAGGCAGGGCCTTGAATCTCTACACAGTGATGGGCAAACTCATTTGAGTTAAAACAAAAACCAACCTATGCCATCACTCACTTCATTCAATGAAATTAATAACAGCAAAATAGATGCTTGGGAAGCTCATCAACACTGTGTCTCACCTTTGATAGGAAGACCTAGAGAGTGGCATTGTTTTTAATGTATACATATATATGTCAATCAAAAACTGAGACACCTAAATTGGGTCATGTAATATCTGTTATTAAACCAACTTCTGTTGGTGGAAGAGAAGTTTTCGAGTTACGCGACGATCAGCTTCAGGTCTGGAAAAAGTAATCAGAGTGTAACAGCTAAATACAAGTGCAGACAGAGTGTTAGGCATAAGAGGTTTACACATTGCAAGAGACCAGTTGAAGTGCAAGGGGAAATTAACATCTCCGCAGTCACAGGACAAAGGAGGCTTAGTACATTATAAATTGTTAAAATTAGTGATAAAGCCAGCGGCTCTGTTAAGCCCATGATTTTTAGTATCCTGCAGAGTTATGAAATTAAGTTCTCAGGCTTGCCCTTTGAAGCTGTTGTGCTAGTTTCTGTTGAGAATGAGACCTGAGAGGTCCAATATGGATTGATTGCTTTGCAAAAAGTCTTTGCCCATGGTAGATAGGGTGTTTTATCATTTGTCTGTGTTCATTTTATCATTTTTCAAGAGTTATCTGGTTTCATCCATATAGTTGTTGTTGGGGAATTTGATGCACTGGAAGAGGTACACCACGTGTTGTGATAAGCATGTGTAGGACCCATGAATCTTGTAAGGTGTACTGTGGGGGATACTGATCATCATATCAGTGAAGATATGTCTTCAGGTTTTGCATTTGTTATGTCAGGGTCTGGTGCCAATGTGAGTTGATGTGTCCTGGTACACAGGGACAATACTTCAGATGATGAGCTTGGCAAGACTGGGGAGTGGAGTTGTTTGAAAACCAGAAGATTGGGCTTGTGAAGGATTTATTTCAGGATATGGTCCCCATTAAATAAACATTGTAATTGTTTGATGACACTCCATACGGGTTCCAGTGTGAGGTGGTAGGTGACAACTAAGGGAGTGCAGTTACAGGGACTTTTTTCCTTATAGAAGCCTGTTCTTGCCAGATGACCCATTCCATGACGTAATCTACTTTGCTGGTGGAATAGCCTTATTTGCTGAGAGCAGTTTTAAGCATGAGAAGGTATATATCTGAGACTTTCTCCTCTGAGCATATTCTGTGGTATTTGAATGCCTGGCAGTAGATAAGATTTCTTGGTGTGTTTGCGATTGTTACAGGACCTGTGAAGGTAAGTGATACTGGCCTAACAAAACTTACTCAAAAGTCATTAAAGAGATGGTAACAAATTTAGTTCATTACAGTTTGGAGCTGAATTAGATTTGATGACTTGTAAGTAGGCTTGGCAGAATTTGATGGGGTTTTTTTAAAATAATTTTGCTGGATAATATTGATGTTTACTTTTAAGCATTTGTGCATTTGTATTTATTCAGTTTTTTCAAAGATGCATGAAATTGTGGGGTTTAAACTTTTTCAATTTTTATCATATTAAATTTGTATAGTTGCAAGAAATTATGGGGGATTTAGACAATTGAAGAAGGTCAGACAATTATTTAATGACTGACTCTGAGATTCAACAAGCTTTACAACCATTAAAAATCAAAGTGTCAACATCACAGGTCAAGTATACAAGTATACAAGTAAATCAGACTCTAATGAGCACTCACGCCAAATTTTTCTTACTTGGCTCTCTGTACGTTTTGCTGATTATTGATAGAAATGTTCATTGGTTTGCATGTGGAAGGTGAAATAAATGTTTACTGACATTTACTGATAAAAAGCTAATTCTTCCAAGCCTGCCTATAGGAAATAGGGTTTGTGGCAAGTTATCTGTTTTCTGAAGTGCTCAGTCCAACAGCGTTTGTTACTGTAAAGGAAAACTTACCACAGATCTTAGTTTCTGATTTTCTGAATTCTGAATCAGGCAGAAAGGAGATTTGAATCCACCGATTTTACCTCATGTATCTTACTCACCAGGCTATAGAGTCACTCATACTCCCTCTCTTTGGTCCAATGAATATTTATGCATTTATACAAAGTGAAAAAGTTTCAACATGCCTTTGAGAGAAGAATATAATCTGACAATTAGTGCTCCTACCTGGTATGGGGGAGATCTTGGTTCATGTTCCTACCCCAAGGGGTAATTAAGTATTTATCCAAAGTGGAACAGTTCCAACAGGAGAGACTGCTGAGAACAACCCATCCCAGAATAATCTACATAGTCTGGTGATTAGGCTCCTCACTTAGGAGCAGGGAGAACAGAGTTCAACTCCCTGCTCCAGAGCAGGTTCTTTAAACCTGGGTCTCCCAGGTAAGTGCCCTAAGCACTAGGCTAAAGGTGTTGATAGAGACACATACATGTAGTGTTCTGACAATTTCTGAACATTTTTTGGAGCTACACCTAATATTTGTTTTCATTTTTTGGTCTCCTGGCCAAACTGAAAAAATGATTTGTTCAACCCTCCCTTGTGGAGACTCTGCTTACATCACCATTCTTTTGCTGGTATCACTTAAAACACTTCCCAAACAGAATAAGCTATACCTGAAAAAGGATGTTTTTGATACTATAACTGCACTGTTACAGACATAGCTATGTTGGTTCAGGATGTGATTATTTCCACGCTCCCAACAGACACAGTTGTGCTGGCGATACTTTCTAGAGTAGACCAGGCCTATGTCCGTGAGAGTTGCAGGTATGTAGGACCAGATTTTCAAAGGAATTTGGTTGCCTATCTTTATCCTTATGCACATAAATACCTTTAAAAATCTGCCTTTCTGTATCATTCAGAATCATGCGCTAAATGGCTGAGAAATCATATAATGAGATTTCATTGAATACTTTAAAGGTTAACTTTATTTATTTTGAATTTTCTTTGCATTTATTCTTAATTAAAGCAATTAACTTCAGAATTATTGGTTGGGCAGTGATGCTGATCTGAGCAGGAGCGCTGGTTCTGTAACAACTTTCTGGTTTATGATAACACTTGCAACCTCTCCTCAGTCTAACAGGCCATTGCAACATACCACTACGCAACCCTATTACCAGCATTGATTAAATATTAATAAATGAAACACATACATTATATTATAAACCACTGTTATAAATCACTGGCATATGCATAACTCCATCAAAATACAGGGACAATAAGCAAAGTGAGTCAATCACCCCATTTTGGATGTAGAGAAGAGTTACAGTGTATAACAGATGAAGTGAAAACTTAATCTGAAGGATATTGTGAACATTTAATGTGCTTAAAAGAACAATGTAAAGTAATAAATGGGAGAATAGATGTCTCCTGAGAAAAATTTCAGAAGGACTTTTTCCCAGAGATATTTTATACTAGTTATATTCAAGTTATATAATACGGTATGTAAGATGGTCTTCAACCCCAGAAGAAATACACACCCTGCTGCTGCAAATACAGACACATGCAATTATCTTGAGTCATGTGAGCAATTGTCCTATAGTAGGAATGCTCATGATATTCACATGTATCAGTGCTTGCAGGATTAAGTTCACAGAAAGCAGAGCTAGAAGAGGTTTCTGACATGGGGATGGTGAAGCAGAATTTACTCCAGTCTATGTTCCTGAGCTAGCCCCACTCTGAACAGCCAGAATCCACCCCACTCCACCCCAAGATGTCACTTGGGGCCAAACCATGAAGTCCTCACTCAGCTCTTACTTTGGCAAGACGTAAGTTGAACCAGAGAGTGAGTTTTTCTCTCTTCTGCAGTTAGAGGAGGCAGAGTGAATCCTTCTACCCAGGCCATTGAGGCCACATCTGTGTTCTCAGAGCTTCAGTACCATGGCACACCCTATAAGAAGAATGGCCAATGAAATATATACTATGGATATGGATCTATTGACCTTGCACATCCTCCCCTGGTCCA
Organism: Mesoclemmys tuberculata; assembly: GCA_007922155.1. Classification (NCBI taxonomy): domain Eukaryota; kingdom Metazoa; phylum Chordata; order Testudines; family Chelidae; genus Mesoclemmys; species Mesoclemmys tuberculata. The sequence continues at coordinate 93,929,798 of ML675603.1, read as the reverse complement.
CTCACAAGCCGACACTACACCGCCTTGCATACAGCAAGTTCTGTTGCAAGTACAGGGTCTGGACTTACTGGGTCTGGATTGAGGAATTCTGCCCCTCACCCTGTGGTGCAGGCAGGGACCTCCATGGCCATGGAAAGGAGTGCAGAATTTATTCTCTAAAGAATTGAAAGAAATTTGTAAACACATTTTAAAAATAGAGGTTTTATTTTGCCCTTACTCCTGTAGAGTCATTACTTTAATATCATGGTGCTGATAATTTGGAAACCAGTGTTTACTTTCAGTCGTGATCTGTTGCAATTAATTGATTTAGAACATATCTGAATGGATTATTAGAAATATGAGTCATGGTGTAGCCTAATACCATATATGTCCGTTTTAGATATGGAAAGCCACATTATAGAGAGCATAACATAAAATATCCAGTATACAAATGTAAACTGCCCCCTACTTGTTCCCATTATCCCTCTGTAAATCATTTAAACTTTGTTTCTTATTTGTCATTGATTAAAACCAATCTTTGTATTCTGCTCACACTCCAGTACCTGGGTAGATTTTCTTCGTTAAGCATTTTAAAATCCTTTTTCTCAGCTGGATGGGTATGTGCCATATTTAATGCAGGGAGCATGTTGTCAAAGTAAGACGACTATTTTGCACATTAAAAAAAAGAACAAACCCCTAAGCAAGAAAGCAAGTATTTTAAGGGATGTTTTTTGCACTTCCTATTTCAGTTAGCAGCTATATATTACAAAAATGAGAATAAAATGAAACATACTAAGCCTGCTTAACTGAGGATTCTGGGCACTATACTTTTTCCTGGAAGAGAGAAATATTTCTATTTTTTAATTTGTGGATTGAATTTAATGTTCAATATGTCAGGTGGAATTCATTATTTTGTTGATTTGCCTCTGCAGCACCATCATGCACAACCCGGGATCCTATGGATACTCCTAGGAGATGTGGGCAAACTCAGAAATGATCCATAGGGTTGGGTGCATGTACTAATTCACAGGAAACATTAATCAATCTGCTGAAAAGTTAATGCTGCCTGAGATGGTCTTAACTCGTCTGCATCCTTTGTCCACAGTGCAGAGCCCTCATGCATAAGGTAACCACAGGGAGAGAAGCACATCTACAGTGAAAGCTCCATTGACAGGGAACCAGAGCGGGAGCAGAAGGACCCAGAGCCTCTGACTAAGTGCATTGGTGCAGATGGCATTGTACAACATCAGATCTCATCTCTTAAGACCACAGGAAATCTATAGGTTCTGGGACACTTCTGCTTGTTCCTGACAGAATGATCTGGGCAAACATATCCAAGAAAAACCTTTATAGAGTTATTCTCCTTCTCTGTTCCAGATCTTGTCCAATGGTCTGCTGATTTCAGACTTATTGTGCATACCTGTAGTGGGGATCTCTAAAATAGAAACATGGTTTCGTGAAAAACTTTGTTTTAAAGTTGTTTCCATTTCACAGAGATCAGAATCCAATCTGTCCCATCTTCTGCAATATTTTTACTGATACTTTTACCAACATTTGTACTGAAATAATTTTTGAAAAAATTCAATTACCAAAATTCCAGTTTTCAGCAAGTAAATATGAATTTCAACTACTGAAAAATTTCAATGACTTTGAAAATGACTTTAGTAAAACGTTTGGAGGTAGTGCCTGAAAATCTCATGGAAACTGTTGATCACATTGACAATGTTCCATGAAAAGTTTCGTTTTTTGGAAAAAGGTTATTTTTCCATGAAAAAATTTTCAGGTAAAAAAACATTAACTCCCTATTTGAGACGTGCAAAACAACATCTGAACTCTTGATTGCACAAATACTTCCTCAGTCCTGTTTGGTTTGGTCAGACCAGCAGAGGGATGGATATCCAACCCCTGGGCTCCTGAAGGTTGGTAAGAGAAACAGTGCTTTTCTTTCTGGTAAGGAGGAGAGGAGGTTTGGTGGGAGGAACAAGAGCACTTCCTAGCCCTTGAGAGTTATTTTGACCCCAAGTTAGCTATGAGAAAAAGAGGAGAGAGAGGCTGCCAGATTTGGAGAAAGAAGAGAAAGCAGAAGAAGTCCTAAGAGTGTCAGTGATTGTGGTCCCTGGGATTAGCCTACGCGATGTCTTGGTGGTGTAGTGAAAGATCTTGGAGTCATTGTGGATAGTTCTCTGAAAACATCCAATCAGGATGCTGCATCAGTCAAAAAAGCTAACAGAATATTAGGAGGAACCATTAGGAAACGGATAGATCATAAAACAGAAAATATCATAATGTCACTGTGTAAATCCATGGTATTCCCACATCTTGAATATTTCATGAAGGTCTGGTCATCCTATCTAAAAAAGACTATATTAGAATTGGAAAAGGTTCAGAGAAGGGCAACAAAAATTATTAGGGTATGGAACAGCTTCTGCATGAGGAGAGTGATTAAAAAGACTGAAACTTTTCAAGTTGGAAAGCAGACGACTGAGATGCAAGATGATAGAGATCTATAAAATCTTGACTGGTTTAGAGAAAGTGAATAAGGAAATGTTATTTACTGTTTCACATAACACAAGAACTAGAGGTCAGCTAATGAAATTAATAGGCTGCAATTTTAAAACAAACAAAATGAAGTACTTCTTCACATAATGCGCAGTCATCCTGCGGAACCCCTTGCCAGGGGATGTTGTGATAATGGGGCTCAAAAAAGAACTAGATAAATTCATGGAGAATAGGCCCATCAATGGCTATTAATCAGGATGGTCAGAGGTGCAACCCCATTCTCTGAGTGTCCTTTGCCTCTGTTTCCAGAAGCTGGAATGGATTACTTGATTCCTTGTTTTTGTATCCAGGAAAGCAGTCCAAAGTGTTGGGAAAGTGATTTACTGATTTAAGCTGAAGTCTTTAAAAATGTCTATGTGACTTAGGTGCCAAGTCCCATTTTCAAAAGTGACTTAGGCCAGGTCTACACAGACTGCTCAGTCGATCCAAAGCAATCGATCTGACGGCGGCGAAATTGCTGCCGTCAGTGTAGACCCAGCCTTAAGCTCTAGAGACTCTGAATTCCATAGCTTAAAAGTCAATTTCGTATCTTTTTTCCATTTTTCCATCTGTTAGATATTTCTAATTGCTGCCTTCATTTCCCCTATTACTCAGGATAGGCCTTTAACCAAAGTTACCACTTCCATGACTGTGGCATTGAGTTTTTGGCCAGCTAGTAAATTCTTCTTAAACAGCTCCCAATTTTTAATCACATTTTCATTTCACATTCACCTGCACGTCCTGGTCAATGGTAACATACAAGACAAAGTTGAGTTTATGTTAACTTCACACTAAAAACATTATATTCAGATCAGTTTTTAGATGGATTAATCTATTCCTCAAAAAACAGAACATTTTGCAAGAGATTTGATAGCTCAGGGGATTTTTCACTTCTATGATCCTAGGTCACATTTGAATCATTTTAGGGGTAACCAAAATCCAACACCAGAGTTGTGTCCAAATAAAGCCTTGTATCTGAACCCTGGTGAAGTTTAGCTCTGGATAACAACATAGGTCTTATCTCTATAACTTGTCCAAACTAGACATCAAAAACTCGACCTTTTGGAATTTGAATCTGGATTCAGATCTGAATCTGAGCTTTCCTAAAATTCAGTGACTCGGTCCTATACTTATCATGACTATGTGATAGCTGATTTACTGTACAATGAGTTGATAGTCTAGCAGTTCCTAGAAAGCAGGAGTCTTTTTCACAAAGGGTACTTTTACACCGAATAAAAGATCAGTGGCTTGTCCATGGCTGGCCAGGGTTAACTGTGTTGGACTCGCAGGGCTTGGACTGCAGGTCTAAAAATTGCTGTTTGAGCTGGTGCCCACGCTCTGGGACTCTTCCCTCAGGCAGGGTCCCAGAGCTCAGGCTCCAGCTCGAGCCTGAACATCTACAATGCAATTAACCAGCCCCATAGCCTGATCCCTGTGAGCTTGAGTCAACTGACACAAGCCATCCATGGGTGTTAAGTTGGCAGTGTAGACATATGCAGAGTGTTCCACTTCAGTTGACTCTGTTTTCCTTTAAGCATAGGAGTCCATTTATTGAATGGGAATGGAGACTGAACTTTTTCTTTTACCACCACAGATAATCAAAGAGGTAGAGGCATTGGTGAGAAAAGATGGGGAAATTTGCACTGCTGCTCTCCATATATGTTTTGTAGCTAAACAAAGAACATTAGTTGTCAGTTTTGTCACTCTTATGCAGTTTAACAAGCTGTAAATTTAAATAAGATGCTTGTTACATTTAGTTTTCTGTAGCTGAGAGTAACAGGGTTGTGGGGAAAATATTCACATTCCATGGTAAGTCCTCAAGTAGTCTTGTGTTATAAGGTTTCAAGATTTTTTTTGAAACAATTCAGGTCACCTCTAAATGAATTATAATCAAGTTCAAGTTACAGTACCGCTCTTCACATCAATAAGGATGATCTTTCATGATGGGACAAAGGATTATATTCAGTGCTAAACACTGTCTAACTGTACATTCAACTACACATCCATTTCCTGATGTGATCAAACTGCCACAATATGTGACATATAGCAATCAAATGTGGTACTTGAGAATTTGAGTAAACCTGTAAAGCATGAAAAGGCATTGCTGCAATGCTTAGTACATATATTGCTTAACATTTCATCATCTTTTTCTGTCTAATATGGATGACCTTCTGCAACTACATACACTTCAGGGGCCTTTTTTAAATGCCCAGCTCCGACAGTGTGGAAATACAGAATGCAAAATGAAAATGGGAGAATTAGGTTCCTTAATTTGGACCACAATGAGCCATCACAGCACTTGATGAAAGCATGTCAGCTCTTGAAATGGCCAACTGTTGTATTCAATAATTGCACTAAAGGAGAGAGATTTGAATTGTTGATGGCTAACGTCAATTGTTAGGTCAAAGTATGACCAATACAGAGAAGAGAAATGATGGATTTGAGATAGAGAGTGGAGATAAAAACAAAGAAATAAGAAAAATGTAAGACACTTAAAAACGTTAGCGAAATTTCAGTTGTGACATGGGATCCCCTAGAAAGCCAAGGACATGTCAGATGTGAGTGCATTAGAATATTAGTGAGAAAGAAAGTGCACAATCCCATGACTTTAGAAGCTTTTATTGCTGAGATTTTAAATCTGAATGACAAGAAGCTATAATAAATACTGGGAAATGTGCCTGGAAACCCACTCAGAACAAGAAATCCTAGTAGGAAAAATGGCTCTGATTACTACCCTGTATCTATTAGATTATGCAGTATAAATGTAGCATAACTAGGATTTAGGCAGTGACTAGGTCTTCTGCTGCCCCCCTGCACAAGTTGAATTTCACCTTTCACCTGTGTGCTGAAAATATGTCTACAATGTAGTGGGCTGACGTCCTTCCAATGACAGTGGTTTAACACGGGTTAAACACCATGAATCTCAATGAAGTTGCAACTGATTTACACCCACAAGTGAAAAGAATCAGCCCTACTATGCACAGGTAACGATAGCGCAGTACATACTAGTAGTGACCTGTTTCCTGCCGTCATTATATTTAAGGTTCACATCAGTGATACCGTACTAACATGCCACACAGACTTCTTAACTTGCCATCTCTGGTGATTTCACGACTTGGTTTCAGGCCTTTTAGAGTTTGCACAAATGAGTGCTTAAGTCAAATGTGTTTTGCTTCTGGGTATTTTTGCATTGTGACACTTAGGCTGTTTTGTTGTAGCCTTCTTTGCTGCTTGGATCTATACATATCTAAATTCCACATGCAACGATAAAGTATGGGTTCAAACTGCAGTCTTGGATAGAGTGATGTAGAGAGTATAACATCTAAAGCAAAATCTGTGAAATTTGAAAAAAAAAAGAATAAAACTAATTAGGGGGAAAATCAGTGTGTTGCTTTATATAGTTTGATATAGATAAACTGTAGTTTTCACTAGTGAAAATAAAACTGGTGAAGTCTACCTCTGCAGAAAGAAGTTAAAATTAATACATTTCTCTCCCCTGCCTGCTAAGGTCTGTGTGCTAGTTGCTATATATATGTTAAACAAAATACTCACAAGCTGTTGGAAGGGTGTCTGGGCTGAAACAATTTTAACACAAACTGAAATCTTGAAAGCATTAGTGAGCACTTGTTGTTAAAGGAACAGATTCTTTCACTCTTTTTTACATTGAACAGTTCCTTACTGTACAAGTTATTCTGTCAAAATCATTGGGAGTACTTGTGGAGTTAAA
>ML675603.1:93850667-93923544 GCA_007922155.1 Mesoclemmys tuberculata | reverse complement strand
GACAACTACTGTACTTAAACCTGAACCTGTATAGGTGATTTATGAGTGTATGCATGTATGGTGTCCTTCATGGGAGCTAGAAGGAAATCTGTCATACTCAAACCAAAATGACACGAGCCTGTTATAATTAATTTTCTTTTATATACATTATTTCTGTTTGTTACATACACTCCTGCCCTCAACTTTATACCTTGCATAACTTTGCAGTTAGAATCAAAGGACTTCATTCTGAGCTTGCTTATGCTACTATAAATGAGTAATTCCATGGAAGTCATTAGGGTTACATCATGTAAAACTGGTGTAATCAAGAGTAAGATCAGACTCTAAACTGGAAACCTCTCGAGAACATCTGCGCTCTAAAATGGTCTGTTTCCTGGGGAAGGTTTTGGACACCTACCATTCACCTGGCATTCTGTAGTGCTTTCAATTGAAACAATCTGCAGGATGGCTCCATTGAGGACTCTTGGATAGTGTTAATGTCAAAATTGTTCTGGCAAATAACAGACATGTGGCCAGCAAGATGTGTCCTGAGTGCCTTGGTGATTTACATGGCACAGTATGCGGTATGTAGTACAAATATTGCTATTCAGTTGAATCAAAATGCTTCCAGTTTGTGAAGAGATTGCAGAATGATGACTATAGCTGCAATGAGCTGAAAAGCATTCCCAAATCCCAGTTATTTCTGAATCTGTGGAAACCTTATCTTATTTTCCTCAGAATGAGATGGATGCATGTAAACACCAACAGAAGAAGACAAGAGGTTTAATGGGACATGGGATAAATCTATTAATTTGGAAGGCTGAATTTGGGTATATATTTTAAACTATAGTTTCTTGTGTCATCAATTATCTTGGTTATATTCTGAATCTCTAAATAATAGGATGTTAGGAGTTTATTCAAGCGACAGTTACCTCATATACCTTTCCAACAATAATAACAAATCTTTTAGCTGAAACTTATGTTTATTTTACTTGTTTTTAATTTAGCTCAAATAGCATATGAAGAAGTAATAAGATAAAATTGGCATTTTCTTAGTTGACAAATCTGACCACTGTGTGCATCTGGAGTCATGTCTGCCAACTTTACTGACAAAAATAGGTTTTTACTATTTTTAACCTCTTTTCCATGTTGGCTCTGATATGCTATTAGAGACAGAGCTATATTATATTCTGGCTTGCAAACATCAGTATTATGGTTTAAGAACTTGAAGAGGGAAAATCAATCAAACTATTATTGCAGATTGCTTATAATGTCTTTAATAGGGTGTTTTATATAGGAACCTATATAAACCTTTTTCACAGGTAGCTTTTGGCATGCATGTGTTTTGGCAGGTAGTAGTGCCTAATGGTTTCCCTTCCTGCTAGGTTTTATTCCAGAGGCTTCCTATGCATTGGTTATAAGAAAGCAAAATGTTTTTTATATACAACAGGAGGTAGGCAGAACCCAGGGTCATTATGGGCAACTCTTCCTCCAATTTCAAAGACCTCAGATGTAGCTCAGCCATCTCCTTAACATTAATCCACATTTCATAAAGCTATTGTGGGAGCTGGTGAGACAACACAAGTTAGAATACACAAATGATATGTGGATGTCCTTTACGCTAAATGTAAACACTGCCACCTGCCACCTTAGCTGAAATCAACAACCAGATCAAGAGCTGTTGCTACAGATAAACTAGGACAAGATGGAGATGATTCTGGTCAGAAAATGAAAGTGATTCAAAGAACCCACTTCCTCTATCATCCCCCCACCATCAGGCTGGGTTGATAAGCCAGTCTTTACCTTCTTCAGTGCTATTGGATGCCTAGATAGTTATCGTCTTGACTCACTTTCACCTACAAATGGCCAGAAGGCTATGCTCCATTCTATCAGGCACAGACCTAGCTACAATGACCCACACATTTGTACCCTTTGGGATTATGGCATCTAACTATAACTAGGAATGTTGCCAGATGCCCTGAAAGAGTTCCTACGTGGATAAGAGGCAGCCACCTATCTGTTTAACAACAAAGTGTGCTATGAACATGTTGTGCCAGTGCTGTGCTTTCTCACTGGTTCCTCACAGAAGACTGTGTCCAGTTCAAGGTTTCTGTCCTGATTTGAGCTTACTTTCAATATAACGTTCTCCCTTCAAAACCATGACTTCCCATTACGACTACTTTCCACTGGAAAAATGAAATTTCTGACTATTTGGAAAACTCTGATGAATGCAGGAGACAAAACGTTCATAGAAGCTGGATTCAGATGATGGAATTGTCTCCTGCAATAAATGAGGGCCCCAGACATCACTGCTTCGAAACCAAGAGATTTTTCTTCCTCATAGGTCTCTCTCAATAAGGCCCTTAATACACAGAAACACACATACAATTTTTTTTTAAATCTCATAAACCAACTATTAAACTATCATAAACTAATTTTCCTGCAGGCTTAGAAGAAAGAGAGAGAGAGAATGTTTTTTTCCTATTTTGTAATATCTGAGAGGTGCTCACATACTTTGGTAATAGGGACCATGTAAATACCTAGATAGATAAAGTGCTGCTTGGATACTAACCCTGTCCTATAGCATCTACATATAGCAGACTTTTCCTCCTCTGAGATTCCTCGTTCTTCCTTGTAACTACCAGGCTTCTGCTTTTATAGAGTTTTCTTCTTTATTTCTTAGTGCCTGGCTGGACATTCAGTCCCCAGCCCTGCTTCATTACTTCACTCTGTACACCTGTGGGAGTTAATTCTCTCTCTGCTAGTATTCTGATAAGGCCTCTGCATGCTCTATTCTTAGAATATTTCAGCATATCATAGGCACAGAATGATTTCTTTGCTATATTTCCATAATGATATTTTAGATTTCTCCTGCATTAATGACATTTATAAAAAGCCTTTTGCCTCCTCTTATTTGCAGGAGTCATTGCCTCTGGGGCTGCTTGAAAAATGATGTCCAAATGCTAATTGAGCTCAGCAGTCACAAATAAACTGCCATGTGCCTCATTTTTGGAAATCAGTCCCTGCTGATTTTGGTGACAACACCTCCATAGCTATTTCTAGGACTAAAATGAAAATGCAGTTCTCTGCTCCCAAGTTTAGTTAAATGAAATTTCAGTGGATCTACTTTTTAGTTTGCTGGATGGTTTAACTTTCTTAGAAGTCTCTCTTTACCTGACTTTGAGAGTGTAACCTTAACAGAATTGCAAAATATGTAATTCCTCTTTGTGGCTGTTGATATCATGCAGTCCTAGTTCAACAGATCTTGCTTCTCACACTGTCTATGACACTCTGCACAGACTAATGCAATGTAATGTTCTCATTAAAGCCAGTAGGAGTTTTCTCACCAACTTTAATGAAGACAGGATCAGGTGCAATATCACATAACAATAATAATTAAATTCTCATTTAATGTACTTGAGTAAAATACATCCTCCTTCCTTGTTATCCTTCAACATTTAATCCGGTTAAGCTATTAATGTACGTGTGCATTTGGGTGTGATCATTTGTGTTTCTACCTCAAAAGGAGCTTCCAGGTGCTTTGCTCGTTTGAAAGTCAGGACGCTTATTTAGGAACATAATGTAGATTTAGCATCCTACATTTAGGCATTTATTTATTTAAATCTTGACTGAATAGCTAATCTGTCTGAAATCAATGGTGATAAAATTTGTGAATGACAAAAAAATTGGTGAAGTAGTAAAACATAAAAATTATGAGGCTAGGGGAGTCACACAGAACAATTGGTTGGATCACTTTGTTAGCTAGGTCTATTAAAAAAAATGTTTTTAAAGACAGCCAAATGCAAAGTTTTACATCATGGAAAAGGAATGTAGGCCATGCCTATGGAACGGGGTACTGTATACTGGAAAACAGGGATTCTGAAAAGTATATAGGGGGCATGGGAGGCAAGCAGCTCAACATGAGTGGTGAGTGAGATGCGGTGACATAAAGGGCATAATGGATATATTTATGTATACGTTTCTAGAAGATGTTTCAGCCAAACACAGGCATTGGGGTTAATGCAAGGGTCAGTGGGCGACAGTCTATGGCCTGGGTTATACAGGATGCCAGACTAGATGGTGTCTAGTAGTCCCTTCTAGTCTCAAAGTTTATGAATCTATGAATTTGTCCATAGAGTGCTGCAATACTTAATCATATAAGTAAAATTGTTGCTTAATTAAGTATTTAGAGTTTTAAATCCATACTTTGTAAAGCACTTTGGAATCCAGAATGATAGGCATTTTATGCAGCTAAGTTATTACTATTTTTGTTACTGTCAATCACTGATCTATGGGTATGGTTTTAAGACCGAGATCAAAAATTGTATATGTAGCTTACGTAGTAGGATTCAGAGAGAGTAATAAAGATATCAAAATATTAATGTAAAATCAGTGTAGAAAATGGAGTTGAAAGATACACATATGGTTAGGTTGAGAAATCATTGTGTCATTCCCACAGTTAGCATTTACTAGTGAATTAGTGCAAATTTCGTATACAAAAAGTTAGCCATTTTGCACTTATTCTTTAGACAACACATGAAGAAAAGGGACTGTTTCAGTAAGAAAAACACTTTAATAAACAAGATTCTGTAGGCATACATTTTCTATTACTAGCATACTTTGGGGGTCAGATCTGCTGAGGCAAATGTGCATGGATCCTTTAACTTCAATCGAACTATGCTTATTAATATCAGATGAGGATCTGGCAGGTAGCCTTTTGTTATTTCCCATTCTAGACTTAAACGTTATGCCTATTTTTCCTCTAACAAATATGATCTGTTACCTCCATTGCTTATTTTTAATTAACTTCCTCTTCTCTATCTGTCTTTTCCACCTCATTTGAGTGCTATTGAATTAAAAGAGGTAGATTTGCATGTGGGCCTGACCAGCATGGAATTACAACAAACACAGTGCACCTCCCCGAACAGGAGAAAGTTGCACAACAGTGACTTCTAACAATAGTCAAAAGATCTTTTAAATGTTGGCTTACCTACTAGTGGAGACTACATATTTCAGTTAAGAAAAAACGCTTACAGAGACAGTAAGGAATGGCTTGTAACCACCTAAAAAGGGTTTTTTCTCCCTTCTATGCTTAATACAGAACCATGTGTGACTGATCTGATGTGATACTAAAAGGTTTCTGTTGCACAGAAATTCTTAAATATAGAAAAGGTTTGCTGACCTCTCTGACTCTAGGATTTTACTACAGGGTGCTTTTACCTTTGATCTGAAAGCTCCAAAGTATTACTTATCTGACAAGGAAGAATTGGTTGCTTTAGGCTAAGCTGTCTAGTTCTCTGAGGGTCAGGTAATGCACCATGAAGTCAATGGGAATTTTGCACTGATTTCAGCAGGAGATGGATTGGACCCTGTATGTCTTAGCTACTCTGATCAGACCACTTGTACAGATACCATAAATAACTAAACACTCTCTTTTTGGGGTGCTCACAAATCCTCAGGCATTGGGGACATTTTTCAACTCAGAAGCTTGATGCCTCTGGCTGCGGAGTGCTGAGGAAAGATGTCCAGACTGGTGAATTGTTAGAGTTACAACTGTGAACATTGGTTCCTATGTATTGTGGACAATAACGTTAGTAATTCTCTGCACTGAATTGGCTGAACTGGTGAGTAGACAGAAAGAGTGCATGTCTGACTTGGGATGGGAGAGCTAGGAGATGGGTAGGATAAAATCTCAGAAAAATCATGGAGTAGGTCCTCCAGGAATCCATTTTGAAGCATTTGGAGGAGAGGAAGGTGATCAGAAACAGTCAGCATGGATTCACCAAGGCAAGTTTTGTCTTCTGTGATGAGATAACTGGCTCTGTGGATGTGGGGAAAGTTGTGGATGTGATATACCTTGACTTTAGCAAAGCTTTTAATACAGCCTCCCACAGTATTTTGGCCAGCAAGTTAAAGAAGTTTGGGTTGGATGAATGGACTATAAGGTGAATAGAAAGCTGACTAGATCATTGGGCTCAATGGGTATGGGATCAATGGCTCAATGTCAAAGTTGGATTCCCTATCAACTGAAGTGCCCCAGGGGTCAGTCTTGTTTAATACATTCATTAATGATCTGGATGATGGGGTGGAGTAAACCCTCAGCAAGTTTGAGGATGACACTAAGATGTGGAGTGGTGGATATGTGGGAGATAGGGATAGGATACAGAGTGACATAGAAAAATTGGAGGATTGGGCCAAAAGAAATCTGATGGGTTTCAACAAGGACAAGTGCAGAGTCCTGCACTTAGGACGGAAGAATCCCATGCACAGCTACAGACTGGCTAAGCATCAGTTCTGCAGAAAAGGACCTGGGGGATACAGTGTACAAGAAGCTGGATAGGGTCAACAGTGTGCCCTTATTGCCAAGAACGCTAATGGCATATGGGACTGCATTAATAGGAGCATTACCAGTAGATTGAGGAAAGTGATTATTCCTTTCTATTTGGCATTGGTAAGACCACATTTAGAGGTTTTTAAGGCCTGGCTTGACAAAGCCCTTCCTGGGATGATTTAGTTGGGTTTGGGGTCCTGTTTTGAGCATGGGGTTGTACTAGATGACCTCATGTGGTTCCTTCCAACCCTAATATTCTATGATTCAATAATACAATGGTTCAAGTGTAATCTTAATCCATAGACAATGTGTCTAGCTGCCCTTTTCATTATTTTCAGTTCTTTATTTTGTCACTTTCAAGTACTGCTTTACTCAAGTGTGTGGAAAAGGTGCCTCAGAAGAAAATGAGAGCAGTGCAAGTTTTAAATGCCAGCTAGACATAAAAAATGGTTCTAGTGTTTCTCATCACACTGTCTCATACAACTGAGATGGCTGGAAGCTAAAGTCAGGAAGATTCAAATGAGAAATGAGGCAAAAATTTTAACAGTGCTTGTGATTTAGCTTCTGAAATTCTCTACCCAGGGAAGTTGGGGATTCTCCATCTCTTTACATCTTCAAGTAAAGATTGGATGGTTTTCTGGAAGAAGTGCTTTAGTCAAAAACAAGTTGCTAGGCTCAGTACAGGGGAACTGGGTAAAATCCTCTGGCCTGTGTTATGCGGGAGGTCAAAATAAATTATCACCTTTAGCGACCTAGCCACAGGAGATTATGTCCTTCAGTGCTTGAAAATAATTCCCTGACAACTAGGCTGACATTTGCTCAGCCCTCCCGCATGGTGCTGCTGAGTGGCCTCATTGTAGCCAGAATATTTCAGGAACAGCATGCTATAGAAGGTTCAAGATTAGGGCAAATGCCAAGACTATATGATGGCCAACAACATCCTGAATATATATAAAACTGGGTAACAAACAAGGGGATTTTCTGGTCACTAGTTCTTATGCTTGAGTTTTACTGCCTCAGTCACACCGTGACACACACAGAACACCCACTTTCCTTTCTAATTCATCACATAATTGACTTTTTATTTTAGGTGTGCTGGAAAATGAAGGTCTGTGTTTATCCATAAAATTGGTATAGCACAGTGCAGACTCTGTCCCAGATATGTCATCAGCCCTTCCTCTGCAACCTGGCTAGGTTTGAAGGATAGTTCACTCTCCATAGCTTCTTCTTAGATGGCCAACAAGGGTGATGGTTATGGTATGGTAGTGTCTTAGTGATGGTTGCCTATCCACTAGGAACTGGACTGATACCAAAAACTCATTTCCGACAGTCTCCCACTATAATTTTCTGACTTCACAGATAATCTGCTGTTTCTATCAATGATAATCTACCTGTTAATTGTAAAAGGATTTTACTAAACAAGTAATCTTTCTAGGAGGGTTAACAATTGAATCAGACATTAAATATTCAGTGATAAAAGTCTCCAGACACAAGTCTGAATAAAAACCAGATATGTGATCTTGCATAGTACTTTGGTTGAATCTAGCTATGACCAAAAGTATTGACCATTGAGGAATAAATTTAGGCAGTAAGCAGAAATCCAATCTTTCAGGAAAAATAAAATCAAGCCATGGAGAGTCTCAAATATTTTCCTATAGGAAATCTCAAACCCTGAAGATTTAACAGTAGCTGTTACTATATAACTAATGATTAAGGAGACCTACATACAGACAGTGGAATTAAAAAGTATATGGAATCATAGATTTTGGCTGTAATGACATCATTCAGTCTTTGCACAAAACTATGATAGCTATTTCCAAGAAATAGATAGATTAGATGATTTACAAACTGTGCTATTTATCTATGAGTTACAAAATGTGCTATCTAATCTCTTTATTTTAAACAGCTGGGTATAGAGTGAACCAATACAATCAAGTTAATATGAAATGTGAATGTTTTTAGAAGCATAAATCAAGGGATACACAATGTCTAGATTTTTAATTTGAGCGGAGGGGCAGCCAAAGATATCAGCATGGGTGAAAGGTTGCTAATTTCTTTTAAAATTTCTTTTATTATAGGCAAACTATAGCATAGTAGAAATGAGAAGGTTCTTGATAATCTGGTATATATATTTACGCTAGATGACCCATACTCAGTTAGTCGGCAAGGTAACCAAAAGACAAAGGAGCTTTGAGATGTTTTTGGGTGACTGATGATTTACCTACAACCCAGGCTTTACTACCAGGAGAATGCATGAATGGTTTTGCTTCACTTCCCCTGGGAAAGATTTCCTCTTAGGAGTCGTTTCCGACAGTGGTAGGTCAATCCCTATTTATTGTAATTGTAACAGCTCAAGACATTTTGTCACGTCTTGCCTTCAGTTGAAGTTCCATAAGCAAATAGGAGATATGAGCATGGAGTAGCTGCAGGATCAAGCCCTTATTTTCCAGATGTGTACATTCCTGAAGATACTAGGTATACTGTGATTAATATGCATCTTTATTTGTCCAAAAGGGCTACCTGAAATGTGGCCCATAGAAAGTAATAAGCCCTTGTAAAACCATTGCTTGAGGATGATAAAGCAAAAGTGTCAGCAATATGACACTTGATAAGCTGAGTGATGGTATTCATAATTAGTTCTAACAATGCCAGAGGCATCATCATTGTACAACTCAGGCACGACATGTCCAGCAATGCTAGGTTTATTCACCTATTCATCACATATATCAACTTCAGCAAAGATTGATGTATCAGCCAGTAGGAAGTACTGTTTTAGTGTTCTGCTCAGAAACAATATAATCCGTTCACAGTTCATTTAAAAATGCCTCTGAATAACTTCTGTGTATTGGATTTTTTTCATTTAGTCATTAGTGAGAAGTAATTACCACATTCTTGAGCACTAATTATTCATTTAGATTTATGTGGCCCCTTTCTTCTTGGAGAGCCTAGTGCCTCTCAGCCTGGGTGTGCAAATGCTGGATCTTTGTCTATTTATATATTTAAGCTAAACCTATTACCCACCAGAGAAACATTTCCTATTTTTTCCTTAAGCATGAAATTTTCACCTCAAAATTGCACTGACCTAAGGTCTAGATCAATCTCTCTCCCCAATTACTGTGGTACCTATGTACCTCACAAGTATTAAATTAATAGAAAAACATAAGAGTAGTCATTCTTGGACCAATAACAGATTTCAGGATAGAGAAATTAGATAGATAAGAAAAATAGCTGCATTTATCAGATATAATGACAAACTGGAAAGAGCCACTTCAGTGTTTCCCTACCCGTTCCCAATGTCCAAGACCTCTATCAATTGGGTTTCTGGCAAGGAGAACAGACAAAGACAATGTTGTGCCTCACCTCCTCTTATCCATGGCAGAAGTTTTCTATCCTGGACACTTGATACAGTCAGTCATCAAATACTCCTATCCCACATCAGAGAGATAGAAACACGGGAAGATGACTCAGATCAGATGGGTAACTACTCCTAGCTCTGGGGATCTCACTTGTGGAATACCACAGGGGACTCTCCCTTATCCTTTTGAGAGTCTATCTGAAGCTGTTGGTGGAGATTTGAGGGGGACAGCATAGGTATAAGCGATAGCAATATTCAGATGAAACCCAGCTCTACATTTAATTAACACACCCTAACTCTACCATTTCCCAGCTATTGTGTCCAGGAGCCACCAACTTTCGCATGAAAAAGAGTTGGATAATAGTGAGCTCTGCCAAGACATAGGTTTGGTGAGGGATTAGAGGTGGTGAGATCAGCATTGTCTCTGTCTAGTATCCTGGTCCATAACCAATTGAGACAAAACCTGAATGAAGAAAAAAATTATATATAAATATACATATGTCATCACCATTCTAGGGGATCTGCCATCTAATTATTAAGGCAGACTGTTTTGGGATGTTTCTGGGTTCCTTGCACCTTCTAGAAACCCAAATAGTTATGGCTGCTAAAAATACCTCCTTCAGTCTACAACTGGACACATGACTGCTTCCTATCTTGTCAGTCTCTGATTGGGCCAATGTGATCTGTGTATTCCTAACCTATAGGCTTGATCATTACATTTCTTATATCTAGGAACATGGCCACTAATTGGTTGGTTTAGAATGCAGCAGCTCATTTTATAGGGTAAGAAACAGAGGCCCCAATAAGTTAAATGTCTTCTCCAGGGTCATGCAACAAATCTGTGATAATCTGGAACAGAATTCTAGACCTGTGTGTGAACCAGACTTTTTGTTTAACTGCAGATTCATTAACTGCTTTTTTCTTCATTCCAAAATGGAACTAAATCCAAAAAATGGAAATCTTGTGTAAAACAAAAAGAAGAACAAAATTTGGTGTTCACCAAAACCTTGTTTAGATCAAATCGAAATCTCATTCCAATTTTAAGTTTTTGAAATCATATCCAAATTGAAATGATAGTCCATTTCAACATCTGTTTCAGGTTTTTTTTCAGAACAGAACATCACCACAACTGGCCTAGGGATGTAAAAATTAGTTTAATTAAAAATCCATTTAAATGTTCTCAAAATAGAACGTTTAAACGATTAAATACTGGGGGGGGAGACGTGCTTGGTTCAGCTCCTCATTGCCAAGTGACAGCTGCCTAGCTGCGGCTCTCTCCCCCCACACACTCGTGGGGAGCTGAGCAGAGCCCAGCTGCACGTGCCCAGCAGCTCTCACTGGCGGGGAGCTAGCCAAGCTGTGGCTACCACCCTCCCGCGCTGGGCTCCCTACCTCTCCCCCACTCACAGGAAATGGAGCCCAGCTGTGGCTCGCCACTTCCTCCACCGCCTTCCCAGCGCTGGGCTCTGTGCCTCTCTGCCAGCAAGAGCTGCCCAACTGCTCTCCCTGGCAAGGAGCCGGACCAGCTACGGCTAAGCCCCCCAGTTTAAATGGTAATCAGTTATTTAAAAGGTTTTTTAAATGGCATCATTTGACAGAGAAATAGACCAATGGCAAATCTCCAGCCAGCTTTACAGAATTCATAACGGTATGTACTTCTTAGACAGTGTGTGAACAACCTGTGGAAGTCACTAGGGCAAGGTATTACTGACGGAAAGGACTTAGGAGTCACAAAAGGAGTCAATAATTGTGTTAACAATAAGAATCATTTGAAATTGGTTACGGAGAGAGGCAGAGTATTTGACTAAATGGACCATTGATCTGAGCTCATAAGCATTTCTTATGCCGCTATGAATCCACTCCCAAGGCTTAACCATTAGACAGCCTGCCTCATTATTCATTCCAGAAGAGGAAAAAAAAATCTAATTTTTTTTACCAAGGAAAGTGTACATAATATTTCTCAGAAAGGATCTCCGAAATATTAGACTACATTACTAACTGGGATGCAATAAATGAATTTAAGAGGACTAGATTCTTATATCCTACACTTCTTTGCTCTCTAAATCTCTGTCACCAGCACTATTATAAGGCTTAATGTGATCATGCAGAAATTATAAAAAACAAATGACATGCATGACAGTGTATATCACTCCTGTGCAGCCATTTTAACATCTGGTTTATGACTGATACAGTTCCTAGCGGAATAGAAGCTGAAAAACCACGAAACCAGAAAATTATCTTCTTTATGCGTTTTTCATTCAATTTATGTAACACACTTTTTCCTGTTGTGTAGCCATTATACCCAACAATGTGTTTCAACAACAACACTAGAGTAAACTAACTACAACAAACTGATTTAACTTCAAGGTTATTCAATTCATAACAGTAGATTATTGAGCAGATTCTGAGCTTATCAAAACTTAAGATAAAACAATTTCTTTTTGATGTAGTACAATTCACCTCCCTAAGAAGTGCATGAAATGCATTTGTCCTCTGAACATTGTGCACTGTTCAGTTTTAATTTGGACTTTTTCCAGAATGTTTAAAGTTTAAATCTATAGCTTTGAAAAATATAACATTTCTCTCAAGCCTCATTCTGTTGTCAATATGTGATATGACATATGGGGTTATTTGGAACATATTTTGAGGTCTAATATTTTGTAGGAATAACGTACACATCCTGTTGTTTTCCATCAATAGTGAGGAAATGCGAGATGGACTTGGATTATCTATCTAGAGACTTTGTAGCCCCACTAACCATTAGAGTTGACCAGAGGATGACAATTTTATTTCACAGCAATGTTTGATGTTTCAAAATTTGGTTTTTTTTTTCACATTGTAACAAAAAATGTTTGAATGTTTTTGCAAAAATTGAATTGTGTCAAAATGTCCTTTGGGGAACTATTATTCTTATTTTATAGCCATGGAACTGAGGCACAAGAGGACAAAGTGATTTACCCAAGATAATGCAAGTCTGTGGTAGAGAAGGAAATTGAACCTGGGGCTTCCTCTTGCCCCAGATAGCACCTAAATCATTGGACCACCCTTTCTTCTTTTCCTGTAGATATGGTTTTCACTGTGGTCCAGATGCATATTTACTGGCACTGGTGCTCGTTTCAGAAAAGCGACTCTTTCTTAGCTCCTGGGTATAAAAACAGCAGCTGGCAGTGAAAGGAAGTTTCATCTACACACCCAAACAGAGTGAGAGAGAGAGACAGATGAAAGAGAAAAAGAAAAAGATATAAAGGTATTTTTCCACACTGGCATCCTTGTTCACACATGCTTTTTAGTTTGAAATGGAAGTGTTCAGCATTCAGAAAGTACTAGATGACTTTCATCTACTGCTTCTGTATTAATATCCTGGCAGAATTTGATTAGGAGCTCTCTGTCTCTATAAAATCTTTTTTGAGCTTGTGGGCAGTATATGGGAATTCTCTACTTATGTCTCCTGATTTCATAGAATTACAGGAAAAAAAATTGCCCAACCTGAGGAGGGAGTGAACTTGAGGGATGCTCATTGTCCCTCCAGATCCCACAGGCATAAGGTTTATTTAACTTGAAAGAGAGAGTATTAACTTTTCCACCATCTCTTCCATTATTCCTCTTAATCTTATTTTTCAGAAAATACTGTTTTGCATTATTGGTTTGCAGTCTAGGGACACTAACACTAACTTTTATGTCTATATTTCTATATTGAGCCCCTACCTTCCTCCTATACTTCTTTCCTCTTTAATTTCTATGTCTTTGAGCAAGTCTAATTTTTATGTCTATATCCCTTATGAATTTTTCAGTGATCTCTTTATAAAATGTCCTACTACCAGCAGCCTGAGCTGCATGCAGTGCAAGTGCCTGCCCCAAGTCCATTTAAAATATCAACTATTTCAGGGATCTTTCATTGTAATTTTTTAGTGGGTATGTCAGAAATTCTGCATGACTTAGTTCTGTTTTTCTAACTACAGAGGAAAATAAGAACTGAGTGGAGAGAATGCTATTTTGTGCTATATTCATCTTTGCTCCCAATATAACGTACAGCCCCTCTATATAATATATCTGTGCAAAGTGGGATGAATAAAATAGGCTCTGACACTAGCAATGAAAGGAATGGATTCTTCTATAAGCAATATCTTTTTCTTCTAGTCAGAGAAGAAACTTAATCCATAGAACCAGTTTTGTAGAACTGCAAAATCTAACTGTAGGGCTTACTCCTTCCATGTTAGAAAGATAATTAATTGTGATAAAGTCAGGCCCGATGGCTTTAAAAGGGTGTGACTATTTGAGGACCAGGAGAGGGGTGGGTGGGCGCAAGCCCACCCACTGCTCGAGGCCCCTCCCTCAACTTAAGCGGGGGAGCCAAGGGACCTGGGGCTCAACTAATTCCAGGGGACAACAAATGAAAAAACAGGAAAAGGTGTGTGGGTCACAGGTTTAAACAAAGGGAACCAAAGGGGGACACCGAACAGAGGGCCCCGGACAGTGCCCACCGCTCCCGGAAGGTGTCTAGGGAGCCAGTGAACTCTTCCCAGAGGAACTCCGCCCGGATGCGTGAACGAATGGAGGAACGGAAATAGGCCCCACAGTCGCAGAGCTCCCCACAGCCAACCTCCTCTCCCTGGTGTTGTAGATGGCCACTTTGTCAGTGCTAGGAGGAGGTTGACGAGGAGGTCCCGCGACCTCGTGGGGCTTCGGATGGGGTGTGCATGAATGAACAGGTGGGGGGAAAAGTGCAGCCAGAACCTCAACAGCAGGTTCTGGAGGAGCCGGAAAAGGGCTGCAGCCTGGTGCACTCCAGATAGGTGTGCGCCAGGGTCTCCCTCGCATCGCAAAAGGGGCAGGTGTCGGGGCGAGGGGTGAAACACGCCAGGTACACGCCCGTGCTCACGGCTCCGTGAAGGAGCCACCAGCTGATGTCCCTGGCGGGCCGCGGGGTTAGGGTGGAGTAGAGGCTGGCCCACCGGGGGTCCTCGCCCTCCGCAGGTGGCATTAGGTTCTGCCATTTGGTGTCTGGGCGGGACACGAGGGCAAGGAAATGAAGGGTGTGGAGCATGAGTGTGTACAGGTGGTTCCTGGGCACGGTTCGAAAAAGAACTGGCTGCAAATCGTGCAGCCGGCTCGGGGCGTGAAGAGGGAGAGGCTGGAGGGGCTTGCGGGGCCGGGGCCCAATAGTGAGCACCAGAGGGCTGGGGCTAAGGGGAGGGCGGGGGCAACCTCTCACAAGAGCCGCTCGGGGTAAGCCTGAGCAGCAGGGGGCAAGGCTGCCTTCACCTCCTGGAGTATGCGTCAGGGCGTCCGACAGGTGGAAAGCCCCATGCGCTGGACCAGCGAGGGCTCGGAGCTCCTCCCGCTTCTCCCAGCACGCCCCACAGAGGGATGGATCTTTGTGGCTGGCGGCGAGGCACCTCTCCAGTGCTAGAACCTCCCGCTCCAGCTGCTCCATCCCCGCGTCCCGCCGCCGGCTGGCCCCCCAAGTGTAGTCGCGGCAGAAGAGCCTGGCGTGCACCTTCCCTACATCCCACCAGCACCGTTCCGAGGGAAAGGCGCCCCTCTGCTCCTGCCAGGCCAGCCAGAATTCCTGGAAGACCAACGCCCGGGGGGGGGTCCAGCAGGGGCAACTAGGCCAGGATCCACAGGTGGGGCAGAGTCTCAAGGCAGAAGGGAGGGGCAGGAACATCCAGGGGGCAGGGTCTGGTTCCGGGCATGCCCGCCATCTTGGAAGGGGGTAGGGTGAGCTCAGCGGTGGGGTGGGGGATAGGGGAGGAGGGGGTAACCGCTTTGCCCCGTTCGGCTGTGTGGTCATCAGCCTGGGTTGGGAAACTGGCTCCTCTGGCTGCATGGGGGGTGGAGGGAGGGGCAGGTCTCATGGCAGCAGCAGCAGGAGAAGGGGAGAAAGCCAGCCAGGAAAGGGGCCCCCCTGTAGCTGGTGGTGATAGTGGTGCTGACGTGGGGGGCCACTCACTCACCCCCTCCCAGCCGGGCCGGGGGTGGGGCAGGCAGGCTGGCTGGCGGGTCCCCCAGACAGCACGAGCAGCGTCTCCAGCAACTTTGAAAAAAGTGGGGGGGCATGCGGGGGCCAGTATGAGGGCCCGAAAGGGTTAAAAACCCTCCGTCTGCAGGCAGAAGAGGAAGCATAGCAGGGCAATTAAAGGCACCTGGAGCCAATGAAGGGTAGGGCCAGGGGTATTTAAACCTTACTTTCCCTAAAGGAGGAGGAGGAGGAGGGAGTAAATGCAGGGGAAGCTGCCAGACAGTGTGGTGCAGCTGGAGAAAAAGGTTTCTTCCCAGGTCAGGACACGGAGCTCTGCTATAGCCAGGGGAGATGAGGTAGTTGGGGTGCCCTGACCACAAACAGGAAGGTAAAGCATGAGACCCACCGGGGGAAGCAGGCAGTTTGCCACATAATGTACAATCACTATTCAGTTATTGTTATAACTTACCACATTTTATCTTTTCATAAAGCTACCAAAATCCAGAAATGGAGGATTATGATCAAAATAAGCTCTGAAGACAGAATGAGGATTTTATCTTGCAGATTTACTCATCCAATTATTGGCATGTCACTACCATTTTACAGAAAGCTGATTTTCTGCTCAATATATATAGTCATACTATGGGTATCTCATGGCTACTTACTAGTTTCTTGAAAGCTGCTTTTTACCTTGATAATCTTCTTATCATACCCCCACTTCTATTTATCGTTACAGCAGTTTATTATTTCTAATGACCTGTGTGTACTCCATTATCAGTCTGTCTTCCAGCCTTCATCAGACTTGGGATTTTATTGAAAATTACAGTCTCTGCTGCTTTAATTTAATTTAATTTTAATTTGTCAGCAAGATAGAATTGAACTTCCTGAAACTGAATATAGTATTTCATAATCTTTGCTTATAAAAGAGGTAGAAAACTATTGAAAGTCGTATCTTCATTCCTAAAAAATCTCATTCTCAGTCATTTGCAACAACTTTCTATGAATGCCAGATACTACCACCCTTACTTTGGGTAGCAATTTACTTATTGAGAAGTCCCATTGACATCCATTCAATTCCCACTAAAATAAGTGGGATTACTTGAGAAATAAGATACTACTACTCAATGAGTATTAGGATTGCAGTATCTGGCCCACGTCATCTTAACAAATTCTCTCAAAAGTTATTCCTCCCCCCTACTGTCTAAAACATCATATATACTGTACATAGTTTACAAATCACATGCATATAGTGGCCTGCCCCTGTGTAAGTATTTGTGACTGTTGTTCCAGTTCAGGGCAATTACACCTCCGTGGACCAGTAAGGGCACTCACTTTTAGGCCTCTGGCCCTCACCTATCACCTCTTGTGGAGGGAGGCCCATATCTCGCTCTGTCCTAACCAGGATTTTTACAGATTGCACACTTCCCTCCCATATACTGTGCTATTCCCCACTAAGCTAAACTACCTAATCAGGCCTGTTTCTTCCCTTTGCATTCTCCTCAGAAACTATGAACAGTTGTAATTGTCCACAGTTATAAATTGCCACATAGCCCTTCATAAAGAAGCACATTTATTCTTAAGGAGAAAGCATTACAGAGAAAATATATTAAAACAGTAAAAGAATCTACACACATGCTAATAAGCTTACCCAGCTCCAAACAGGGCTTTGGTAGGCAATCAGTCTTTCAAACCCCAGGGGTTTTTCCATGGTTACAAGTTCATAACAGCTTTTGCTCAGAACAAGAACAACCATGAATAGTTCAGTCTTTCCTTTATATAGCTTGGGCCTTTGATCTTGTCCTCATGTAACAGTGATCACTAAGATCCTTTCCTCAAGACATAGCTTCAAAAGGCTGGATTTTTGCATAACTAGAGAAGGATAAATTTGCATTCCTCTTCCCCTGGAGATTCCCACTTAACTCTGTTTATCCCATTGTTCAAGATAGACATTTGGCTCTCATAACACTTTGCAAGATTTACAGTGGCAAGTCTCCCCACTACAGAAGTTTATATACAATTCTACAATAATACATAAATATACTTAAAGTTAAGTCAGAAATGTTGCAGGAAATTGCCATATCTGTCCCAAGTGTTTAAAAGAAAAGAGGCAACAATACTTCATCAACAGTATAAACCTATATTGTAGGACCCCTGCTTTATTTGATCATCTTGCATCTACGCAGCTTCCAGAAGAACATACAAAAAAATAGCTAAGCATATAGCATATATAGGTACTTAGGCAAACTTGAGTTGCCTTTGAGTTATCCTGCTGCAAAAATGTATGTGAGGAATTGTCAGTTAATAACTAAAATACACAACTTCTTGGTATTTGGATATCTGAAAATTAGATTAATGGTTTTTCTTCCAAAACTGCTTCTAAGCTTTCCCAAATATTTTTTCTCTAAACTAAGATCAAACATCAGAAGATATGTCTCAAAAGGTAAATTTTGGGAAAAGTTATAAGTAACTGAAACAAGCTGTCTACAATAAAAGTGTCATCTCAGCTTTAATTGGAGCATCATTGCTATTCTACAGTTACATAAGCTTATTTTTTTCAAAAGCAAAACAGTTCCTATGCAAAAGTTTCACTGGAAAGAACACGTACACCATTTAAGGCAAGATGATGGTATAGGGTTATGTTTCAAATGCTGAATTAGTCATTTTGTGTGAAAAGGGGCTGTAATGATCAACTATTTCCACAGGATAATTGTTTGATCAATACATTCATATCAAGAATAATTTAAAAGCCCTTCAGTGTCGCCTATAGGAGCATAGTGAGATTGAAAATATTGATTGGTGTAGAAGCCTTTATGCTGAGATACAGGCTATGAATCTAACAAGAATGGAACTCCATTCCACTATGTGTCTTTATAGAAATAATACTTAGACACTTTCCCATAGTGTGCACAGTCACCACTTCTGATATCATTACGGAAAGTGTAGCCAGAGATTTTTGTCTCCAGCTATTTGAATCTGCTAGGCAGAATAATCAGGTGAAAAGGGTTTAAAATTACAACAAAAATAACAGTAATTAAATAGATAAATAGAGAATGGTATCAGTGTCTGGACATCTGTGGTATTTAAGCATTGATAAGTTTTAGGAAAAGGATCTTTAGGATAAAAATTAGCAAATGAATCTGGCATTGGCAATTAGAAAATAGCTCCCCTCTCTGTTCACTCCTAACTCTCTCCTCACTTCTTGCCCCTCCCCTATCCATTTTGACATTCTCACACCTAACGTGACCCCTCCCCTACCTGAAACTGCTAGTTATATATATAGCCAACTATCAGCAGGCTAAGCTTTGTAGAGAGCTGAGATCACCCGAGGAGAAGAAGAGCTGAACGCAGGGAGAGCTGAGATGATCTAAAGAAGAAGAGCTGAAGATAACTTGGAAGAAAAGAGCTGAAAAGAGCCACGACATCCTGAAAACATCTCAGGTGAACATCACTGAAGCAAAGGTGTGCCTTAGGCTTTGGACAACCGGGCTAACCAAGTCCCTGCTCTGTGTCTGAGCCTGAGGTAGCTCTCTTAGCAATCCTTGGACAGAGCAGAAGAACTTTCCCTGACGAACAGAGGGATGTTTCAAATCTTGTGTAAGTAAAGGTTACCTGAGTGTACGTGTCAATAAAGTTGGATGCTTGTGGTCTGAGTGAGATTTTCCCTCTCTACCCATCCAGCAAACTCTTGATCCACGCTTGCTGGATGATAGATGTTTAATGATAGATGTTTAAGTATAGATGTTTCTGATAGAATGTTAAGTATGTTATTAAATTAATAGTATTAAGGGTTATGGTGTTAAGTTACAGTAATAGCACTACTCAGATCATTCTTTTACCATATGTTCTAGTAGTCTAAGTATTTTCTGTACCATATATCTTCTAACAGTTGTATTCTGTTAAATGTTTTTTTTCTATATCTTGAGTATATTGTCATACGGTTACATGACATGCTTAATTTCTATCTCTTTCTACTTAATGGAACCATTCACTTCTAAATAAACTTGGCATCTATTTTTGAAGTATCACAGCTTATGTGTTCTATCTTGATCGGAGGGCTGTATCCGTATCTTTTCAATGGATGATTGAATTCCAGTAGAGCGAACTTCCATACCAGTCATTTTTAGGGGTAATCATGTGCTCTACAGTTCTCTTGGTAATAACAAATTGGCTTCCCTAAATTATTCTGGTAACAAAAGGAAGATCTGGTTATTGATAGATGCTTGGTACCTTAGGTCTAGATTTTGCAGCTACAAGTATTTGCTTTTTGTCTACGTTTGTGGCAGCGGAGGGAAGAGAGGACAGAAATTGGGAATTAGCAAATGCACATTGTTTTTATCTAACATTTAGCACAATCATAAATGGTAATTAAAAATCTTTTAATAACATTTATTTTCTGTGCTATATACCTATCAGAAAAGTCAGGTTGACACTTAAGTATATTGGTATCCAATATATTTTCAGGAATTGAATTTCAACATGAGAGGTTAACAGGTGTAAAGAAATAACAGCTAGATAAGACCATGTGCAGAGGCATATTATCATCAACAAATATATAATTTTTCATGCTCAACTTCTATTTAAAGGAATAACTGGCAAAAGACAGCTAGAGTAGGCATTACAAAGAATGTCCCTTGTTATTTGAAATCTTTTATTTGATAGGCATTTGCTTCATTTTTTTTAAATTGTATAAAT
Organism: Mesoclemmys tuberculata; assembly: GCA_007922155.1. Taxonomy (NCBI): domain Eukaryota; kingdom Metazoa; phylum Chordata; order Testudines; family Chelidae; genus Mesoclemmys; species Mesoclemmys tuberculata. The sequence continues at coordinate 93,903,225 of ML675603.1, read as the reverse complement.
ATCTCCTCCTTTGGAAAAATTCTATTTGTTTTGTGTGAAATGAATCAACAAAAAATGAAATAAGCATTAAAGACTGGCAACAACATATGACATTTCAGTTGATTTTCTATTAATTACTGTTATCATGATTATTCCTAGTCACATACACTGTCCTGGAAAAGAAATTACTATTTGTCCTATATTTTATTATTCTTGTCTTCCTCTAAGACTTTCCTTTTTCATTTCTTACTTCTCTAGTTTCATCTCCCAAGAATCTTTCACTTTCCACATTGTTCCAGGGGACAAATTAATATATGTTGTTCATTTTAACTGAACAGTCATTTGATAGGAGATCTGATTTTTGTAAAGGATACTGCTAGATTTAATTTAATTGTCAGATATGAATTAACTTTTCCTATTTAAATTTTGTTGTATAGATGCCTTCATTGATTTGATAGTTAACATACATCACATGCGAAATACAAATACAACAAAGAAATCAGAAGTTGTGTTCAAATAAGGAAAAGGCCTGTTCTGAGGGTATAAATGAGACTTAAGTGGTGCATAGATCTTGTGCTGGTTTTCGGGCAGGGGTGAATTTTACCCATTGTGAATCAGAGTTTTGTTACTGATGCCAGTAGGAACAGGAGCTGGTGTAACAAGTGATGTTATTTTTTACTTACTCTGCTTGGGTAATGGCTGGGGGCCACAGTCTGCCATCAATCACAAAAGCACAACTCCCATTGTCTACAAACAATTAAAACTCTTACACTTTTTGCTGTTCCCTAAGTGTGTGTGTGTGTAAGGGATTTGCTCATTAGGAAGTGTGTGTGTGTGTGTGTGTGTGTGTGTGTGAGAAAGAGAGAGAGAGAGAGAGAGAGAGAGAGAGAGAGAGAGAGAGACTGGGGGGAGAATTTGCTCATTAGGAAAGACACTCTTCAGTATAACTGAAGTCAGAATAAGAATAAGTCAGAATAACTGGTCACAAAGTTAGTTAAGAAGGGTATGACAGACTTCTGACTGAATTACCTGCTGAGAATTTCAACAGCAAACTCATATATGCAAAAGAATTTTTACAGAAAAATTCTTGAAGTGCTTTTTATAGGTATTATTTGATCTTTAGAAATTCAGCTTCCCTTTGAGCACATTTTCAGATCAGACTTTGTTTCCATTATCATACTTATGCTGCAATTTAAAGTGGTAAAAACAGTGCTTAATATGGAATCCTGGTTTATAATTAAGTATAGAGACGTTACTATGGCTTCATACTCCTGGTGCCCACTTTTCCTCATATCAAGTTGCATACTGCTTTAATTGCTCTGCTCATTCATTTTATGCCTTTCTTACCCAAGACTTTCACCAGCTTTGCTGTCACTTCATCAGGACCCATTGCCTTACCATGCTTCATTTCCTGTAATGAATTTCTCACCTCCTCTTCCATTATACTACACTCAGGTACCACATTAAGATAATATGTTTCAGCTCCACCCTAAGGGGTTTATCTCATTTAAGAGACTCTCATAGAACTTTTTCCACCTTTCCCTCATTTGTTCAGGTGTTACTAGCAGTCTTCGCGGATCACTGTATACAAATGGTATTACAACACCATCCTCCTTCCCTCTGCATCTCATTTTTGCAATGCTATGGATCTTTTTACCAGCCAGCTGGGAATCATTTACAATCTCAGTACATAAATTGTCTAGGGCACACTTCTTTTCTGCCCACTTAGCAGCTTGCTTTGCTTCTTTGTATTTGCTTTCATTTGCACTTGATTGATTCATCTTTTTCTTTGTCATTTTCTTTGTTTCAGATCGGTACTTGCATTTTCATTCCGCCACCATTTCCCTCTTTCCCTTGGTTTTCCCCATCTATATTGTCCACAAACCTCCTTCCACTTCAGCAATCTACATTCTTCTGAGATAGTTCCACTACACTTCAGCTGATGTCAAATCTGTTTCTGGACACCTACCCTGTACTGTTTGCTAAACTTCTCCACTGCACTTCCCCTTAATTTCCTGTACTTGAATCTTGTTTATTTTTAGTTCAGTTCCCTCCTTGACCAATGACCTGCCACAATGCTAGCCAAGAATGGTTTGTAATGTAGTGCTACTGTCGTGCTAGGTATCACTTTGAAGTCTGTAACTGTGCTTCACTGAAATTTTCTCATCAACAGCATATCAATCTGGCTTTTGTTTCCCCTACTGATGTATGTGACCATATGATTCTTTTCGAACCATGTATTGATTATCATTCAACTGATTGATTGGCAATACACCTGTCTAGTAATGCTTTCTCTTCCTTGTTCATGGTGTCTATGCTGAATCTTCCTAAGCACATTTCATATCCCTTCAGTTTTTGCCTGTCTGTGCATTCATATCCCTTAGCACCAACAGCAGCTCCTCTACCACTGTTGTGAATACTAGTGCCTGCAAGTCTTGACAGAAACTCTCCTCTTCTGTGTCGCATTCATTTTGAGGTGCATACACTTATACCATAAACAGAGCTCACTGTTTACCTTGGATTCAGACAGTCATCAGTCTGTCACATACAGTAATAACTTCAATCACCATCTTCCTCAACTCCCCTCTCATTATCATGCTGACTCCATTATACCCTCTCTTGTCACCCGACTAGAAGAGTTTGCAATTCAAGCCCAATTCCTTCACTGCGTTCCTCATCCATGATGTTTCCTGTAGGCACAGAACATTGATCTATCTCCTTACCCTCATATCGGCTACTTCCATATCTCTTCCAGTCAGATTGGGTACATTCAGTGTTGCTAATATTACGATAAGGGGTTTCTTTGGCTGTGCAGATTGCTGCTTTCTATCTGACCCTTTGCTTTGACTGGTTGTCCTCCATATTTTCTAGAGGCAGCTCAGATACCGTCTGCCAGAAATCTTACTGGCCCAGAGCTTTTAGGCTTGAGATAGGTGAACTTCTGAAAGAGGGCTATCAAGCACTCCCACCACGAGCAGTAACTCCTAGTGGAGTAATATACAGGCCAATCTCACCCCTCCTAATAATTTATAATCTACTTTGGTAATGCACTTGAAAAAGATACTGCTTGCACCAACATATGCACCTTGTGCCAAAATCTGTTGTGGACTGGTTAGCACCTCTGATGTCCACGACAGGGAGAAGGCCTTTCCCCAATTGGACTAAATACATGCCTACTCTCTTCACATCTTGTTGCAGTAAACCTGGTGGCTCACCAACAGGTGGCACTGGTGTTATTGCTGCCTAACACCAGGCCTTCTTTGACCCACAGATGGAAATTTGAGGTCAGAGTTTTCCTTCTCCTAGATAGGCTGCTATCCCTGGCTCAAGAGTCCCATATTCCCTGAGCTCTCTGGATATTTCTAAAAGGCTTCAGATACCTGCTTATTACACTCCTAATTTTGGTGTGAACACATCAGACCTATGTCAGCAAGTTTGGCTGTTGGAGGCTATCAAAGACACCAGCCATTTAAAGATATTTTATACATGTTGGGAGCTCATCCCCAAACATCAGCCCATCCATAGTAGCCCTGCAAAGTGATCAGCTTCTTTTAATCCATCAGTAAAATAAAACTTGCTCAGACTACCAGCCATTTCAATTATACAGTGGTTATGCCAGCTGGCCAAAAGCACATCCATATGTACCCTGGTATGACAATGTTAACATGGTTATTAGTAGCAGTTGCAGTTTAGCAGAAGTTCTGCTCTCTACAGTGTGATGCCATGTAAAGTAAGAGATGGTCACTTGAGACATAATTTGTGCCGCTGTTTCTGTTCTTGTTAATGTCAAACCACTTATTTGGCAGACCAATTTTCCTTCCCACACAATATTTATGGTAGTTATAAGAACAACTATGATACCATAGAACTGGATTATGACCTGGAGTACATGGTTCACTTGGGAGTAAAAGGGATTATAAATCTCACACCCTAGGTGAGCTGTGTCCAGATATTTGGTTTGAAAGCACAAGGGTAAAAGGGTCTATGCACCTACTTATTCTACCATGGAGCCAGTGTGTGGGGAATGACAGGCGTCTTCTCCCTCCATTGCCCCCCTCCCCCCCGGCACACACATTTACTTTCTGGCCAGTACAGTTAAACTGACACAGATAAGTATATACCAGCTGTAAATTACCACCCTGACCTTCCACCCAGGAGCAAGAGAAGGACAGGGAGGGAATTGTGGGTCCCAAAGCCACAATTGTTTTTCAAGGATGCTCCTGGAATGGTCCAGCCATGCACCACCCCTCATTATAGAAATTGTCCTTGTGGCACAGTCTAGCCCATGACACCATGTTCAGGTAGTGAGGAGTAACTTTTGTTTTCAGTTAGAAGATTAATGTTTCAAGCAACATTTCTGATTGCACATGTATGTGATGAATTATAAAGGTACATTTTCAGTTTCAGCATGTAAGGAGAACTCAGGTTCCATGCTATCAGAGGGGCAACCTGAGCTGACCATAAAAGCATAGGGGAAGCTGCTGCAGTGATAGGAAATATCTGTCTGCTCCCCTCTTAGTTTATTAGTAGCTGGAAAGGACTATGGTGTGTGTTACTGACTGTTCTGAGTTGCTTGACTCCTGTTTTTCAATCTTCTTTTATGTTAGTAAAGCCAGGCCTAAGGAAAGGGACTTGTACTGAGCTATACTTTGGGGCTTTATTTTACCTTCTGCAGTTAGTGCATCTGCCTACCAGCTTACAATGTGAATTATGGATGAGATATTCAAGAGCAGTCAACGCTGGCCTAACTCAGCTCACATTGATATCCATGAAAGAAGTTAGCTCAGTGCTAAGTGATTATAAAAATCGCCCCGATCAGTTTATCTATACTTCTGTAGTGCACAGGTTTATTAGCAAAGTAATACATATTATTGCTGCACAGGACAATTCACCAAGAGGAATATGCAGCTTGACCATTAAATATGTAAATATTTCAGTTACATTAGTAACAGAAAAACATAATCTACTGAATAGGTATCAGCAAAGTGTGACATCACTCATAAAGGCTATGCAAAAAGCCTATTTGATGTATTACCTTAATAACACTAGTTACACAGCAGCACTTCCATTATAACTGCTAAGGTATATCTACACTGCCGGCGGCAGCTTAGGATCAGTTCCATGGGATCGATTGAGTGGCGGTGGAGATCTGTTAGTCCAGCCCCACAATAAGAGTAACACTGTGGTGACGAGAGGGCATTTCCCATCGGTGCAGCACAATGAGGACGCCGTTGTAAGTAGAAGTTAGTAAGTCGATGGGAGTAAGTCTATGTAGCTTACGTATCTCCCATTGACTGCCACCAAAATCCACTGGCAGTGTAGACCAGGCCCTAGACTCTATGTTGGGCTATGGTACATAATATTTTTCTAGAACTTTATGGTGAGCACAACTTGGCAGAATATTCCTATCTTTGTTTTACCAATCCAGTCCGTGAGGAAAGTAATGACATTTCCATCTCTTCATTGAAATATAATGGAAATTTGTAATGTACTGTGATCACTGAATTTAATTGTTTATGGCTTTTTATGATTTATTTGATTCAAATCCAACCTAACATACTTAATAGTTTAATTGAAAAAGAGAAGCTATTTTACTGATGTTTAATTACTATCATGAAATTATTTGAATCAGATATCATTTTTGTCACATTTCGAATGCATCTATCCTAGAAATGCAGCTCTGAGGAAGTCTTCTTTAGGAGTCTTGCGCATGCTTAGTTCAGTGTTGTGTACAGAGCACAGTGTCACCCTAGGGAAAAGACATTTTCTCCTTTATGACTTGAACCTGCAGTACTCACTGACTCTGCCTGAGTGAAAATGTAAAGTCATAGCCTGCAGTGACATCCCCAAGTTCATAAAGTGCAGTGGGCAATAGCAATGCAACTCTTCCTCACGCTTGTTGCTCATACACTGGACTAAATTCATAAGAACCTAAGTATTCCCACGCTGGATTAATTCAATGGCAGACTCAATTGTGGTTGGATCATGGGCATGTCTGCAATGAGATCAGTGGGTTGGCATAGGACAAATTCACTGGGGAAAAACTCTGCAGGAGTTTGGGGGGTGAACCAGTGAGCCACATCCATTCCCTCCTGTATCCTGCATTAGCGGTCATGTGTGACACATTGCACCCCCAAGTACACCTTTAAGGTGTGATTTTGTATTATTCATGTTCACCCTTATAGTGTAATTGTATATTGTTCGAGGCAAAGCATGTCATGTATGTTGGAGGCCCCGTACAATTTGAGTTGCTTGACCACTGTCCTACAGGCCTAGCATAGCTTCAGTTGCTTGGTTGGCTATTCTGACCCCTTTAGCATGACATCTTCCAGCTGGCACAGACTGAATAACCTTATAGATGTCTCAGCTTCTGCATAGCACAGCACATTATAAGACAAAATACAGATACTGTATTGCTTGCAGCTGCACATAGATAACAGTAAGGGGAACAACAAGTTATCCTTGAACCTTGGGGGTACACTGTTTTATTGCCATGGGGCATACTTTTACTCTGCCCCTCGTATCACCAGAAGTTGTTTTGACGACCCCAATTATTATGGTGAGAATGGAATGTAGTTAAGGGTGAAACCCAATGTAGGTAATTAGCATATATTATAATCAGAGAGAGATAATTAGGTCAGGGTTGTTTATGGAAGGGTATAAGAAGTCATCACTTAGACAAAGGGGGGCACTTCAACAACACCTGACTCTGTGGGAGGTGCTGTCGGTTGGACCAGAGGATCCACTGACTCCCTGATGGGGCCCCTGAAGAAAGCCGTTCCTGCAGTCAAAAACCTGGGTCTATCCAGCAACAGCATTCCTGCAAAGCATAGATTTCTTAGGTGATCATGAATAGGAAGTTGGTTTTGATATATGTATTGTCCTTTCTGTTAAGTGCCTTGTTGAGCGGAAGCAGCATTTTGAACTCTGCATTGTGCAAAGACCTTTCTCTATGTGAAGATGAAACTATTTCTACCATTCTGGCAATCTGCACCTCCAGAAATAGAAAAGAAACTAGCAAGACCCTGAGGATTTCTGCCACTTTTTGCCTCTCTGTAACACTAAGTCTTTGATTGCTGGTGATGTTATTATATTGGCAAGCCATCAGATAAGAAGAAGCAGAAAATCCTGTGGAAAACATTAATTCTGGCTGGACTTCAATACTATTCACCTGGATGGCCGGAGTTTCACCTAGAGTGAGAACATCACCTGCTTTGTATGTTTAGCCCTAGTTATCTATAATGAAGAAAAGAAGCTGTTTAAATTTGAAACAGATGCAGTTCAGACGGCATAAGGGAGATGGAAACAAATCATGATATCTAGGTCTCTACAGAGCAGGGCTGAAAGGTGCTCTGTTACTCTAAAGCAACAGGACACTAACCAGGTCAGTCCAATTCAGCTCTTCTTAACTCAATTTTCCCCGGTTGTAGGAAGCGGATAATGGAATTTTCTTTGCTAATTTGCCTACCTTTTCCTTCATATTTTTGGATGGGAAGGGCCTTTATTTTTAAATATAGAGGATGTATACTTCATGGCTTCTTTTTAGGGCAGCTTTATAAATACACATCTCTGGAATCCACAGACCCTGATAGACTAAGCAAGGTTCAAGCCTAAAAAGAAACTGCTTTGTCTGAAGCTTGTAACATCCAACAACTCATCTTGTAGTTAGTAAATTTATATCCTTATAACTGCCGCACTTATGTCAAAGTGTGTTTAAAAGAGGAGAGGGCTTGAAGTCAGGACACCTCGGATTGATTCTGTGACCTTCGACAAGCCACTTAGGGCCTAATCCAAAACTCACTGAAGTCAAAGGAAAGAAAGGCATTTGATCAGGCCTCCTACTGCTTGGGAAATTTAAGCTATTATGATTAGAGATCAGTATTTCCCAATGTAAAGTAGGGGTCCTGTTTGCAAATAATTACATTTACCTTTTATCTTTGAGATCACTGGGGTAAAGGCAGAATTTACAGTAAACATAGATTGCAGGATTTAGCCATAGCTGTGAGCTGTGGTTGTTGAGATTCTGCATGGCCTCGGGGGCTCCTTCGGATGGATTGCACCAAAGAAAGCTCAATCCCTTCTTCAGTTTCCTATGGCCCAAGTGGAGTGTGCGCACTGCACTATTTCTATATGCAGCAAGCACTTGCTCTCTACTGATGTGCAACAGGAAGACAAGGACATGCCCTGCCTCCTCTTTGCCACCCTTTCTTTGAGTGGATTTAATCCATGACCCTTCTCTAGGGTGCATACATACACATGTGCATGCCCCCATGCTAGGGCTGCGGACAATCGTCATAGTAGTTTAAATTCAAGCCTAAATGCCCTTTTAAGAGTACAGTATGTAGACTACAAGGAAATCACATTTGTTTCATTAAACTCTGCCTCTTGCTTTGGGAATCTTCTAGCATCTGCTTCAAAAAATGGACACCAGCCTCCAAAAGAAGCAATACCTAAGTGATGACCTAGTTATCTGATAACACTTCCTTAAATTGCTTAACATTAACAAAAATGACATCTGCATTTTAAGTAGAACAAACTGAATGATTTGGTTTGGTTCTAGTCAGGTGGTAACCTCTAACAAACCCAGTCAGTAACTTCGAATGAATAATGGGCATTTGTAGGCCAGAAAGTGTATTTTAGTCAAATAGTCTCTTGTTGCAAGATGAATCTAAGTAAAACTCAATTGTGTGCATTATGTTTAGTCCAAAGTTAACATAAAATCTATTTTGTATTACATATTATCAGGCATCTAGGATCAAGCACCAGTTCACCACCCAAATTTAGAATGGATGGTAAAAAGAATCCCTCACTTCAGGGAATATTAAAGTTTTCAATAGCCAGAGCCAGACATTTATAATACTGTTTGGCTACTTATCATTTTAGTTGGTTTCACAAATGTTCATTAAATGAGATATGATATTATGGAAAAACTTTCCTGTTAGTGGATAAAGCTTAATTTTTTTCTTAATTTTTTTTGCATGCTTTCTGGACAGATAGTTGCAATCTGAAACTGTTCCTAAATGCTGTGATTCATTTCTGATCAGCTCTCACCCGCTACCACTATGCCTTTTCATTAAATGACTGAAGCCTTGGAGGTGAAACTTGTCAGTATGGTGCTACAAGTCTTTTTGGCTATCACATGTATCGGCAACATAATACATAGGTAAACAGAGTTGCTGTTTAGCTGCTAGCCAACATTTCCCTGTACTCTGGCTTCCTTTAAATCACACATCACTGGCAAGTGTGTTTTCTGGTATGGTATTTCAGTGGTATACACTGTATTTTGGCAGCTACTACCAAAACAAAACAAATCCATAGCACAAAAACAAAACAAAAAGAACTAATAATTCACATTTTAAAAAGTCATATATGAGTAGTGCAAGAAACTGCAATGAACACTAAATCATGTTGGATTGTGAAGATTAGATGTAATAAAGACTGTATAATCCAGTTGCCAATATTCCTATTAACTGTACTGGCATGTTTTAGGAAGGGATGAGTCAATCAACTGAAAGATTCCTAGATGTCAAATTTATCCAACCAGGTGCTTATTACTAGAGCAGATGCTCTAATTTAACTCAAGCAATGGAGGATTTATGGACCATTTTTCCCTTGTTCACAGGAGTAAATATCATTATGGACAATGAGGCAGCAAAGTACTATCCCAAATCACTTTGTAACAGATTTAAATCAAAGTCGTCAGGAAAAAAACAAATTTAAAATAGGGTTGAGTCTGCCAGCTTCAAACCTCTGTGAAATTACTTTACTAATAAATACACAGCCTGTACTCAATAGCTGCTCTTGTGTTTACGGATACCTTGGCCAACACAACCAGTGAAAAGTCTAAGTATGCCTATTTAAATATGTGTCTTTTTTTTTCACACAGCCCCTGCTGACACCTTCTTATTTTGAGTCACAGTTTGGAAATGGGGTCTCCAAAAGGTACAACATCACATGACTTAAGCAATCACCTAAAAAGAGCAGGAAAAAAAACAAAACAAAAAAACAGCTATATAGCAGAGTTAGATGAACTTAAAGGCTAAACAAAATTTCAGAGAAAACCGGATAGAAATATTTTAAGAAAGCCTCTTAAGATGGATTTGGCTCTTGACATAAATCATTCAGTTCTATGTATTTCTTTCTCTACACAAATATATCCTGAATCTCAGAAGATAGTAATATTTGAGAAGATCAAAAAGTAACAACATCTAGTGGCTCTCTATTCTAAAGAGAGTCCTTAAAATTGAAAGATGGACATGAATGACACTTTGGGAGGTTTATGCTCCCTCACAACATCGTTCAACATATGACAGATGGTAGTCACACTGTTTAAGATATTTCGGGAAGGCATTCAGATATCACGGTGATGAGTGCAGCATAAGAACCAGTCTAGAATAGAATAATACTATATAGACTTTTAACCACATGTGTGTGTTGATCCAGGAGCAAGCTGGAACAAAAGAATAAATTTGTAAGATATATACAATTTTGACTAAAAAAGATGTTGATAAGAAAACAAGCCAGATGAAAAGATGGGAGGGAGATTTGGATAAAGAACTTGATCTGGATGAGTGGATCATTATATGAGAAAGAAGATATACATCTTCAATTTGTGTAGCTCATAAAGAAAACTTTTATAAAATACAGTATATATGGCATCTGACTCCAGTTAAGATTCATCATATTTTTGCTAAAAGGGAGGTACTCAGTTGCAGAAGTTGTGGAAAAAGGAGAACACACTTGTGAATGTGGTGGTTGTGTCCAAAAATTTGATGGTTTTGGGAAGAAAATACTATCTTATAACAAAATGCCAGCTGTGCAGAGATCCCCTGACCTGCTTACTTAGTGCTCCAGTTAAGGATTTATATTTTAAACAGAGTGACAAATTAATTTCTCGTTTATTGTTAGCAGCAAGTCTTTGTATTTCTCTTTAATGGAGAAATGTGACTTTTCCTGTGGACTTCTGGTATAGAAAAACATGAGCCATATTTGTAATGAAAAAACTTTCACACCATGTATGTACACACAACTAGCACCAAAAAAAGAGGCTATGTAATTAGAAATTTGGTCACCATTTTTAGTGTACAAAGTCACCAGCGATTTTTCCATTGACTTCTTTTGGTTTTGGATCAGATTCTGTGTTGAGTATTCACACAGCACCGAAAAAAGAAAATCACATCACAGGATACACAGGGCTCAATGTATATATAATCTGAAGAGCAATGTCTTCTTTGGATGTTCCAAAGTTCTGGTCAAGAATCTGGAAGGGATATCTCACATTCTAGAGAGATTTATTCTATCCGATTCTGGTTTTATATACTTTTCAGCAAGGCAAAGCTACTACAAAATATTAACATACTACTTCGTGCATTACTTATTACTTATTCAGGATTAGGTTACTATTCAATGACCCTGGCTAAAGATTCTGGCTTCCTGGCTGGCATCTCTGCTGCTGCCAACTCTCACCGTTTTATCTTGAATCATTCGTCTTAAAGCTCCAGCTGCTGGACTCAGACTATTGCCATAGAATCTCAGCTTTTTTTTTTTTTTTTAAGATCAGTTTCTCACCCTCACGGTTGTGGAGAAAAGCTTGAACATGTAACCCCCAAATGTTCCAACACCCAAAGGCAAATACAAATAACCTTAAATTGTTCTTATTTTTAAAACATGATTTTAAGTGAATCTTGTGCTTTTTTGTCGGGGGTAGGAGGGTTGACTCCCAATATTTGAATTCTTGGGATTGACAAGACTGTTAATAGAATTTGGATCAGGTCTATGCTGCATATATGGTCAAATATATCTCATTGTTCCTTGGTACTGTATCCTTCTCTATCTATATCCATCTGTTATGTCTTGTCTTATGCTTAGATTTTCAGCTCTTTGGGACAGGGACCATCTTTGTGTTCTGTGTTTGTACGGAGTGTTGACTAATAAATGCTGGTGAGCATATTATGTTGATAATACTACCTGTAATGTATATTCCAAGCATTTAAGTATACATGTTATTAAGCATTAATATATCAGTAATACAGACCAAATCGGCCTATATCTTTACTATAATTCTGTTAACTTATGCTAAGTATCCTATAACACCTTATAAGCAGTAAGCTTTGCCTTAAGTAGATAGGAAAACTGTCAGTATCAGGACATATAATTTGTTTCCTCATAGCAACAGAAAAGGAGTTACCCTCACAAACCTATTTATCCTGGAACAGACCTAGATGATCTTTTCATGTCCCTTCTACCTGGAAAGCATGTATCCAGAGCAAAGATAAGGGTGTGTCATGACCTGGAATGCATGGGTTCAGAACAAAAGATAAAAGGATGCGCCATGGTACCAGAAACAAACAAGGTAAAAAGCTGATTAATTGAATCCAGTTTCAGGTGACATTTATATAGTATATTTTACTGGTAAACGAGTTAGGTGTGGCTTTAGGAATCTCATTTTGGACAGCCTACCTTCATCGTAGGGTGAATATAACATTGCTGCACAGGAATGCTCTTCAGAGACTGGTGTCATAGAAAATTTTTTTCCTGTACCATAATAACAAACCTGACTGACATTAGTTTTTTGGTCTCTTGAGTGTATGAGTGGTCAAGCAATTGACTGTTCAATTTATCAACACGAGTATAGCACAATGGGGTCTTGGTCCATGATTATTGCCCCTAGAAGGTAGGATGATGATGATAATAAATAAAGATCAGAATTATGTAACTCAATATTATGTCCCTATGCTTCAATTTAAGAAGCTCCCAAAAAAAATGGAATGAAAAGCCTTCTCATTTCCCAAATTCACATTAATTTCACGGGGACATGGTTAGCATATTAAGCAAAACCTATAGAGTTTTGAACATAGGGGTAGGGGAAATAGCTCCAGTTTTAAAATTAGCAATATAGATTAATTGCTACTGCTTTATAAAAATGGCTTGCTGAACTATAGAAACCTGCCTAGGTAATTTTTACTTTTATCAATCTTTTTTTATGATCAGCCATTGAGGAGGGGAAAAAAGACACTTGTTGCTAGGCAATGGATTTAATTCCTGTGTTTGCTTAGGGCAACATTGTGTCAAGATCTGCCATTTATTAGACCTCCAGCAAGTACCTTTCAAGTTTTGCACATTCTGTTCTTGATAAATGTTCCTATGGCAAGAATTCTTAGGGACAATTCTCAAGTAGGCAGTTTAATATGTCTTTTATCTCTGTAACTGTGGGTATATGCCAAGCCAGTACATCATTAATTTTGTTCCTTGTGTCTTTGACTGCTAGCAAATGGTTTATTTCTGAAATTCCATTCAGAGGTCCACCATCATGATGTTTAGCCAAAAGGGTGTAAATTACAAGAAGAATTCAAATGATTAACCAGTTAGTTCAGGTCTTTGATGTCCTAAGGGGTTTTATTCCAGAAAAGAGAGAAATAGAAAAAGAGAAAAAAAAAATCGAACTTCTCATGCTAAATGAAACAAATTGTTGCCAAGCAGGTAAAATTATTTTTGTCACTCATCAAGAGAGTTTCAAAACTCCTAATTTAGTAAAGTTATGTTCCACAGGTTCATTATCAGTTTGTAAGTTGATAAATAGTACATAGGAGTGGCATTTTTTTCTCTAGAAGCACACTGTTTGAGCAGTAGTAAAATTTTGTAGCCTCAACATGTATTGGATTCCATACATTTTAGTAAACATTTTAAACTATTATATAAATGACATTAAAATCTGGGGATACAGCTTAGTCAACTCTCTCACTCAGGATAAAATTAATCTCATGCTGAGCTCCAGCACACATCCTAACCCTACTTAAGGCGGGAATAAAATGGGGGTTAGACTTTACATAGGATTCATTATACCCTGCATTGATAACAAACAAGCTTCTTTACTTGTTTCAGGCTATGTTTACACTGCCAGTGAAATTCAGTGGCAGTTGACAGGAGATATGCAAGCTCTGTAGGATAATGTGCATATCTCCCATTGACTTTCTAACTTCTACTGACTGTGGCATCCCCGCTATGCTGCGCTGACGGGAAATGCCCTCCCGTTGATGCAGCGTTACTCTTTTTGGGGTGGATTAGCAGCATTGACTTCCAGATCTTTTGAGCGGGTCTCCCTACCGTTCAGTCGATCCCGCAGAATCATTCGGTGGCAACAACTGTACCACTGTCAATGTAGACATTGATTTACATCTCTGAGCCTACGTTTGGTATTATGACAGGGACAACAAATAAGGGAATATTGTGAAGCTACATTGATTAATGCTTTGAGATCCTCTAATGAAGGCACATGTTCTTTTGTTTGTTTGTTTGAGATTTGTTTTCAGCTAATTACATTCTCCAGCACATCTTCTTTATAGATGTGTAAATTCTTATCCTCTCCTTCCAGGTTTGAATGGTGCAATACAGGAAGTCTCAGGAAGCAGTGCTTAGCTAGCCATGTATGCTCTTTCGGAACTCATGTCCCCTCCAGAGGATAGTACTAATACAATGGTGTAATGAAGCATAAAGCAGGAAGTGGAGCAAACTGGAAACAGCATGCCTGTTGTGGACACACTGCACCATTGACGCAGTCGCAGAAGTTCCATTGCCAAAAGTTCAGTTCTCTAGTGTGGACTGAGCCTGAGAAAAAGAAAGAGAAAGAGAGCACAATGTACTACTGTCTGTAACAGCCATCTTGTATTGACCCGTAGCACTGCCCCAGCTGTGAATACTCAATGCAGAGCCTGAGCCAAAGCCAGTTGCAGTGAACAGGAAAACTGTTGCTGAGTTTAATGCTGTACTGCGAACTCTTACCATTTTAGCATGAGTCTTGCCATATTTGGTGTTTCCCTTAAAGTCTCAGCAGTGGAGCAGGGGCATTACTTAATTTTAAATGTGCAGTACACAAAAAAAGAGAACATATCCCCTATGGAACACATACACCTGTTACAGGTCTAAATTAAGTTCATTCTTTTCCTTAGTTTCCATCTCCTGCATGAACAGGGGATGACCATTGCACATTTAGTTGGTTTACTCAAGTATTCCTTTATCTTATGGTCCCTTCTAAGCTTTCATAATATTGTATGTGCAAATGTGTATTCTTGCTCATTTGGACCATGTCCTCCAGTTTACCCTGTTACCTCTACTGCATGATAGAGGAGAAATATCAATTCTTGTTTCTTTTTGCACTCTCTTGCTTGCTTGAGAGTAGATTTACCTTGTGTTGATCTGCTCAGTTTCTATCAAAAATGGAAATCCAAATAAAAGATATTTGAGCTAAGGTGCTCATTGTTGGGGGCCTAGGTTAGCCTGAGCTATTTAACCAAGTTGCTTGACAACTATCTGAAGCTTAGTCTCAGCAGCCTTTTTAGAATTGGCAGAGACCAATGGAGCGCTGAGTGATAACCTTGTGGTATCTCAGTTTCAGCGCACCCCAGCAAATAATAACTAGTGTGGGTTTGGCACTACACAGCAAATAGTTTGTTAGTTTGCAGCTCCATATAGATAAAGATGAACAAGGACAAGAGTTTATAAATTTTATATTAAGAGGTTATTTTTCCCACTGCTTCTCCCACTACCAGATATTGTTTTGCTTCAATGTATCATGAGAACATCAATATGTAGTTAGTGCTAACAGTGAAGTATAGAGAAAGTGAAGGACATGAGATAAGCGAATGAAAAGATGATGTGTACGGAAAGGTATAAAAGGTCACCACCCGGGCAAGGGGGCATGCTTCATTGCCATCTGATTCCACAGGAGATGTTCTCAGCCTGATCATCTGGCAGGGCGCCTGAAAAACCCGTTCTTGTATACAGCTCTGGAGTGAATACATAACTCTTTAGGTCTAGTGAGCATGACATGTTGTAGTTAAGTTTTGGTTTTGTATTGAACTATCTATCTAAGAACTCATTGCTCATTAAACCTTATTGATCTGCAAATCGGGCATAATGTGTTTCACTGGTAATTTCAAACTGATCATAGAGACTGCCTGCAACATTTTCTGCAGATTCAAAGCAAATGGAAAACTAACCAAGACACATTTGAAAAATAATTTCATCGTTTTCCAGCATATATTTCCTCTGTATCTC
Organism: Mesoclemmys tuberculata; assembly: GCA_007922155.1. Taxonomy (NCBI): domain Eukaryota; kingdom Metazoa; phylum Chordata; order Testudines; family Chelidae; genus Mesoclemmys; species Mesoclemmys tuberculata. Next base: position 93,887,193 of record ML675603.1, on the reverse strand, counting down.
AGAGTTTCCAATAGGTCAGACTAACAGTTACAACTCCTTTTTGTCAGTCATTGGTGGAAAAAGAATCATGCTTAGCCAATGCTGCTTCCCAGTTGTCTGAACATCCAGAAGCAAGTAAAAGACATATAAGGCAAACTTGCAAACTTAACCATAACAAAAGCTAGGAGAAGCCCTCATTCAACTGGGAAGATATGACCTCTGACTTTTACTCTAGATACTTAGGCTTCTATAATTGCAAAAGTGGCCTTACGTGGATGATCAAGATATTCAAGGATTATTATTCAAGTTTTAATGTTAGGAACATGCAAAGACCATGGGTGAAATCCTGGTCCCATTTAAATCAATGAAAGTTTTGCCATTATTGACTTTAAAGCAGTCAGGGTTTTCCCCTCTATCTTGCTGAAGTACTCTTGAAGATTTCATGAATGAGCTTTGCATTCGCTTTTGCATAGATCAGGCTTTCCATTACGTTAAGGCCATACCTGAATTTTGCCTCAAATAGGTTAAACAATTTAAATTTAAATTTGGTTGTAGCCAAATAGGATTTAACCATGCTACAGCCAAGTGTCTGACAAGGCCAGACTGTATGAAATTAATTGACAGCTCTCTGTTAAATGTACTTTAGTCTTGGATTCACGCATGAGATCTCATAATATTCTGCCAGTTAAGGCTAACTACAAGATTACCAGAATAAATCTACACCTGCATGCTTTTAAAGATATTGCTTATAGCAAATACATTGCTGTAAGTTAAATATGTTTTGTATCAATATGTCTGAGTATTTGAGCTCCTTATTTGCCAACAAGGGAAATAATTTTCTTTTGTTGACCTAAGAATTACCTGGACAGCCCTTTGAAAAGTAGGATATGTGGTAACCACAAAGATACAATCAAAGCAAAGAGTATTAAATATTAAACAATTAATATTCTGCAACAAGAGTGTAACTCTGTCACTGGAAACAGTATGCAATTAACAGTAAAAGGGAATGTTTCCGTACCATAAAGAGGTTATTTTAAAACACCATAGAAAGGTTTCCATAAAACACCATAGAAAGGTTTGCACAAAACAAAACTGAATGGTCAGTAAAATTTAAGAGCTGGATCCAAAGTTCACTAAAGTCAATTGGAGCCTTTCCATTAACTTCAGTGGGTCTTGGATTGGGCCCAAAGTGGTGTAAATAAGTTGCCTTTAAAAGGTCAACAACTACAAGCAATAGTTATAGTGGTATTTGAGATACCAACATGTTTCCAAATATGTACAGAAAGTCAGGAAATAACGTGGGTAGATCTTTGGCAAATTGTTGACAAATGTTAAATAAATAAATAAGGTGTTGTACATACACCTAAAGAAAGAGTTGCTTCCCAAAACAGCCAGCAATCTAAATAGATGAGACAGAAAAGGGTGGGAGAAAAGGAGTATTATCCATATTTAACAGGTGGGGAACTGAGGCACAGAGATATGACACAACTTTCCGAAGGTTACATGCAGTGGTGGGAGACAGAATGAGTATATGGCTGGAGCACACTGTACTTCAGAAAAGCTCAGTTCTTTGAATGTGACTATTGCCATTTCTGCTGTGCCAAGAGAAAAGCCTCCAGAGAATTGTGACTGGCTCCCTGAAAGACTCGGAGTATAGAAGCTGACTGCAGTAGGAAGAATCTTGGCCCTGATGTACATGCTGACAGATTGTAAAGGAGGAGAAATGATTTAGTTAAACAGAAGCCCAGAATTTGAGAGGAGAGAGAAGTATAAGAAAAGAGAATGGGAGCAAGAGGAAGTCAGGTGGGAGGAGGAGGAAAAGAAGGTTGGTGGGACATGAATGCAGACTTCTCTGGAGTCCTAAGAAAGGTAGAAAACCTATATTAAGAAATGGGAGGAATTTTCCATTTCTTGGCAAGGTGAGGAACCATTGCAGACAGCCCAGGCATTCTGATTCCCAGGTGGACAAAAGGTCTTTTATTTTCTCTTTGCTGTCTATAAATTTAAAGAACTCTAGCATTTGTAGAAATATTCTGTGCAATCCATATTTAGTATGTTTTTATTCCTCTAATTATCCATTTAATTTTCATTGTTTTCATAGACTTTTCAGTCCTCGTCACATTGTTTATAATTATTAAAAACCTTCTGCTTATTGCCCATAATAATCATTATGACTTAATGGTATATGTTGCCCTTTCCTCCATTTGGAATAAGTCAGGATGAATTTCATTTGTATTTTTCCCAACTGTTTCTTAAATATTTTTTTCACCTTTTCAGCCCTGAATTGCACATAAGCTGAAAGAATTCCAGTCAAAATTCCTGAGGCATTTTACATTTGCTCAGAATCAGATTTCCTAAAGTTAAACACACTTGTGCCATTTTCTCTTAGTACTTGTCCCCTGGAATATTTCAAATCTTAAAAGTTTGTCATCACAGAATGCTAGATACTTCTCTGAATCAGTAATTTTTGAAATCATGAGAGTAAGCAATATATGGTAGTTAGAGAACACACCTGGGAACTAGAATATTTTGACTTTCAGAATTGTTTATTTTTTCTCTAAATGCATCCTATCATGAAACCAATATGAATTTGCAAAAGATTTTAGTGTTGCTGAATTTACATTTTTGCTCCCACCCCCACAAAAAATGTTTTGGCCAAAGAATTTCACCCAGCTATGGTGCTGAAACAGTGAAGGAGAGACTGTCTGTGGCTTGACCAAAATGAAGTACCAGAACAAAGTATTATCATAATGTCACCGCCTTCCACTCTTTTGACTTTGCTTTTGCAAGCTAATAGCACAGCATATGTATAATATATCTATTAAAATAAAATAGAAATAAAAATATCCCCACACAATTTCCCCTCAGCAGGACAAAAAGAAGAATCCCATGTGATGGATCCCAGTCATGTCACTTCATGCATTTCTGGCAGGTGCCCAGCTACCACAATGATGAGGACTGTATAAGAACCTAAACAGAATAGCATTAAATAGAAATATCTCTTTAAAAAAACCCAACCCCCCTATTTTCCCATGATTTTCAGTTCAGTTTTGTAACTGGTTTCTCCATCTGATTATTACTGTTGCCAGATGTGTGCAGGGAGGCACAAATGACTTGTTGGAAGCCTTTCCACTTTCCTAAAGTTGTTTTTCTCCCAGACTAATGGTGCTCTATCATACTGAGAAACACTTCCTCATGTGGCTTGTCCCATTCAGATCAAGTAAGTACTACTCAGTCTAAGAGAGGCTAGCAAAATTGGGCCATTGGAATGGAGGTAATTTCTGTAAATACTTGTAAATAGCTTGAGAAAATGAAAAACGGGCATTCCTGTCAAATCAGCGCTCCTGAGCTGTACTTGGCCATCTTACTGGGATTCAGTCAATATCCTTATTCTCCATTGTGAAGCTGAATTCAGCATTGAGATTTGAAGTGCGAAGCTAGGCTAAAAAAATAATAATTCTGAAATACATCAGATGGAAAGGGAAATCACAAAGCTCCAACAATAGAGCATCAGTTCTGTCTTTAACTACAGTGGGCTAGATTGTGGCTGATCATCACAAGAGTTCATGAAGAGGGCACAGGAAATGTCTCTTCCCTATTATGCACAAATAAGGGTCAGCCACAGTCTTACCCCCCAGGCATGCATTGCCTCAAATGGTATGGGGAAAATGGAGAAGTGATGAGATCATGGCTCTCAATGGTGCATCACAGAGCAGGCCAGGACCACCATGAGGATTAGACTGCACCATCTACTGTACACTAGAAAGCTTGGGAGGGCTTGTACTCCCTAAAGACAATCCTTCCTTGAGTCTCTTGTGGGTGCTGCAGTTCCATATCAACCCCAAACCAGGATTTTGCCTTAAAGATCATGATCTAGCCTAGAAATAAGTTTCCAGCACAGTGGCAACAGATTATGCAATCAGCTGTGCAACTTCTTTCTCTGTTTATGTATTGTACATTGGATATAACCATTTCTCCGTTCTTACCAGGTGCTCTTGGCTAGCTTGACTTCTTGAATGTCAACAGATAATTAAAACACATGTTTATAACTCCAGTAGTAAAATAATGTGCATCTTTTTTATGTGAATATGCTTTTGAATGAGGACTGCATGGGAGGAACATTGTGTTCCTAGTATTTATTAGGAAACGATTATAATAATCTCATGGCTTTTAACTGATTGTGTGAAGTTTGGATCTGAATCAGATGTAGTTTGCAGATATAATTGTGTCCTAAGCTACCCTTGAGTGCTGCTTCAGTTGAGGTCAGAATAGAAAGATAGACCGATGATCCTTTGTGGGTGGAACTGAGAAGGTGGGAGGAAACCATGTGATAAGGTCCAAGGATAGGTAAGTAGAAAGGAGCTAAAGACAGAAGGATCTTAAAGTTGTGGACAAAACGTGTATTTGACACAGTAGAGAAGGGGGAGATAGTGAAGGGATTCAAAGAGAAGATTGATGTGGTCCAAACAATGGGCTTGGAAAATGATATTAGAAGCTTTATTGTGAATAGACCTAGCAGGGCAAGGTACATGTCAGGAAGTTCAAAGAAGATAAGTTTGTAGTAGTCAAAACAGGAGATTACAAAGGATTACAAAGGATTGGGTGGGTGTTTTAGCACAGTGGAAAGACAAAGTGCTCAGTAATTGAGTTGTTATGGGAGAAGTCTTTGCAAGATTTGGCCACAACCCGGATGCGCAAATCTAGAGAGAGGACAGAGTCAAAGATGACACCCAGGTTATAGGCCTGAGTGGCAGGTTGCTATTCTGCATTTTAGAAGGGACTTGGACAGAAGCACTTTGCTTTTACTGCATGGTAGATCTGGACAAATAACAAAGATAACCTCAGATTGACAGACACCTGTAAAAGCTGTCACAAACAATTAAGTAAAAGGCACTGACCCATCTCTAATTACTCATTTAAAACCGATTAGGATAAAAGGACTGCACTTCACATCATTGTTCAGAGGGAAAGCAGTTTTTGGCACAGCAGATACTCAACAGCTGTCAATAAGGCTATTCCTCTTTTCCAATATTTACAAATCAAATATTGCTGGAACTGAGGAGGTGAGGGGAAACCATGTGATAAAGTACAAGAAGAGGTAAGCAGAGAGGAGCTAAAGAAAGAAGGATTTTAAAGTTGGGGACAAATTTGCAGTTACAAATCTAACTTGTAAACCCATAAACTTCCTCAGTTACAAACCTAATTTGTAAACCCATAGACAGCAATTGGAGCTGCTATCCCAATAAGTAAGTGACATACAAAAAGGACATATTTCCCAAATGTGAGGCATCTAATTCTGTGCTCCAAGATGTGGTTGACAATATACAAAAGTGTGAAACAATTCTTAATATCACTTTGTCAAAGATAAACACAATTGTAGCTTGGGATTTAAATAAAACACAAGCCCTTTCCTGCTCTATCCATGAAATGTAAATTAAATCTTTGTTTTGCATGTCTAGATACCTTACAATGTGCACACCATTAATCTGGTGATTCCATAACTCCATGATCCTCCTGACTGCATATTTGCAGATTGATTGGTTTTCCATTATTCTTTTTCTTTTCCCACCATTTATAGTCCTAGATTATGTTTTTAACAGCTGATGCCAAACTGCAGCTGAGCTGGACAAAACACTTTCATTTATTTATTTATTTTACAAATGAGTAAATTTAAATTGCTTGATATATAATGTGAGAGTACTAAAATTACTTTCTGATGAAGGACCAGAGTGTGCTATAACCAATAAATATCAAAAGTAACTTGCTCTTGCATTATATCATTTCATTTTCATTTAAAGTTTTCTTTGCTGACTTGTATATAATAGATACAGTCAGCTAAATGCAGTCACAAGAACAAATTACAAAATTTTGACATAAGTCAATTACAGAGTAAAATCATACGCAGAGCTACAGAAGATCAGTCCAAGGATAAAACAATATAAATACATGACTATCTTTCTTCATATAAGTGAGTGCCATTCTGTGTTTAGCTGTAACCATCTGTGCACTGTTAGTGTATCTGCCTTTATTTAACCACATAACATATGTTCAGAAAATAATAATGGCCATAGTGGGTCACACACATTGTGGTCCATTGCTCCCGGTATCCTCTCTTCCAACAGCGGCCAGTGCCAGATGCTTCATATGAATGAATAGAATAGGGCAGTCATCGAATGATCTATTCCCCCATCATCCAGTCACAACTTCTGTTCATCAAAGGTTTAGGAGTACCCAGAGCATGGGGTTGTATCCCTGACCATCATGGCTAATAGCCATTAATGGACCTATCCTCCATGAACTCATCAAATCCCTTTTTGAACCCAGTTGTACTTTTAACCATCACAACATCCCCAGGCAATAGGTTCCACAGGTTGACTGTTTGTTGTGTGAAGAAGTACTTGTTTATGTTTGTTTTAAAGCTGCTGCCTATTAATTTCATTGGGTGACCTCTGGCTCTTGCATAACATGAAGCTGTAAACAAAACTTCCATATTCATTTTCTCTACACTATTCACAATTTTATTCATCTCTTTCATAACCTGCCTTAGTCATCTCTTCTCTAAGCTGAACAGTCCCAGTCTTTTAATATCTCCTCATATGAAAACCCCTAATTATTTTTCTTACCCTTCTCTGTACTTTTCCCAATTCTAAAATATCTTTTTTGAGATGGGGTAACCAGAACTGCAAACAGCATTCAAGGCGTGAGCATATCAGGGCTTCATATGGTGACATTATGATGTTTTCTGTTTTATTATCTATTGATTTGCTAATGGTTCCCAACATTCTGCTAGCTTTTTTCACTATCACAGCACATCCTCCTGTCAGAATGACTCCAGGATCTTTCTTCAGTGGTAACAGTAATTTAAATTCCATTGTTTTGTATGTATCATTGGGATTATGTTTTCCAGTGTGCATTACTTTGCACTTATTAACATTGAATTTCATCTACATTTTCTTGCCTTGTCACCCAGTTCTGCGAGATCCCTATGTCACTCATTGTAGTTAGCTTTGGACTTAACAAGCTTGAATAATTTTGTACCATCTGTAAACTTTGCTACCTCACCTTTTACTCCTTTTTTTCGAGATCAGTTACGAATATGTTGAACAGCACAGGTGCCAGTACAGATCCTTAGGGGACCCCACTATTTATCTATCTCCACTGTGAAAATTGATCATTTATTCCTACCCTTTGTTCCCTATCTTTTAACCAGTTATAGATCCATGAAAGGACTTTCCCTCTTATTCCATGACTGCTTACATTGCCTAAGAGCCTTTGGTGAGAAACCTTGTCAAAGGCATTCTGAAAGTCCATGTACACTATACCCATTGAATCACACTTGTCCACTTGTTTGTTGACCTCCTGAAAGAATTCTAATAGATTGGTATGGCACGATTTCCCTTTACAAAAGCTGTGTTGACTCTTTTCTAACTTACTGTGTTCTATGTGTCTGATAATTCTGTTCTTTACTATAGCTTCAACCAATTTACCTGGTACTGAAGTTAGACTTTTGACCTCTACTTGCCAGGATCACCTCTGGTGCCTTTTTTTAAAAACCAGCATTAATATTAGCTATTCACCAGTCATCTGGCACAGAGGCTGCTTTAAGCAATAGGTTACATACCACAGTTAGTAATTCTGCAGTTTCATATCTTAGTTCCTTCAGATCTCTTGGATGACTCTTGGATGTATTACTGTTTCACTTACCAATTTGTTCCCAACCATCCTCTACTGACCCCTCAATCTGGGACAGGTCCTAAAATTTGTCAACTAAAAAGAATGGCTCAAGCATGGGAAACTCCTTCACATCTGCTGCAGTGAAAACCAATGCAAAGAATTCATTTAGCTTCTGTGCAAGGCCTTGTCTTGCCTGAGTGCTCTTTTAGCACCTTGATCACCTAATAGCATTACTGACTGTTTGGCAGGCTACCCACTTCTTTAAAAAAGTTGTTAGTTTTTGTGGGTTTTACTAAATGCTCTTCAAATTCTTTTTTGACCTGACTGATTTTACTTTCACACTTGACTTGCCAGAGTTTGTTCCTTTCTATTTTCCTCAGTAGGATGTAACTTCCACTTTTAAAAAATGTCCTCTTGTCTCTAATCAACTCTATTACTCTCTTGTTTAGCCATGGTGACTTTTTTTGGGTCCTCTTATTTTTTGAGGCGGAGGAGGAGTTGGACCTATCATTTGAGCCTCTATTATAGTGTTTTTAAAGTTTCCATGCAGCTTGCAGGCATTCTACGCTTGTGACTGTTCCTTTGAATTTCCATTTAACTCGCCTCCTCATTTTTGTGTATTTCCCCTTTTTGAAGTTAAATGCTACTGTTGTGGGTTTCTTTGATATTTTCCCTCATACAAGGATGTTGCATTTAATTACATTATGGTCACTTGTAGTGTGAAGTTCAGCTATATTTACCTCTTGGACCAGATCCTGTGTGCCACTTAGCATTCAATCAAGCATTGCCTCTCCTCTTCTGGGTTCCAGGACCAGCTGCTTATAGAAGCAGTCATTTATGAGGTGTAGTGATTTTATCTCTGCATCCCTTCCTGAGGTGACATGTGCCCAGCCCATATGGGGATGACTGAAATCCCACATTAGTAATTGGTTTCTCTCATTGTAGCCTTTCTAACCTCCCTGAGCATGTCACAATCACCAGCACCATCCTGGTCAGGTGATTGGTAGAATATTTCAACTGCTATACTCATTATCTGAGCATGGAATTTCTATAGAGAGCTTTTATGGTAGTTTTTGATTTATTTAAGATTTTTTAATGTATTTGATTCCATGCTTTTTTCCACATATCGTGCCACTCCCCTACCAGTGCAACATGTTCTGTCATGCCTGTATATTTGTACACCAGTATTACCGTGTCCCATTGATTATCCTAATTCCATCAAGTTTCTGTGATTCCTGTTATATAAATATCCTTATTTAATACCAGGAACTCTAGTTCACCCATCTTTGTATTTTAATGTCTCGCATTTGTATAAAAGCACTTAAAAAATTTGTCAATATTTATTTAGTCTGACTTCATGGGATATAATTGAATGGACTCTTTTGTTTGACTTTCTCTTCAGCTCCTATCTCTACTTTATCACCTTCTGTCCTCTCCTCTTTACTAGGATATGGAGTATCCTCTTTAATAAATCTTCCCCTAAGGGGTATATCTTTTTGAACTGTGTTCTCCTCCACACCTGTCAGCTTTTCCCCAGCCTTTAGTTTAAAAACTCCTTTACAATCTTTTTAATTGTACATGCCAGCAATTTGCTGAGAACCAGAATTTATTTTCTAAGACAATGTGCAATGATGCACATGTTTAAATCTGCTATTAGGAATCTAAACCTGTGTTTTCTTTGTTTTGCTTGAGTTTAACAGGGCTTTCTTTCCAACATCTGTGCTGACCAGATTTTGGGGACTCCCTTTGATTCCCCTTTCAACAGGTGTTTCAGCATCAGACAGCTACATGGTATGGGACACTGGGAGCATTGGAAAACAGTGGTCTGTTCCTTCAGACTCTTCATGGGTGAAATTCACTCCACAAATGAAGGCCCCAGCAGTCAGACTTTAAGTAGAGGAGTGTAGAGAGGTTGGAGAACAGAGGCTTCTGCATAAGAACCATGGAGCTGCTGTTCCTGCTTTTTCATACCACTGCACTCTCCATCCCAGCAGCCTTTCTGCTGCCAGTGGTAGCCTACACTTTGTGAAGTTCTTGGGGATCCATCTGGGTTACATGATAATACAGAGCATTTACGCTGCACTTTTCTCAAGTGCTCACGTACTTGCGAAAGAATCCCTATCCCCTTGTTACAGCTGGAGAAACTCTGGCACAGTGAGTACATTGCAGTGCTGGAAACAGAACCCAGGAGTTCTGACTATCTGCTGGTCCACACTGCTTCTCTGTCTTTTTGTTGTGTTTATACAGCATCTACCACACTAAAGTCCTGCTTCATGGCTAGGGCTCTTAGGTGCAACTGCAATATAAATCACTATAATGTTGACTGTAAATATAAAATAGTATTTATTAATATGTAGTTATAACCATGGTCACTTTACCTGATTACATCTCTGTACATAGTATAAGCCTTCTAACTTGCAGAAACCTTTGTGGTTGGTGTGTTACAATCTAGAGTTTTGATGATTGTATTAATTTTTTGCTCCGTTGTCAATGTTTTCTTATGCTAGCTACAAATTGTACTTTGTCTGAACTTTGAGACACTGATTTCAATTTAGATATATCAGCCCACACAACATGATATGCATTTCTAAGGCACAACATCTGTAGCAAAGTACATGGCTGGTAACAACAGCCCTTCCTTCCCCCAAAACCCACCACATTGTACAAAACTAATAAGACAGGGCTGTCAATATTTAGCTTGTAAGTAAAAAAAGGTGTATCGTATCTGCTGCATCAAAGCTTGAAATCCATTAGGCACTCACAGCACCAAACTAAGCACGAGTTAGCATATGATATGTACCCACAGGTGACTAGTTAATACAATTTCCTTCATTTTCAATCAAGGCATATTCAGTTTAATTTAGATAGCTGTTCCTGTGCTGCCACAAGGGCTTGTCAAGCTTATACAGTGGATGCAGAAGGCAATATTAGCATAGATATTAAAGTCACTCATTACAAGTGTGACATGATCAGAGAAGGCAAGACACCGTACCGGCACTATGTTGCCAGGTAAAGCTACGTTGAACCTGAACTGAAACTGTGTCCCTGCAGCTCAAGTCATAATAGGTACTAACTGAAAGTATCACCATGGAAAAGTTGAATTTACATATATCGTGCAGTGGTGCTGCATTTACTTTTAGCAACAAGTTATTGGTGTATAAAAAGCTTTACACGCTGAATCACATTAGGTGCCTAGATACCCCTGTATCAAAAGAAAAAACAGAAAATGAGACTCACCTTTGCCCGTTTCAAATCTTTCTGTAAAATATGTCATATAATTATTATTTGTGTTATGGTGGTGCCAAGAGTCCCCAGCTGAGTTTGGAGGCCCAGTAGGCAATGCATTTTACAACTGGTAAATACAGTTGCTGAGAGACAGTCAAAGAGCTTATAATCTAACTACATAAGACAGAAAAAAAGGTGAGATGGGAAATAGACAAGGAGAGGTGGATTGACTGACCTAAAGTCACATGGCAGGTCAGGGTCAAAACAAGGAATGGAACTAAGTTTACCTGAGTCCCACTCCAGTACTCTAAGAACTAGACCAGGCTGCCCCTATTCCCAAAAAAAGAATTGGTGCCTGTTCATTTTAACTAATACAGTACACTGTCAATCCAACATTCTTGATCTATGTTTCTCCTTCCCCACATTGTTAATGAAGAATGAATATCCTGTGTTAAGTCAGACAAAATGAAAGTTTTGGGAGCATTTGCTCAGCTTTTATGGAATGATTTGACAAATCATATTTTATGCCTGTGTATAGAACATTGATTGAGAGTTGGAGGCAAAATTTTCAAAAGTTCCCAAGTGACTTAAACACCCCAAATCAGTACTTTAGAAAACATTATACTGGATCTTGCTTGGCTCCAGTTGCTCTGTATGGTGGCAGGCACAACAGCAGTTATAGTTTTGCAGGAGGCAGCAACCACAGCAGGTGATTCCCGAAAGAAAGCTAAAAAACCATCACCACCACAAAGACTGGTAGGAGGTTCGTTGGGGGCTATCAGATCCCAAAAGTGACCCAGGAGTGAGGTTATCTGGTTGAAATCTAAAATAAGTTAGGAGATCTGAGGGCTTGTGTGAGGATAGTTACAGAAGCCTGGCTGGGAGGGAGTATCTGCATTTGCTAACTCTCATAACTTTATTGTAAGTCTCATGATATTTAGTGTTTTAATTGGGCCTAATTTAAGGTGGTTCATGTTTTTGAATGTTCAGGGTTGGCAATACTGCAGTGTGGACAACCTAAAGCTGCATTAACAGAATTAGGCCAGGTCTGTGAATATTCATAGACCTGGGTTAGTGTCTGTGGGTTGCATGAGAAGCTGGACATACCCTGTCTTGAGATGGATTCAGAGTTCCAGGCCAAAGTTTTGCACAGCCCTCTCAGTTATAAATTTGGAATTTATGTCTGGAACTGTATGATAATACTCTGCTTTGTTTGTTTTACTTCTTAAAATTCCAAAGGCCAAGACTTCCAAATATAGGAACTTAAATTAAGCTTCCAGATTTATATTTAGGCCCTAAATTAAGGTAAACACTCATAGACATAGGCACCTAAGCTTTTTGAACAGCTCTGAAAATTTGGGCCTAACTGATTTGCTGAAATTCATACAGGAGGTCTGTGACAGAGCAAGGAACAGATCCCAAACTTTTCTCTCTGTCCTGTGTCTGATCCACAAGATTGTCCTTCCTATAATCTGGGGTGGGGTGGAAACAGGTTTAGTGAAAGTCTCCCTCTTGATACCCAGAAAGGCCAGTTAGTTGCTCCCAAACACAAAAATGACCCTTTAGTTGCTTACATTCAAGAAAACATTTGACTAAATATATTAATACTATTCAACTCTGCCAGCTTAGCTTCTTAAGTAAGGATGTCTACTCCATCTCACTCATCACTCTCTTTTTCAATGAGGACACCCAACATACCGAGCTCTTTTTACAGTTTGGAAGCTTATGGGTTGCCTGCCCCAGTGGCTCTCTGCAAAACCTGGTCCCATCTGTGGGTTCTGCATTCTTTTGAAGATGCAGCCCATTGAGTGAAGTAAGCGTCACCCGGGCTGCAGCTCCATTCACAAAGGCCCATTGTTAGTGCTCCAGTGGGCCTCTCATGGGCCCTCTATACCAGCATGCATTTCACCCATTATGAAAAGTTAAAGCCACGCTACACTTGAAAATGACATAATTAATGGTCAACTCTTTAATCCAGTTGATATAAATTAAATAGATCTCAGTAAATGATACCCTTGTTTAACAATTAGCCCTTATTTAAATAATTGCCCCTGGCTCCTATAAGTACTGAGGCAATGCTATTTGTTTCCATGCTTTATCCTAGATGCAGTTACATTTTTCTTTTCCAGCCTGATGGCCTGCTAATCTCTGGGTACTAGGGGTTTTCTCTGCTTCTGCTCTCCTGAGGTATGAATCTGTAACTTCAAGGTGACAGTTCTTACTCCAGTTACAATCCTTTCTTCCTTTTCTCTGTGAGTTCTTTCAGAAATCAATTTGTTGACAGATGATTACTTGGGTCAGGTGGTGATTCCTGCCCTTGTCTTTTCCTGTCGGATGCTTAATCCACTTGCCAGTGAAAACAATTGGATGCACTCTTGTCCCCTTCTTCCATTTTGGTGGAAAGCGGTCAGCTTGCCAAATTTCTTTTTTTCTTTCTAATCTCCTCTGACTTTTTATTCTTTGCTGTCAATTGTGGTAAGAAGTAGGCAGAGCTCTCCAGTCAAGGATTACCAGCTTCCTTTTCTTTGCAGACCTTAGCTCTGGCCCCCAGCATAATAGCTAGTGTTGCTGCACCACGGTGCCAAGGGTAAGTACATGGTACAGCCATGTTCTGTCTGCCTTTATGTAAATAGTCAATAGAAAAGGTTTCAGTAGATGGCACTCAAGAATACATAGCATAATTCCTGGGCTTTAAGGACCAATACAACTTGTTATTGTGTACTGCAGATGGTTTCTTCCAGATGCTTTTTACATCAACTCTTAACAGGACATAGCACCAAGGATAGACCTGATAAAAGGTACTTCCCTTCAGAGAAAAGGGGAGTCCAGAATGCAGACTTTGACTCCAAGAGTCACACTCTGTACTCCAGATTGCTGAAGGGACAGTACAACAATGCACTACCCCTTGGCTCAGGCTTTTGACAGCACTACCATTGAGTCTTGTGTTTGGCTGTGGTTTTTAAGAGCTCCCCTTGTTTCTTTTCAGGCAACCTCTCTCTCTCTCAATTTATTTTTGTAGGATCTTCCAATAGGTCATAGCCAAACAACGTATCTTTCTTTCATATTGCAGTAGTCTAAGAAAGTGTTGCCAAGAATGCTTAAAAGCGTACTTTAGTCATAGCTAGGACTGGTTTAATATATATTAAAATGTTCATCGTATAACTTATTTGATGAATTTGCCATTAATCATTAAGTTATTCATCAAATACTGTTCTATGAGATATAGACAGGCTGATTACTGCCAAAAAATCCTGCTGAATATATAATATGATGAAACTAGCTGAATAGTGAGTATGTTGAATAATATTCAATTTATTCCAGTCATAGACTGTAACCCGTCCGTGCCCAGGGTAGCCCACTGATAATGCCAGGGTCAGGGCAGGCTGCAAAAGGAGAGCAAATTCTCCCAGCACTGGTGGGTGACACCACAGTCAGACTTCCCAACCAGCCACAAACAGTGCTTCTGATTCCCCCACACTGGTTATCAAGAAGCCACTGTGCAAATACACACAGCCCCCTTTACTGCATTTCAGTCTCTGGCTCCCAAAACCGACACTAGGTCCAGTAAAGAGATCAGTTGCTTTAACTCTATGCTCTTTACTAAAAGATTCCCTCTGATCCCAAAAGATCAGCCACAGTACCAGTTCACTATAAGTTTGGATCTTACCCAAAATACCACGCTGCCAGCCAATCCTTTAGTAACTAAAACTAAAGGTTTATTGATAAAAGAAAAACAAACAATAAGAGAAGTGTTAAAGGCTTAAAGCAATCAGATACATACAGATGATTTAAAAGTCCATATACATCAGGTTCCTAGAACAATTGTGGAGTTGCAGGCTTGTATAGTTCCTCTGGTATACATCCAGTACCTGGATGGGTCTAAGTCCTTCAGTTCAGTTGCAAAGTGTGTTAATCCAGAGGTGTGTCCGCAGCTGGACAGGAACAAGGACACAAGGCAAAGACCGAGACGAAGACAAAATGGTTTCTGCGGTTTGATCTTATATACCCTCTGTTACTGGCCATGTGGCTTGTGGAACTTTACTGGAACCAAAATGAAGTCCATAGTCACATGGGCCAATCCTGGTAACTCTTCAGGTATGCCTTTAGTTTCTTCCCGGGCCTCTGGCTTCTGTAAAGGTCTTGATGGGCCATTAAGCAGGCTATTGTCCTGCGGCCTCTCTGTCTGGGGTGTGTCTTCCACAGCACAGTTTGAAATACAGGGATATCAAAGATCTCCATAACTTTCCTTATACATATTACACATGAACACAAATATTATCATCTTATTCAGCATATCATAACCTTTCTAACAGTACCTGACATGGCATGTCTTACATGAATTATTATGATTTTGACATCTTAAGGTCAAACAACACCAATGCCCCCCCCTCCTAATGCAGCCCGCGTGACATAGACAACTTAGAAATATCAGAGAGAGAGAGAGAGAGAGAGAGAGATACCATGTTCCATTGGAACTATATGGGAAGGTCTTTGATTTCCGAGTCACAGTACTGCTCTGCATTGTGCTGTAGGCAGCTGGTTAAAGATCAGTGGCCAGAAATAAGGTACTAGCACATTTTGCTGACTCCAGAACTACATTTTAAATTCCAATTCATCTACCAAAAGATTACACGTCAAGTTATGGTGATAGGAGAGAAATAAAGAAGAAAGAGGTTTTCTTCCACTGCAAGAAAAGTTAGATGATCCTGTACCTTTTCAAATTCCACAGATAACAGTAGCTTCCACCTCTCCATTCAGCATTATACTGAAATCAACCGAGTACTTACTATCAGCTTGTCAAGATGCTTTTTCTGAGAAGTTCAGACACTGTTACTGTAAAACTTTAAGGAAGCATTTCTCAGTATTTTACCAATAACTGTAAAATATTATGATCAGAAAATGCTTTCCCTAGTAAGTTTTATGTTAAAAGGTGCTACTGAGACATTTATAAATAAATGCAATGCACTTCATAGAAATACTGAGGTACAGAGAGGTTAGCTGCTAATTCTAATTTTGCCTCCATTTTTGGTAGCCTAGCTGGAGTGATTGGCATCCTTGCCCAGGTAGTGCCACAATATCTAGTGGACATACACTGCATGGTGTTTCTATTTCATGATCATACCTGACACACGATTAGAGGTTCTCTAGTGTATCAGAATAAGCCTGAAGTTGCTGGAGTCAGTTTGCTACTAACATATTAACAACCTGTCCCAGGTTTGAACTAGAAGGTCACTAGCTAGGTTATTGGCACTGGGCAGATCAAAGCATTGCGTTTCAACTTTGTAAGTAAATATCCTGTCTAGGGGATCATTTTATTTTGCAATTCAGGTGACATATCTGGTTAGGAGCTATTGAAAATACCACTAGGTGCCTATATGCATTTTTAGATGCCTAAATACTTTTGAAACTCTGGCCCTTGGAAGCCTAAATGTCACTGAAAGTCAATGGGATTAAAACCCACAAGGTCCTCATCCCTAAAGCTATAGTATTTACATGCCTCTCTGGATCTATAGGCACCTAAGTCCACCATTGAGGCACCATTGACATTTGCAAAGCTGCTCCTCAACTGCTGCCTCTAAATTTTAGCACTAAATCTTCGTGGTACCTAAGTTTCCATAGGCTGGTATTTGCAAAGCCAGATAACTCCTGATGCAGACCAACAGCAATGCACTGCTTGCAGCCCTAGCTAAAGCTCAAGCCCTGAAGGCTCTGGAGCAGGATTCTCAAACTAGAAGGGGGAATGCTTGTCTCACCAGCAGAGCACAATCCTGTAGGCATGCTCTGCATACCACCAGCACCTGTTTCCTGTGAGATCTTGCCATGGGGTGGCAGGATGCAAACCACTGATAGGTGAGGGCGCAGCACAGTACCCTCATAAAAGAAAACATAGAGAAATACGGGATGAGCATGAAAAAGGAATTGAGTAGGCGCAGGAGAGAGATGACTTCACTTGCCAGGGCATGGGCTACCTAATCAGCTGACCTTTCTAAGGGGCCTAACTCCAGGAGAGGGTTCATAGCTGAGGATATTGAAGATAGGCCTATCTCTGGCCTGTCAGCCAGGTGCACCAGGTCAGCCATTTAGGTGCCTAAGCCCCACTCCTTGATGTTCCATTGCTGGCTAGTTTAGGTGTCTCCCTAAGCAGATGATCTGCTTCTGAAAATCCATTTCTGAACCCCTCACACTTCCCATGCCTTGTATGGAGAGCCTGGGTGCCTCATTTGGGAATGGAAATTCACCTGGTTGGCCTTCTAGACGTTGCAATGATGAGCAGAGAAATGTCTAAGTAGTCTTTAAAATCTGGGCCCTAAATCATTTAAGTGTTTTTGAAAGGTTGACCCTAATAAATAAATCACAACTTACAATAATGGTTGTTGTTAATAATAACAACGTGAACCAGTGGTGCAAATAAGTTCGCAGTTCTGTTTCATGGTTTCTGCATAATTTCCCCCACCTTTTGGGACTTAGGTTAATAAAAGCAGACAAAAATTCAAAAAAGTAAGAATGCGTGAAGTGTGACACATTAAAGCAAACACATTAGGGCATTTCATTCCTGCTGCTTATTCTTTCATTTATTTATAATTTCTTATGGGACTTTTCAAATGAAAATAAAGCTCAATAAAAGGTTTAAAATAAATAAGTCTTATCAGCTGTTCATCCTTGACAGAAGAGGCCTTGGCTAGGACCTCAGAGCTTTGCTGTGGATGTGAGAATATTTTGTAAATAAGTATTCAATGTTTGTTTATTTTTTCTTTTGTTGCTCATTTGCTGATCCTTCATCCGGTGTTTGGGCTGTAAAACCCTATTTAACCCACAAAGACTTTGCAATATTTGAAAAATAATTAGGTGTGTATGTGGATAATGAAACCACCACAATTGCATAGATAGGGTTAAAGTGCAAATGCACAGATACTTTCCTCAATAAACAAGTGTTACTGGTAAATAACCTTTCCTTCTTCTGGGTACAACTAATGGAAGAAGTTAAAAACAAACTACTCCTATAGGAAAGTTATTCATTATTGGCAATTTTAAGTTTTCTCACACCTTCTTTTGAAGTAACCGGTACTGACAAACGTCAGAGACAAGATAATTGACAAGATTGATGACTAGTCTGATCTGGTAAGGCAATACCAAAGGCATGTTGTGTGGGATGACATATTATAGAGGAAAAGTAAACTTTAGAACATCCAGGGAACATTTTTGTTGAAGGAGCTGAATTACATCGTCATTAGGATAAATGTAAATTGGATGGTTTTAAGGGATGGATATTCATAGAGTTTATTGGCAATTTCATTTTAAAAATGGCCGAACAAGGTCTTTTCTCTGTCTGATTTTCTTAGCCAAAAAATTCGGTAGCACATACACATTAATGAGTTGAAGTTTATAAAGGATATATTACTGTTATGATATTTAATAAGTTTCAGGATACAGTGCATCTGTCAGAAACATAGTATGAAAGATTTCAGCCATAATACTTTTCCTCTGATTGATGTTTTAAAAAAAAATCCGTTGAACTCTGATGATTGGAGGCTCCCAAGGAGAGGAGTGAGCAAAAGAAATTGGAATTTGGATGGTGGTAATGGAAAGAAGGAAGTTATATTTCCATTTCATGCTCTCCTCTTATGCCAGGACTGTAGAATCTGCCGTCACACTAAATATTTTAGGAATAGCAACGATAACCTTCAAGGGTACAGTTATGTTCATATTCCACACAAGGATCCACTGGACTATGACCTGGCTCACCTTCTGTTGCACTGACTCAATGTGTCCTGTGTTAATTTAGGCCCTGATTGTGCAAACACTTACTCCTGGTCCTAAGTTCACTCCCAGAAGAGTCTCATTGAGTAAAGTTAAGCACATGTGTAAGTGTTTGCAGGATTAGGGACACAGACTGTAAGCAATTTTCTGCAGAGGGGTTAGGGCAGTCCCGATCCCCAGTCCTTGCTCCAGTCCCTTTATGTGGCTCATAAAACAGCTGGAGTGACATAAAAGGGTCAGCAAAGCCTGATATCTAGATGTAGGAGAGTTCCAAGGATGCGGACACTGTAGAAGACAGCTGTCAACTTGCCTCCAACAGATCCCCTCATAACTCCTGGCATGGGGCTGAGGGCAGGAGAGTGTATTGGGGCAGAGCCACTGCTCACAATGATGTGGAGATTCCAGGCAGCACTTCAGTGCATAGAGTAGCCCTGGGAAGCTGTTAAAAGTTGCCCAGATCTCCAAAGATGTCTAGCTGTCCGCTTCAGACCACAGAAAAGCTCAGGAGCAGGAGAATTCAAGGGTGCCCTAATGCCACCAAGGTCTTGGCTCCTTCTCTTCCCAGGCTCACCCCTGTGTCTTTCTATCTTTATACCGCTTCCAACATATTGGGGCATTTGGGAGCTACTGCAGTACAAATTATGAATACTATGTGTAGGATTCATAAGGGGGAACTTAATCACTTCAGTGATTTCGGGCACTTTTAGGCACCCTGCTGCCTGGTAGAATTCACAACTCTGAGTTAGGCGCCTAGGAATAGGACTCATGAAAGCCAGTTCATTGAGCAGGGATGCACTTAAGCTAACCAAGGAAAGGAGTGTGGCCTAAGCACCACCCATCAGAAGGAGCTAGTCTTCTAACTCTAGGCCAGAGGGTGGTTCCTCCCACCACTTGGGATTTACAGTCATAGAATTTACACACCTAAATCATGTCAGTTCTTTGGAGATGTTTACGCTATGGAGACTATGCCAGTGCATAACTACCTGAAAGGGGGTTCCAGAGAGGATGGAGCTAGGCTGTTTTCAGTGGTGGCAGATGACAGAACAAGGAGCAATGGTCTCAGGTTGCAGTGGGGGAGGTCTAGGTTGGACATTAGGAAAAAGTTTTTCACTAGGAGAGTGGCGAAGCATTGGAATAGGTTACCTAAGGAGGTGGTGGCATCTCCATCTTTAGAGGTTTTTAAGCTGAGGCTTGACAAAACCCTCGCAGGGATGATTTAGCTGAGGATAGTCCTGCTTTGAGCAGGGGGTTGGACTAGATGACCTCCTGAGGTCCCTTCCAACTCTAATATTCTATGATTTTATTATACAGTGCTAACAAAACATTGCAGATGAACACTGCAGAATACTACAGAGTTATATGGGAACAGGCTAGCATGGATCCTGCTTAGCTTGTAAGAGCTGACAAAATTACAGTGTTCACTTGCTCAGTGTTCAGACCTTAGATGAGATCACTCTTACTTAGTAAAAGAATTGGCAACTATTAGCATTTCTGGATAAAGAATAAAACCACAAAATTAGGAATGAAGACTGACCTATATATCCTGTTAGGATTACTGTTAGCATTGGTGGCAAATACGATGACATGTTTATGAAAGTTAAATTTAGAAACTAACCAAAATTACAAAAGAAAGGTTTTAGAAAGGCTTTGTTCCTTAACAGTAATGATTTTAATGTTTTGTTATTTCACTGGAAAGTTGATTGAAAGTTGTTATGTGGGAAGGATAAAATAGTTCTCTTGGAACAGAATGAAAGAAACAGAGAGAAAGATATCATGAATCTAATATGCCATTTGTGTCCATCATATTGTAAATGCTGCTTTTGTGTTATACCCTTCTGTCACCCTCTGTCTGTCTTTAGGATACATCTACTTGGCTGGATTTAAATGGACAAGACTCAATGGGTCTCAGAGCTGGAACTCCTATTTTAGCCATATAGCACAAGCCCCATGAGCCTGAACAGTTGACCTGGGGTCTGAGACTTGCTGCCACTGGGTTTTTTTTTCCTCACCACACTGCTCTATGAGTGCAAAACATGGACCTGTTATCAACAGCACATTAAAAAACTTGACAATTTCTGTTTGCTACAGCTACGACTATTGCAGGCATCAGATGGTAGGTCTGGGTTTCCAACATGGAAGTCCTGGTGAAAGCTTTTTGGCTCATTTGATCTGTGCCCAACTGAGATGGAATGGCCATGTAATTCAAGCTCCTAAGCCCCACCTATTAAAACACGTCTTATATTATTATTTGGTTTCTGGCTTTCATAAGTGTGGAGGGCAGATGAAATACTTCAAGGACACCCTGAAACAAAATCTGCACAAAATAAACATTTCTGGCTCAACCTTTGAGCAACTGGTGATTGATTATATTGCATGGTGCCATGCTGTAAGTGAGGGTGTCCACGACTTTAAGAGGAATCGCATTGAGCAGTTGGAAGCACAACTCCAAGACCTAGAAACAACATGCAGCTCAATCAACACAACTTGGCAAATAACTGTGGCCAGTGCAGTAAATGTGCTTCTTCCTGAATTGGTCTATGGAGTTTTCCAAAGACCCATTAGTACAAACGATGATTGTCAACATCGTCCTCGAAATCAAGGTGACTCGCATCAGATTGTAAGTTCTTCGTGTCAGGGATCATCAACTATTCTGTGTATACTCCTAGGCGCTACCTTTATAAACATTTATTATTACTCATAAAAATATAAATAATAAAGAAAACAAAATACTGAAAGAATATCTTGCAATATTCCATTACACCCATATATCCATAAAATCAGCAATGCCTACTAATACCTGTCAATTGCCTAGCTTTCAGCAGAGGCCTGATGCTTCTTTCATGCTGAGTAGTGCCACTGAAGTCAGCTGACCAATTTATCTGCTGGTGGACTCTAATGAAGTCACTGAACACCAGAATACGTGCCCACACAAATTCCTTACATCAGAACCATGAGCAATACAATAGAAGAATAGCACAAGCAGAGGCAAATCATAGGTTGATTGGGTAGAAGAGAGAGTGTTAAAGTGCTTGGATTGTACTCCCATTAGTTCCTAAACTCCACCGCAGAATGTGAAAGGCCTGTAGATAGCACTGGATTTTAGTGGAGTCAGGGCTGCAGAACAACAACATCATTCCTTCTGCTTATTGGGTGAATGCATGCCTACAGATCACAACTTGGACATGGCTTTTTCTTTTCTTTCTGCAGTAGTGCAGGAAGAGAAATAAGACAGACAATGCTATTCACCAAAGCTGAAGCAAAAGACTTCTAGAAGTGGAGCTAAAACACCTAAGAATAGAAGAGGAGGGAAAGAAATTGTGCACCCGGACTCTCAAGGAACAAAGTGAATATTGATCGAAGTGGGGGAAATGGCCTTCCTGTGGAGATAAGGAGTGCATGCTCTTGCATAAACCACGCTGCTGCTGCCAATATTGAAAACATTTTCAAAACCTCCAAACTACAAAGGAACTAGGGTGACCAGATAGCAAGTGTGAAAAATCGGGACAGGAGATGGGGAGTAAGAGGTGCCTCTAAGAAGAACCCCTGAATATCAGGACTGTCCCTATAAAAGCAGGACATCTGGTCACCCTAAAAAGAACAGCATAGCCTGCCTCATCCTATTCACACACATACAGTGTATGAAAACTAACAAAAAGAAGCAGCACCACCGGCCCTTTGAGTAGTGTTGGTCTGCCTTACTTCCCACCCTGGAACATTAACTTTGGAAGCCCTTATGGCATATTGTTGGAAAAATTACAAAAGAGGGTAACGGATGTTGGAGGCAGAACACAGCTCCATCCTTCAAACCTTCACACTCTCTGCTGCTTGCTTTGCTCTCATAAGCAGAAATGGAAGAGGAAGAATGAAGGACAGGATGATACTATTGCGGCTTTATCCGTAGATTCAGTTTTAGACTCACTAGCTCTTCCTGCTGCATTGTCTTTCAGTTAGTGGGCTGGATTTCTACCTCCTGGGAGTGGGTTAAGGGGGAACAAAAACTCTGAGATTATCCTTGTGGAGTTTCTACCACATCATTCTGACAAATGGGGGCAGAGTTTGCCCTCATGGAATGAGCCATGGGTCCCACTTCCAAACTCCCCTGGGGTCTCTGTGGAACCCGTAAGATCTGCTGGGGTCCAAGGGCATCAGTACAGAGATATTCCAGATCTGTAACCCCAGTGACTACTCCACTTCCCTGCTTCCTGCCAGCATGAGCCAGTGGAACAATACTGACATGCCTTCTGCAACCAATAGGTGGCCCTGCGAACTTCATTAAAGGGAGATGCCTACCACAAAAGCTGCTCTACCAAAAATAATACAGCTCCTGGCTATATTGCCTTTTTCCAGATGGTAATCTCTATAGAGCCTCCTCTGTTCTAATTTCAACCCGACGTGGAACTGCACAGTCCTAATCTTCATCCTTTTCACCATAGGGATTCCAACAGCAGGGAGATCCCTTTGCAGGGGTAAGAGATGTTCTGCTGCAGAGGTAGATGACCCACCACTCCTTTCTTAGGGAATCTGAGCCCAGAATGTCACATTTGAGTCTAAACTGGAGGCAGTGAATGTGCTCTGGCCTTATGTTTTTGGGGGTGGGAAAGTTTTTCCAGGATTCCTCCAGTTTTATTCCCTTTACCTTAAATGATAAATCTGTTGAACTTATTTTCACTTGTGGGACTTAGAATCAAAATGTAAAGGCCGGTCTGCAAAGCTGAAAGGCTGGTGCATTTATGAATCTTTTGTGCTATCTGTTATTATTTGATTGGGACAGATTAAATAAAAAATATGAACAGTTCACCACTTCCCATTCTGTGAAAAGCCCATAACCCCTCCTGCCCCCCGCGCACGCACGCACGCACACATTTTCTCATCCAAACAAAGAAGCCTAAACTTTCTTTTGTTTTGTTGCTGATGTTCTTGGTTTTAATTTTAAACAGAATTAATATTATAATTTGCAAAATAATATTTTAAAATTATCTTAAATAAAATAATGAACTTTCCAATGGCCAGACAAAAATGTCACCTGGATAGAATGGCAATGATTTAATATCTCATTGCCCACTGCGGCATTGCACTTTAATATCTTGCAGACATCATAAACAAAAGTATTCCAGAACCACAGAAACGCATCCAACACTGTATAACTTTTATGTCCTTTTGGTAAGTACTGTAATTTTCCTTAACATATGCCAAGAAACTGACCAATGCATATATTAAGAAACTGACTTGTAACCGCTTTGTGGATGTCTGAGAAAGCCTTTAAAATAGCCATGTTCATAAGGAATGGATTTGGGAGGAAAAAATGGCTTCACAGTCTTTTTTCATTATCATACTCAAACAAATGGTAATTAGCTTTCCTCTTTGGAAAGATCCACTGGGCTAGCGTTTTCCATAAAGCCATCTTTCTTTCTTTTCCTGATGAACCATTTTATTTCTGGATCTCATTTTTAAAAGATAATTCCTCCCCTCCTTCTCTTGTCACACTTTACTAGTTCATTGCAATGAATCCTCGTCAAATGATAGTCATTGTTTGAAAGTAGAACATATGATCAAAAGACATTTCTGTATTTTCAATGCCTTATTTTTGAGCTCAGAATCCTTGAAAGAAAATATAAAGTGAAGATATTAGTTGTTCTTTGAACACATATCAATCAAAGACACATATTTCATTATGATGATTTTCTTGATATTCCTGCATATTTATTTAAAGAATATGTCTATCTTTTCTTTAACGGGATAGGATTATGCCAGAAGACAGCAAGTATAGTAAACATGTATTTTAATACCACCAGAATAGTATGTAACTGTACATATTTATTTATCAAATCTTTTCAGGTTCCATTTTATCCTCACATAACACTAGTCTTGCCGTATCCTTTTTTTCTTGAACACTCTACTGTCATCCTTGATTTTGTGTCATATATTTGAAATATAATGGTACATAGCAGGAAGTCAAGCAGCACTTGCTAGTTAATCAAAGAGTCATTCCACGCTGCTATAATAAAGGCCATAATACCCATCTAAATCCTTTTCTGTTTGTGTCTATAACTCGGTTCAAGGCAACACAGGCAGATAAAGTATGTGACGGTCTTACAATATTTACACTGGATATATAACACTCTACTGCTTTGTATATGAGTAGTTGGGAAAACTGCCTCGAAATTAAGCTCTGGCTTGGGTATGAAATAATTTTCTATCCATTATTTGAAAAAAAGAACATGATTAAAGCAATTTATTAAATGAGTTTGGAATGACAGGTGACATAGCAAAGGGTTACTTCGTCCACTGGTGTAAGCTGATAAATCATTGGACTTCAAAAGTGACGCACTGAATTACAGAAGAGGAGCTGGCCTGATAGCTTTTATTAATTAGCTCCTGATTTCTTTCATCTTTTCTTTAATATTTTGTAATTTGTATTTCTTTCTTGTGATATCCACGTTCTGAAAGGCTGAATCCTCTCTCATTCTGGAGGGCCATACAAGCACAACTAAGTACCATTTAAACAGCTTGTGATGTGTGTCTTTGTGTCAACAGTTGTACATGTGTGTGTAAACTTAAGGTCACATATGCCTGGGAGTGGGGAAATGGAAAGATTTTTCCTAACCTACCTGCTAGGGCAGTAGCATATTCTTTGCGATTTAACAGGTGAAAGGATCTCCTTTACACATGTGCTTGTAAATCAAACTGAAGCTATTAACAACTTTGTTGAAATGTAATACCAGTCCTTGTATTGTGTGACCAGCAAATGTTTATGTAAGGGTATATTTTATCCCAGCTCTTGTGACTATTTCCAGGAAATCGGTTGACTCAAGAACATAAGAAAGGGTGAAATCAAGCTTTAATTATATCAGCTACCTCAAATAGCCCCTCTTCTCACTCACAGCCCTAGATTCTGGCCTCCTTTGTGCCCTGACCCAGAACCCTTCTTTCTGCTTCACACAAATAAAACAACATGAAAATATCAAAATGTTGCAATTTGTGAATGTGTTCTTTGTAACTGGTTATTTTTGTTTTAGTTCATGATGTTAAAGTACAATCAAAGTCAGTATTTACTGTCTGACCCAAATGCAAATTAAGTAGAAAAGCTTCCCTTCCCTAAATCCACCCCCAAACCTCTCCTGTAGTCCTGATATTGCACTGCAGGGAAGCTTCCACAGTATGGGGGAACAATAGAATGCCACTTTCTCCACTTTATTTCAGGACCTTCCTTCATCTTTACTGTGGACGATTTGCTCCTCGGGATGTTTGTATTTCACAATTACACATTTTAAAGGTATATTTAAAATAATAGCTAATCTATTGTGGAAATATTATGATGTGCACATTCCTCAATGCTTTTTGTTTAGGGCCTGGTCTGCACCTCAAATGTATGTTAACCTAGCTACGTGTACGTTGACCTAGCTCAGGGGCGTGAACAATTCACAAAATTGACAAAATTCGGTGAGTCGTAATTCAGCTGATCTAAGCCACAGCACAGACACTGTAAAATTGAGGGAAGAATTCTTTCATCAACCTCATTACCTCCTCTGGATGGGTGGATTTACTTTTGTGAGGGGGGAAAATCTCTTCCATGGCTCTAGCAAGTACCTATGCTACAGTGTTACAGCAACATAGCTGCAGCTGTTTGGCTGTTGTGCAGGCATTATACGGATAATTACTGCAGCTATTCACATGCTGAAGGTTAGGTTATCTTAACCTGAAGCGCTAAAACTTTTTATTCAATGAATGCTTAGATTCTGCTGAAAAATCCCTCTTTGCTCCTTTCCTCCTTACAGAGAACAGCTTCGTGTTCAACCCCCAGGTTAAGAAATGACTGAACTAACATTCCAGATCAGCGACAAACCCAGTGTAATAATCATAAATGTACAGCAGCAAGCATCACAACATTAATAGTTGCATTGTCGGTACTATATTCACAGATGTGCACCAAGCACCACACAGCTCCTAATAGGCCCCAAAAAAGCAGAGCCAAGTAGAGCACAGTCCACCACAATGCCAGAGTCACCATTGGCATTTTAACCTCACCAATGATAATCCATGGGTGAGAGGGAAAAAATCCTGCTTGTAGCTTTCTGAACAGGCCTGTGTTCTTAAAGATATGAGGGCCATGCATCTTCCCTGAACAGCCCACACTGGTGCTGATGAAGTGTTTCTGGGAATCCACCAAAGAAGCCCTTTCAGTTGAGGTACTTTGTGGCAAAGTGGTCTCGTGCAAAAATAGGGAGGCATGCATGCATGCTGTCTGCTGCTCCACCAGAGTTCAGCAACTCCTTTGCTGCAAATCCATCCACTATGTCTTGCACAATGTTGAGCGTCACAGTCCTGCGTAGCAGGAGGCGTTTAATGGCCCTGAATGCTTGCATCACAATAGCTCCTGCAGTCAATTTTACAACTCCAAAATGATTTCCTGCTGACTGGTCGCAATCTGGTGTTGCGTGTTTCCCCAGTGTGATTGTCACTCACTTCTCCGCTATCAATGCAGCTCTCATTTTGGTGTCCCCGTGCTGGAGGGCTGGGGTGAGCTCAGCACACAGATCCAGGAACGTGGCTTTGTGCATCCAAAAATCCTGCAGCCACTGCTCATCATCCCATTCGTCAGTGCTCATTTCTCAGGCCCAGCAGCAGCGCTCCACCATCTGCAGCTGCTCATGAATCCCCCGACAACATTGAAACAGTTCTCACTACGTCCCACGGCAGTCTGTCCTCCAGGAAATCATGTTCCCTGCTGATTCAGTTCTACTTGCAAATACTGGTGGACTGTGTGTCCTGAGATTGCAATGCTCATGGCAATAATGCAGAGCTGCGCAGGCTCCATGCTTCGGTCAGAGATGGCAGACAGTGAGGAGGGCTGTGCGGATTTGTGGGATTTTGAAAATAGGCATGACAATTATGAGATATAGATGACATTATCGGATAGAGATAGTTGCACACTGGGAAGTTGACCCCTTGCTCCCACTCACCCCTGTGCAATTCATTTCAGCCCCACCATGCATAGACCAAACTTCCCAAAAGATAGTGCACTAGATAGTGGCAGGTTGCACACTGGGATACCTTCCCATGATGCACTGCACTGTTCCTCAATACAGCCATTCCTGGTGAGTACTTGCACCACTGAGGCAATATACTAACTGAGGTGGCTTTATGCCAATGTAACCTGTGCCGACCAAAGTCTGTAGTTTAGACATGACCTCAGTTCATCTATGGAAGAAAAATAGGATGGGCGAGCCTTTTGTTTGGGTTGCATGACTACAGAGGGAGAAGAGAAAAGGAAATTGCACTTAAATCACAGCCAAAGACAGCAAACAACTGAACATGGTCACATTTTCCCTTTCCATTCTTAAATTCTATTGAATAGTTCCTGTATATATTTTATTACCCTTCCTATTTGTGGCCTAAACTTTATCATTATATTTCTTTGCATCAGATAAAATTATTATGCAATTAAATTCAAAATGTGCCATTGTGTTTCAGCACTTCATGAGTCAATGTTTAAATAATGTTTGAAATATGAAAATGTATATTTAATGTGAATTTATATAACCCAAGAGAGATATGTATTCCCACGTTTTACTTTCGAGATTCACATGAGAGGAAGGATGAAATGTACCTTCCCTTTCGTTTCTTTTGCTCAATATTTTTACTGTCCTTCAATATACAGCATGTGGCGAGTCGAGCCACTTTCTTAATTTTAGAAGCATGCATGCTCTAGTTCTCCTCAAAGCTACAGCTCATGGAAATTCCAGCCTCCAAATCACTTTTGACAGTGTTGCTGCTGAATTCTATCTGAAAGATTTTGCTCTTGAAGTAGTCATCAGATGCCTTCATCTTTTTTGGTAATGCTAAGGGCATGCAGATTTAAATTTCGGCTCAAGTAATTTAGACACCTTGTTTTCATCTCAGTAGCTCCATCCTCAGTGGCATTCTCTGTCACTCTTATGTTCCTCTCCCTTTTGCATCACTTAAGATGTTGTTTCTTATCAAATGAATAGTAACGAATAGACTTGTGTATATAACTGATTTTTGAGTTTGCTGAGTGTGAAAAATTGTGAAAATAAAATCATTTGGGGTCAAGCAGAAACAAAGATATTTCAAAATTTTCAATTTTCAGTGAAGGAAAGAGAGAAAGAAAGTTTGACACAAAATGAAACATTTCATGTCAGTTTCAAACTTTTTAACCAAAATCACAATGTACATATTTTAAAAAATTAATGCTAAAGTAAATTTCTAAACAAAAATAATTTTCATATCATGTTAAGGTATGCTGGGAATTTCTCTCAGGACACCTGTACTGTCCTCTTTTTTCATTTAATCAAATGTTCAAATCAAAATATTTGGGATTTTGCATAACTACAAATACTTGCTATACCAAGTAG
Organism: Mesoclemmys tuberculata; assembly: GCA_007922155.1. NCBI lineage: Eukaryota > Metazoa > Chordata > Testudines > Chelidae > Mesoclemmys > Mesoclemmys tuberculata. Next base: position 93,858,184 of record ML675603.1, on the reverse strand, counting down.
AGTTTGCTCCAGAAGAACATCCATTGAATGAGTGTTCAGCATTATGTACAGTGAAAAGTCAAATGAGTATAGATACTATTGAAACATTTCTTTGACTCAGATTAAATGTAAATGACCCTTGCTCAGTATTTCATGACAACTTTATTCTGAACACTAGGTTACTGGGGAAAAAAATCCTCCAATGTGAGAAATACACACATATTGCTTTAGTGTGAAAATGACAACGGTGACATGGGCATACATTTTTAATCTGTTCCTTTGTCTTTTGAATGAGCCTAAAATATGTCACCACAAAAGCATCCCAGTTTTAAATCTTGTAGAAAAGGTCACCCTCGTTTTAATACATTTTCTACCTTTATAAAATATTCATCACTGTGATATGACGATCTCTAAAATGAATGCAGACATTTCTGGGGTGATTTTCCCTGAAGTGGGCAATAGCACGCGATGATATTACCTCACACAAATATGGCAAGAAGGGTTTCTCTTTTTGCTTTTTTAATGTTTTAAGCTAATAGAGCTTCATTCTTGGTTTCTTAAGGGCCCCTGCTTTTGTCAGCTAATACTAATCACACTAGAAAGAATCAGAATTGTTTGTTGCCCATGTTGTCTCTCTCTCTCTTTCCCTCACACACACACACGCACGCACGCACGCACACACACACACACAGAGTGTCAGGTCAGATCTTCAGCTGGTACAAAATGTGATAGTTGAAATCAGTAGTGTTCTGGTTCTGTCAATATGACATAGAAATCCTTGAGGCTATGCATTAACAGACTTGTATTCCATATATCTGAGACATTACAAACAGGGTTGCAGCACCGACTGCTTCTTTATCTTTTGTAACTTTTATCTGCCTTCTCACTTGGTGCTTACTATTCGACATCCAGCATGCAGTGCTGCTGTATCTGTGTTGGTCCCAGATATTAGAGAGACAATGTGAGTGAGGTAATCTTTATTGGACCAACTTCTGTTGGTGGGAGAGACAAGTTTTTAAGCTTACACAAGGCTCTTCCTCAGATTTGGGAACCCTACTCAGAGCTGGGACAGCCTGTAAGCATGTGGACATTAGATGTTACACAGGGTTGCTGGTCATGGCTTCAGTGAGGGTACTTCTCCACTAAAGGATGGCTTGCAATTGTTTTCTTTATTCTTTAAGGTTTTCTTTAAGAGAGGTTTTGCAATTTTGATAGCTGATTCAGCTTTGCCATTGGACGGATTATTGTAGGGGGAGGCTTTGATATAGTAATATTCCCAATCTTCAGTGAAGAGTGCAAATTCCTTGCTGGTGAGTTGTAGTCCCTTATCTGAGATTACAAAATCTGGTATGCCATGCCTAATGAAGTGTTCCATTGCTTTGTCTATTATTGTTCTTGCAGTGACGTTTGGTAGTGCATGTAATTCCCAAAAGTCAGAGTAGTAATCAGCTGTGACGAGGAAATCATTTTCTTTTACAACAAAAAGGTCCATCCCTACCTTGCTCCAAATTCTGTTGGGAAGCTAGGTATCTTCAAAAGTTTCTTTCTGCTGACTTGTTTGGGATTCCGCACCTGCCTCAGTTTTTTATCAGGTCCTTAATTTCATTGGTGATATTTGGCAAGTACATTGCATCCCAAGCTTTCTGTAGACACACTTCTAACCCAGAGTGGCTGTGATGTATTCAAGATACGGTCTCTCTTCTCAAGGCTTTAGGTATAAGCATTCAGTTGCTTTGAATATCATTTTGTTCTGCACACTGTATTCATCATGACAGTTCTAGTCATCACAAGTGGTAGGGTGACCAGATGTCCTGATTTTATAGGGACAGTCCTGATAGTTAGAGCTTTTTCTTATATTGGCTGCCTAATATCCCTCCACCCCCTCTCCTGATTTTTCACACTTGACCCTAATGAGTGGCCTCTGAGGCCTTTACACATGTGTCTGGTCATCCTGTTAAAAGAACAGATGTCAGAATTTGTAGCCCTTTATCCTGTAGTGTATTCTCACTGACCTTCTATAATCCTTACTGGCAAATAGGAGTGTAAGTGGCTTGATTAATACCTTATCTTTTGTGTTTCCTTTGTTATAAGTAGGTTAAGAATTGTGTGCTCTTGTTCATTTGTATCCAGTTCTTTCTGTTAGAGCTGCTCTGGGTATGAAGTCTGATATATACATTTAGGTCCCTTTCTTATAGCTTACTTCTAAGTGGTAACGTAGCTTGAGCAGTATATGTTGCAGGCATTTTGGAGTTGTGGGCAGTGGTTTCTTGAAAATGATTTTATAATCTTCAAATGTACTGATCAAATTTTTCACAGGAAAATGCAGTTGCTAGACACTCTTCTCAATTTGAGCGTATCATCATTCGGTCAGAGATAAGGATCTTGATGCAAAGACTACTGGTTGTGTTTTTTTGCAGGACGGCTGTTCCCAGTCCATTTTCACTGGCATCACATTGTGTGTAGCAGCTTCTTTCACATCATAAAATTTTAGTGCAGGGTGTATGGTGACCAAGTCTTTAATGTGGTTGAGAGTATGTTACACATTTCACCTGTATCTAGTAAGTATTTAAGAGGTTCCCATATGTCCAAGAGACAAGGGAGGAATTTGGGCAGGTAATTTACAAATTCTAATAACCATTGCAGCGACTTGGCATTTGAACACTTGGGCTTTTGCTGTATTGCCCTCATCTTTTCTGGATCTGGGCACAGGTGTCCCATGCATGGTTCCTCAGCGAGTGACAGTCTCATCTTCATCTTGATGAGTTTGAGATTGATCTTTCTAACTCTTTGCAAGAGATTAGTGAGATTATGATCATAATCTGGTATTGCTTTTTGCATAATGTCTCCACACTAAAATGTCATCAACTATTACACTAATCCCCTGGAGACCTACCAATACATCTTGCTGGTATTGTTAATATTCTTCTGCAGCTGACTGGATTCCAAATGGCACGCTCAGCCATCTGTATTGGCCTGCTGGAATCCAGAACATTTTGAGATGACTGCTTTCTTCCTCTAATAGGATATGCCAGTATCCATTGTTTGCATCTATCACTGAAAATATTTTTGCTTTAGCAAGGTCACATAGGATTTCTTCTATTGTATGTATCTGCCTTGTTTACATTTCTTGGGTCTATGCATATACAAAGTTTTCCTTATTTTTCTATGGATACAATGTTGCTTATCTATTTTGTAGGTTCAGTCCCTTTGGCAATATTGTCATCTTTCTCCATTTATTTGATTGCTTTCAGTATTTCTTCTTTTAATGATATAGAGACTCTTGTATGGTAGGTGTTTTAGTGACCGGATATTTTGGGGTTTTTTTTAAGTATAGCATGGCAGGCACCCTCATCCTTCAAACACATTATTGTAGTCCCTCAGGATTCGAGCTCCGGAGATGCCTCCCAGTTGTGTTTTCCCGTGTGAATAATTGTCTCCTGGTTGTAAATTAATTGTATGAATTGTAGTGGGGAGGTTTAATCTACTGTATTTGCTTGAATTGACTAGTAGAAGCAATTTCTGTCTGGAGTTCACAACCTGAAATTCTAGCTGGTATACCCTCCATTGGTGTCGTTCACGTAACACACATTGCTCCAGTGGTGCAAGGATCATAGAGTTTTAATTTATCATTGCTTGGCTGCAGTTTTGCTGGTCCATCTTGCATGATGTTGAGGAAGTCCTGTTACATTTACAGATGCTCCAGTATCTTTCTGGGATTCTCTCTCTTGCTTGTGCCAACACTTCAGTGTTGCTTTGTAAGGTGCTTATCGGAGCTTAGCCAACTTTATCTTTTTAGTTTGTATTGTTCTGATATCATCTACGTAAAGGCTCTCACTATTTGGGCTTTTGCTCAGCTCATCATTGTTCACCTCTACTATATGAGTTTTGCTTCTTTTCCTGCACACTTGTGCATAGTGATGCTGCTTTCCATGGTTTCTGCACGTAAGGCTGTAAGACAGGAATTTTCCTGCTTAACGTCTTGTACTACAGTATTCAGAGCTCTCATTGTAAGGTCTGCTTGCCTCATCACCGTATTTGTGTTTTATTATTATTTCTGTGGATTCCTGTATTTGTTTTTGTTTGCATAATGCATACTCTGTCTGTGTGTGTCTACCATCTTCATTTGAGTGAGAGCTTGTTCACTCACTTTGCAGATTTCTATGGCCCCTGCTAGTGTTAATGTGGGGTTTCTTTGATTCCTATGACTAAACAATCTCATATCAACTCCTCTTTTGAAGTGCTGTATTCACATGAATCCACTTTGTCTTGTGCAGCTTGGCAACATACTAATTAATGGTTTCTATAGATACTTCCTCACATTTGTTGAAGAGTTAGCATTGATATATGACATTTCTTGTAGATTCATAATGTTTTTGGAACATGTCCAAAATTTTGGTGAGATCTCTGCAGTCTACTGGGGCATGTCAAAATGATGTTGGAGCATCCTTTCTGCATCGCTGACGGTAGGGCTGCAACCCTTATTATTTTATCTTTTTTATTTATTCCTGTGACAATTTCATGATTGTCCCATTTTGCTCTGAAGCACAGACTGTTGTTGAAGACATGCCCTTACATGTCCTTAGGTCCAGGAAGAGGAATCAGGCTTACTGCCATGACTCAGGTCTGTGTTTTGTCTGCTTATGTAAGTCTGACATTCAGATCTGCTCGGTTGTTTCGTCCTGAGAGGGGCACATTTACCTCTGACACCATGTGCTGGTTCTGTCAATAAGATACAGAAATTCCTGAGTCTTTACAGTAAGAGATTCTTATTCCATGTTCCTGAAACATTTCAAACAGGGCTGCAGCACTGACTGCTTCCTTATCTTTTATCGCTGTGATCTGCCCTCTCACTGAGTGCTGACTGTTCTGTGTTCTGTTATACAAGGTGCGGCACATCTCAGGCCTTGGAGGTCCTAGCTGCAACTTATTCTTGTGAGTGGGAAGCTCACTCCCATAACAAGTTATGAGCTATATTGATTTCCATCTGATGGCTCAGTTTCTCATCTTTTTATCATTTGTGTCATGGGCTGGTGGTTCCGCAGCTCCCCACAGCACTAGGGATGGATGTTTCAAAAGCTAGATGTGAGGTCGCTAGAGTACTTAACTAACTATTCTGTTCCTACAGAATCTGCATATCTTGAGGCCCAGCCATACATCTCACAGAGGGCACGCATAAATAGGCTTATTGGTCTTTTCCTGAAACACAGATCCCAGCATATCCACCAGACCATCCAGGAGGGGTGCAGATTCAGACAAAGGTTGAGCAAGTGGCTTCCCTCCTCTCCTGGTTTAGTCATGCCAAGGCTGCACAGACCTACAGAAAGACCTAGTAAGTTTGACTGCTGTTAGCAACAAGTATGATAATATAATATTGACTATCAAGAGGTTCCGGGCCCTTTTACTGGTCTATTAGAATATCCCTGTACACAGGGGCATCAGAGGATGGGGACAGAGCATGTCCTGTTACAGGCTCCTAACTCCATTAGGTGCTGTAGAGAAGAAACTATGCTCTGTCATATCATACACTTTTAAATTAAGTGGTAAGTGAAATTGTATGATGTTGCATGTTGTGGGATGAAGATAAAAAAGAACATATGCTGCTGCTTGCGCAGAGGTATATAGGCTTGGACTCCTGTGTGGAAGCTCCACCCAGGCGACTTGTCTGGGACTTCAGTAGTTTTGAATTTGAAGAGAAATTCTGAGGAGTAGGATCACAGAGGAGGTCAGGTAGCCAGATTGTGGTCAGGAAGGAACACGCCCTGCTGGGCTTTTATAAGATTAGGGTTTCCCTAGTGGAGTAGGAAGTAGAAGGGTCACTGAAAACTTTTATGATGTTTACTCTGCCTAAATAACAGGTTAGTTGTTTTTTCAAAGCTAAGAGTTGGTGGTGTGGTCAGTTGGTGGGGTTTTGAAGAGAGCTGCAGGACTCTCAAAACAGTTAGGAAAAGCAGTCAGGATCTCCTGATATTCACAACAAATGTCTGAAAAGGAAGCTAAGAGGGCTGCCCCAGAAACACCTGTGCTGAGCAAGGTATATGTCCAAGAAGGGGCAGGTTGTGACAAGAGCCTTTGAAAATCAAAGTCCAAAGGTACTAATTCTCCAATAAACCTGCAATAATTGGGAAGGTGAAGGAGCCCTGTTTTGTTTATAATTTGCAGGGGTACAGACAACACTGAAGGTGGAAGTGGAGTGAAGGAAGCCCAGAATTAAAGATTGTTCTCTCTCAAGAGGTACACCATGCCACATAGTCCTGGAATCAGGTTCCTGTCGACTTAAAAAAATAGTTTAAAAGTAATAATAATATAGCTATTATTCTCTCACTTTGCACATGGAGTGCTCTTTAACAGGCATCAAGTATTCATTTCATGATCTTACTGGTTAAGATTTCGTAATAGTTTAATAACTCACAGGATAATATTCAATGTAAAATTGAACGAAAAAACTCATAGGACCTTAAAGCCAGATCAAATTGTTCATCCTTCATGAGCTCTTGAAAGCTTAGCCAATAAGACAAAGTCTGTACTGGGTTCAAAGACATCTAAGGATCACCTCTCAGGTGCTAGTGATTTAGAACATGGCCTTCTTGCCTCTGAATTGTTTTGGAACCAATTTCCAAGCACGGGACTGCATGATACTATGCTGCTGAAAGTGCTGTCTTTTGGGTGCTGTATAAAACCGAGGCCCTGACTTCTTGTGGTTCTTACTGAACAATGGCGAATTTAGCAGCAATAGTATGGTGTCAGTCAAATTTCTACACAGTTACTACTCAGATAATTACGTCGTCTTCCTAAATTCCTCCTGAAACTTCAGCTAAATAATATACTATTATTCCTTACGTTCTGTTGTAAATTGTTGCATACTATTTCTGTGTTCTATTATTTAGTGTCTACATAACTTCATTTCAGTAATGGGGGAAGTGAGATGTCTTCTGTGGAAACCTACATTTTTAATTTACAAGTAGAGACCCACTGCTATTCCCTGTCAATGAAGGCAGTTATGCTTATGAGGGTAAAAAGAGTCACAGAGAGAATCTATGGTGGTTGTTCTAATCTAAAAATCATTGGACCCAATTGTGTCTTGGGTACCCACATCTAGAAGGGACTGTCCATCTATAACTTTCCTTCACGCACTTTTGAAGAGGAGTCAGCCACCTCTAGGTCAGCACATGATGTGTTTTCAAAACTTGCTTGTTACCATGGTTGAACTTTTGGCTGTCCTCATTTATCCTTCAGCTCTTACAAACTTCAGAGTAGGTGCATTCTATTGTTTTGGGATGGTCAGGACTGAATTTAGAGGACCGCTTAGAGTTTAAAAGGAAAATTCTCACATTTAAATAGGCCAAGTCTACACAACAGATCTATATCAGTATAACAATGTTGCTTAGGGGTGTGAAAAATCCAGTAGTAATACTACCCTAACCCTCTGAGCAGACAGTGCTACGTCAACAGGACATGTCAACATAGCTCCCGTCAACATAGCTACCACCTCTCTGATAGTTTAATTTGAGCAATTGATTTTGGATTATCGGCAGATAAGT
>ML675603.1:93789185-93845667 GCA_007922155.1 Mesoclemmys tuberculata | reverse complement strand
CATATTGGTCCCTTCTGACCTATGAGTCTATGAGTCTATGAGAGGTGGATTAACTACGCTGATAATAGAAGCTTTCCAATCGGCATGGAAGCGCCTGCACTTAAGTGGTACAGTGGTGTATCTGCATCGGTGAAGTTGTTCTGATGCAGTGTTTTAGGTGTAAACCCATCCAGGGTGTCAATTTAAATGCAAATTCTATACCCAGCGCTTATTACATTGTCTACTGACATGGCTACCTGTGAGGCATGAAACACAGCAGTGTTACACAGAATATTAGATCAGGAATTAAAGAAAAATAGTGTGTGCAATTGAAATTGAATACGGAATATAGGTAGGCAAAGTATAATGACCTGAAAAGGACACTGTGCTGTTTCTTGCTACAGCTGGTGTGGGACAGTGTGGATATGTGCGTCTGTTAAGTTTCTACCTTACCTTCTTGGAAGACTTCAGAGGATTAAAGATAGTTCTGACCTGACTTGGCAACCCCTCAAATGTACCTGTGGGTTTTAGGATTTGTTTGGGAGGGTCAGTGACTTTTTAATTTTCTTTTCTGAATCAGTTAAACCAACTCTAAACAGAATCATGTTAACTGGGATTTGTTCACACCCAGTTTCCAATCACAGTATGGAGTCCATACTTCATTATTTCAAAATATTCCTGTTACAGAATTTTGTTATTTGTGTAAAAAAGAAAAACCCCATCCCCTTATATTTCATACAGTGCATCTCACTGAGGTCAATGGGACTCATGCTCCTAAGTCACAGAGGTCCAGATCCTCAAAGGTAGTTATGCATGTAGCTGCTATTAAAATTCATGGGAATTAGGTACCTAGCTACCTTTGTGGATCCAGACCTTAGGCATTTTGAGAATACAACCTGTAATGACGGTTCCCTGTGCCAAGCCAGAGAAAACAGGCTTTAAACGGTCACTCTTTGGGGGCTGGGGGACAGAATCATGGAAGTTAGAGATGGAGAAGACCTATCTGACGCTCTATGCACTATCCTGCCACAGCAGAATTGCTCCCATTAGCACATTTTCTAGTACTTTACCCAACCTTATTTTGCAAGTGCCAAGTAATGGCTTTCCACCATGGTTCTTCAGAGACTACAAATGGGGACTCTTCAAGTAGCTAGTTAAGCTGGCCATAGAAATGATTTATACCTTTGGACTAGCATTAAGGAGCCTTAATACAGGGCAGGATCTGGCCTGAGGTCTTCAGACTTCAAGATTTCTAGGGTAAGAGTCTCCAATCGGACACATTTCCTTCTGGCAAAAGCAAGTGAAATCAGCTCATGTTCATTATGTAACTTGTTGTGACCACAGTGGCTGGAGGGCCACACTGAGAATGCTCAATCAGCGCAAACTGCAAAACATAGGACAGACAATCTCCAAAAGTAGCAGTATTCTTATAATTAATAACCAAGCCAGTAAACAAATAGCCCCTACAATACCTTACTGGTTACCAAGAAGTCAAAATACAGTCCCCTTTAAGCAATCCAGCCTTTGGCCCCCACCCAGACAGCCAAGTCTATATAGTAAGGATTACTTAAAAGCTTGTTCACCATATATAGAGTTCTACCAGTCCCAAGAGATTGTACACATTACTCACCAAGTCAATATATATCTCAGCTCTTACCCAAATGCAGGCTAACAGCCAATTCTTATGAACTAATCTAAGATTTATTTAAAAAAAGAAAAGAGTTACAGTGGTTAAAAGATCATTATACCTACAGGTATGAATATAAAAGGGCTGTCAATTAATCAGTTAGCTCAAGCAATTAACTCAAAACAAATTAACTCAATCAAAAAATTGATCATGATTAATTGCAGTTTTAATCACGCTGTTAAACAATAATACAACATCAATTTAAATTTATTACTAATATTTGTGGATATTTTCTTACCTTTTCAAATATATTGATTTTAATTACAACACAATACAAAGTGTACAGTGCTCACTTTATTTAAATTTTTATTACAAATATTTACACTGTAAAAAAGATAAAATAGTATTTTCAATTTACCTCATACAAGTACTGTAGTGCAATCTCTTTATTGTGAAAGTGCAATTTACAAATGTAGACTTTTTTTTTGTTACATAACTGCACTCAGAAACAAAACAATGTAAAACTTTAGAGCCCAGAAGTCCACTCAGTCTTACTTCTTCTTCAGCCAATTGCTAAGACAAACAAGTTTGTTTACATTTATGGGAGAAATGCTGCCTGTATCTTATTTACAATTTCATCTGAAAATTGGAACAGGCATTAGCATGGCACTTTTATAGCTGGCGTTGCAAGGTTTTTACATGCCAGATATGCTCAACATTCATATGCCCCTTCATACTTCAGCCACCATTCCACAGGACATGCTTGGATGAAGAACAGGGAATGTGCATTGTTGCCTTGAAGTAAATTCCTATTTCATAGGCACATATTGTAATTAACTACATACGTTAACACAAGGCAATTAACCATTCAGGCAGTTCACAGGTAGTTTTACAGTATGGATTCACAAATTTCAAAGAGAAATGAAGACAATAATATTATTACACAAACAGTTCTATCTAAAAGTTATTCCTTTTTGATCTCTGAATCAATAAAATATAGTAATGAAACATTACAGACAGGAACAGAAGATAGTATCTACAAGCTAAATAGATCACATTGTTACACTTCTAACAAGATATAAGTAAACACAGACATATATACCATTAGTATCTACTTCTGTTTCTTTGTCATGCAGTCCTACATTTAAAAAAACTATTTAATTTTCTGAACTATCTACAAGGAAGGGTCCTGTTTGCCATTTCAATACTTTTCTAATATGTCCTTAAAGACTAATTTTCCATTTGCACAGCCTTCTGGTCGCTTACTTCTTGCTGGCTCGGTATCACAGAAGTTTTCTGCTCTAGCATGATCTGGGACAGCAGAGAGAATTTTTTTTAATAGCTCCATAAGTCCTCAACTTGAAAGTATAAGTCCAATAACGGTTCTGGCAATTGTCAGGCAAATGTTGCTATTCACCGCTTCATTGGCTCTTTTAACTACTAATGGAACACATCTTTTTCTTTGTTGTGAACCTGGCAAATGTGGAACAGCCTCTGACTTTATCATCTACAGCCAGCATCAAGCGACTTATAACTTCATCTCCACCTTCTGGGTCCTGTCAGTAGCAGGTGCAATTAAGAATTTTCACATGGTGAATTAGAAGCTCTATTATGGCTAGTTTAAACTAGTGCCTGAGTTGTGTGCTTAAGTGCCACTGAATACCATGAGCATACAGGATGAGTGCCATTGTAATGTGAAGAGGAAGTCCTGCTTACGCCATTAGGGCTACCTTGAGTAGCAGAGGAGATGTATCCCTCCAAATATTCCTCATATGGAAGGAAGAAATGATGGTGTCCCTGCTTCTCCTTGTCACAGTGTGATTGATCAGGCAGACATTAATGCAGATCACAACAAGCTTTTTGCTTTTTTCTGAATGGAGAAAATAAAGCAGTGTACTTGACTTTCTACCTATAATTTTATACCTCACTGGTTTAATCTTATGAAAAGACATCTAATTGTTTCACTGCTGCACAGTCCTTCTTGGGCTCGGGGTTTGTTATTTATCCTGTTATAGTATCTGGATTGGTGACAATTTACTGTTTGACTATTCGGATCATGAAACCTCTAATGTGCAGTCATGTTCAGGATAACTCTATAACAGGTTGTTTTGCTATGCTGTTTCTTCCCAGTAGCTATCATGAGTATTATGGAGGTGCTGGTCACAACTCCATAGTTAAGGGTGAATTCACTTTTGCAATTAAAGCAGGGATTCAACCTCTTTGTTTTATATGGAAAATAAAAGACGTGTCCTCCCTGAGTGACAGTAGCTAGGTTAACAGAAGTCTATACCAGGAGTTAGCATAGCATAACCACAGCACTCAGGGAACTGCACAACCAACTGTTGTAGTTATGTTGACCTAAATTTTAAGGGTAGACTAGGCCTGAGTTTCTTTTTCTCTGTCATGGTGCAGTCATTCATTTTTGGCTTTTCATTCTTTGTTTTATCCTAATTTCTTCTTTCACTTCATGATCATTAGTTCTCTGTTGTGCACGGCTGTGATGTGTTTTCCATATCTCATGGTGGTGAGAATCTGCTAATAGAAATATTGTGGTTAGAGGCACATAGTGATCTGACGTGTTTTGATTTCTGATTTTTAACCCCCTTGGTTAGTTTACTATTATTTTAGATTAACATTGTGAAAGTTGTTCAGTTCTGAGATAATGTTAGGATCTGGAATGCGGCAGAATCCCTACAGATTTCTGGTGATATATAGTTTGCACAAGAAGCTCAGCCCAGAGAGAAGAATAAGGACATAAGACAACCAAACGACAACAGCATGAGATATGCAGTAGCATTTCCAAATTACAATGCTTTGGAGTTTTTGCATTTATTTGTTTGATGAAAATTGAAATTTTCTGTGGAAAGCTTATCACAGTAAATTTAATTTTGTTGAAAACCCCATTTTCCATCAAAAGGTTCTGAGAGAAAACTTCCAGCCCTGCTGGAACTATGTATTTTTAAGTTTTAACTTCAAAAGAGAATATTTCAGAAAGTTATTAAGCGAAACCAGGGGATTATAACAGAACTCCCTAAAGAACTTTAACCAGAGTTTACTAGTGCAATTCCTAGAATCAGATCCAGCCTTAGCCAAATGTAGCAAAATATCTCCTACCCCCAACTGATAGCTCTCCACTTTGTTTCATGCTGAATGTACACTACTTTCAGACTCAGGTCCACAGCTAAAATGAGTAGACAGTAGATCTTCTAATACAGATTCTTTTTAAGATTCAGCAAAGAAACAATCTCTGAATAGTATTCTTATGGTGTCCTCTCCAATGCACAACAAGATGCTCTGAAGAAACCAAGCTTAATATAATGCAGATTGTATGTCTTTCCTCTCTGAATAAACAGCTAAGAACTTTCTTGTCTCACAAGCTGTGGCTTTTCTGTACTCCTTTTCAAATATTACATGGACCATTAATATTAATCAAATTTTTATGCTACAGGTTGAGCCAAATAAATTGACAGTATTCCTTTTTCACTCTCTCAGGTGAATCTTTCTAGGCAAGCCATCCTCTACTGTCATCTACTTTCAAAGTCTGTTGACTTCCAGAAATCTTGGGTGTGTGTCTTGTAGGAGTCTGAACAACCACTTTAACATTAGTAGATTCAAACTGATGGAAATGTGAGGCCCTCTTTGACCTGCAATACGCGGTGAGATTCTATGAGTAAATGTATGGCCTGGTGGTTAGAGTTTTAATCTAGGATTTGGTAGGCCCAGATTCAGTTCACTGATCGATTGCAGGCTTAGTGCATGACCTTGTGGAAATCACTTCTGACTCAGCAAAAGAGAAATATACTATGTCCCTGTCTCAGGGGCATGTTGTAATGATACCTCTCTGAGAGACTGTGAGGCACCATGTTGAGGACCACATAAGGTGGTCCGCATCTTGGTGCCTCACAGTCTTTCTAAGACATATCCCCAGCTACTGACTTGTGGAAATATACACAAGTATTTTCATAGTTAAAAATAGCTGGTGTTGAAATGCCATTATGTTGAACTGCAACCCTTTCATAATAAAATATTACAAACCCGAGCTCTTGGCATTGTAGAAAGGTTTGATTTTCTGAAAAGTGTGATTTGCAAGGGGGAAAAAAAACTCTTTTGCTACTTAAATTTTCACTGTAGTAGGTAGGCCTACCTCTGGAAAAGGAGATACTTTTGTTACTCATAAGTGGACCCTTAATGCAGTTGCATTTATGCACATCATAATGAATCCATTACCAAGATGAGCTATTGAATTTGACTGCTGAGTAGTGGTCATGAAAACTGAAGCGAGTACAGCATATCTTCAGGTGCCTTGAGAGTAACTGTACCTCTGCCAAGAATTCAACCTAAATAAAACTCTGTGTGGACAGGCACCAAAAAATTAAATGTTGTGCGGTAACACTAGAGAATACATACTGCATTATTGTCATAGCAGACATGTAGCCCTGCTTTCATAAAGAAACTTACAGTAAATATGTAAAAGCTAAAGTATTTTGCATGTTCTTCAGCTGTAGCAGAGAAACCAGACCCCTATAAAACAATGTACAAAATGCTTTTAGGATTTGATCTCTTTTCTATATTTATCAACTATTAGAAAATCTTTGAAGTAAGTGAAACAAACAAAATTGGGATTTAGGATTAATCATCACTTATTTAGTGCCAGCTATCTGCATGACATTTTATAAATTTTTAGAAAGACACTTCCCCCTACTCTGAATCTTAGACAAGAAAAGACATAGAATAATAATATCGAAAAGGAAGAGTATAGCAAGTTCTTCTATATAGCTAAAAGTTATTTCTGAGGCATGGCTGTGTGCTCCAAAATACCTAATCAGATGAAGATATGGTGCCTGTGCCAAGGTGTTTACTTTCTAAGTCTTGCTTGCCCCAGGCACCATTGACTGAAATGGTGAGAGAGAATTTTAGGGCATGATTTACCACTTTCTTGTACCTTCTGTAGTCATGTATACCAGCCAAAATGGGTTTCAACAAAATTCTTAATTCACTGACACTAGTGTTAGCATTTTACACCACTTTGCGTAGGTGTAAATGACTATTTGGAGGTGCAAGGTTGTGGCCTTTGGAGGAAGTTAGTTGTAGACATTTGACCTATGGCAGAGCTTTCCTATAATCAGGGCCCAGTGAACTCCACAACTCTGTGGCCATTAAGTTTTGTCCACTTCTTGATGCAGAATCCAAGCCTTCATTTAAAATGAAATGTATGTTTCTAGCCTTTACAATTGTGTACAAAGACATGGAAACATGAACCCAGAGTAGTCATGCAATCTTATTTTCCGAACTCTGCAGACAGCCCTTTTCCAACAGCTCTCAGAGGTTTGAACTGCCCTATTCACATCAAGGAAAGGGTTAAGTCTGAAACCTAAATATGACAAATTAAATGTGGACATTAACTCTTTCACCACTGATTACTTTAGCAAAAACTTCCAATTTATGAATGCCCCGTTCATAACTGTCAAAGCCTCCAGCTTGATTGTTTTAAAGAATTTCTGAAATGTTGGAGTCCTGTTTTAATAAACAAATTACTTTTTTTAATTGAAATCAAGCTGCTGAGAATATTCAGTCCAAAACACCAACATACTGCTGAATCAATTAATCTCTCCACAGAACTGGGGCCTGCTGCGTCATAACCTGTACAAGGCCTTGACCATAATCATGTAATCACTCATCTTTCTCCCTCAACAAGCCCTGATTCTTAAATTCTCTCACACGAAGATGAGTGTAAGCAAGTTAAAGCCCACCCTGTGCTTTCTGGTTCATTTACAGGGCTTTTGTTCAGCCAAAAGAATGCAAAAAAAGTGCCTGACTATATTCCTTCATACAGGTTAATGGTCTGTTTAAAAAAAAAAAAACAGCAGCAAAGTATGTTGGGGCTCTATTGTTTCTCCAGATCTCCCTGTCCTGGTTTCTGCTCAGCACAGCCCAATGATGAAAGAACCCTAATTCCCTTTTAAGGGATTGAATGCAACTGGGGTCATGTATATGTGACAGCCTCAACTCGGGGAGACAGTCCCTGCTGAAGTCTGTGAAACCTGCATGGGATTTAACCCTCCCAGAATTCTCAATGCTGTCTCACTGAGTGGAACATTTTGCCAGGTATGCCAGTGTGGAAGGGTTGAGGGGACAACTCTGTCTTGTGACCTGTGCCCTTGTCCCAGGACCATATTAGTAAAGGTGGGATCGAGAAGCTGAGCAGGGATGCACTTTTTGCATGTGGGAAAAGTGGGACTGGCGATATTTTTGCTCACAGAGTTATCATGATGACTTCCTAGTTTAAATGTTTTTCTGATGCATAAGATGGAAAATTATTTCTCCGTTTTCTTCCCATGCATCTTCCCTCTTTTGATTTTCCCATTTTGCGGGCGGTTACGCTTTTTTTCTTTTCCATTTTCTAGCAGCAAAGAGTTCATGGAGCTTTTGGAAGATTCTTTGCAAGGCTGTCTGCCAGGAAAAAAATGGATGTCAGCATGAAGAGTGCAGCACGGAATTTAGAAATCTTAACTGACATCTGAGATCTAGGAAACAAGGCTTTTTCATTTATAAATGCTGTCTCTGGCCCTGATCTTGCAGTTAGTCCTAAACAGGCACAGGGATCTGCCCACAAAATGTAATGTATGATCAGGATCTTTGTGCTATTGCTCATTACTTATACTAAATGCATTTCTAAACAGGACACGTTTTTGAATGCTAAGAATAATTATTAGAATGTGCAAGAGATGCTGAAAAGGTCGTATTGTCAGATGGGAAAACTAGAATGGTGTGTCCCTTTAAGGTCGGCCTATTCCTACAACAAGAGAACTTCAGTGCAGGATCTTTATAGAGAATTGTGAAGCAAGCATCTGGAGTTCTCTCTCTCATAAAAAGGAAGTTAAATCAATTCCCTGGAGTTACTTCCTACAAGACATTAGAGATAGACACAAGTATCCCTGAACCTGTGCTTTCACAGACTATAATCAGAACACAAGGATGAATGCCAGCATAAAGCTGATATGGAGGGGTGAAAATGTTATTGAGGGAAGGATGGTGAGAGATTTATGCCAGTACATTTAACCCAGGGAACAAAAGAAAATGTGCTATGCAGTTTCCTGCTATAGAGTTCTTTAATCCTGTTACTCCAATTCATGACATCAGGGTGTCTTTAGAAGCAACGGGTCGCAGCATGCTAAGAATAGCATCTGTGAAGAACTATAATCCTTTGATTTTATAAACACAGGCACAATGCTGCAAGTGGCTTCACGCAGGTAGACCTCTGCAACCTGATGGAGCCCCAGTGAAGTCAACAAAAGCCCCTTGAGAGACTAGGACAACACTGGTGGAACATATCCTCCATGATGCGAGTTAAAGGTCCTCAGTACATTTTGGGCCATCCACACTATCACAGTTCCAAGAAAACTACACCCCTGAGCCCTTCTTGGCCGCCTTGAGGGCTCCCCTCCTCAAATCTTAGGCCTCTAGCCATCACCTTTCTCAGGGTGGGAACTCACACTCTTTTCCCTCTGGACCATGGCTTTAGGATAAAATTCCCTTTTTAGGTCACCATGCTTAATCCAGCAGGTCTGATTTTAGTCCAGCACCTGCAGTTCTGCCTTCTCCCAGGGGCTATGACAGTGTTTACCCATAACCAACCAGCTTTCACAGAGCACAGTAGATTTATTTAGGATGAAAACATTATAGAGAAAACGTCGTCATAAGACAAACAAACAATCTACACCCATGCTAAGCTTAGTAGATAGAGACCCTTGCAGATTTCAAAAGTCCTTCAAACCATTCCAGCAGAGTTTTGCCCCTTGGTTAAAGTCTCATGTCAATCTGTGGATCAAGTGAAGGCAATTGAGTCAAAGCAGGCTGGCCCATTATACCATTCTTCATCTTTTGTTTGCTCCTGAATCTAGTCAAAACCAGTATATGCAGCTCCCCCTAGAGCAGTACTTCTCCAGAGTTTTTTCCTGTCTAGGGATTTGCATTAATTACCCCCTCTGTGATTTCAGCTTTTGCAAGAAACTCTGTAACCCTCCTTTATAGAGTCAGAATACAATCCCTAGAGCACAGAAGTACACATAACTTTTATAGGCTGAACATCCCATGGCCCCCCAGCAAGCAGCACATCTCCATATAATAGTTTTGAAATTGCCCCACTGTCACATCTCTCCCATGGGAAGAAAAATGTAACCCCTTCACTCTCACCTGGTAACAACGCAAGAGGGGACTGAGTCACACATTCTTTCATAAAAATAAATCAGAAATTTACCAGTTTTCCACACACATCATTTTATGGAATCAGACCCATAGTTAGGATAATGCTATGGAAGCTTAATCTAGAATTCTTTTAATGGGGCTGTAGGATGTAGTTGCCCACATCCCACTAAAATGTAATGGTAGCTGGGTGTCTAAACCCATTAGGCTCCTTTTGAAATACCAGCCTAAAATGCTTTATATATTTATATATATAAATATAAAATGAAAAATATTATCAAAGCAGGCAGCAGCAGAGGTAAGCATAGAACTCAAGACTGCATCTTCCACCTCCTTCAACAGCATTTTCAAAATTCAAAAGAAAAAGCTGAGACACAAAAGTGTATTTTTTTTGTTTTCTTCTCCTTCATTAAAAAAAATTCAGTCTCCAGAAATTCTCAGAAATGGAAATTTCCAGAGATGCTATATTACACAGTAAACTGATAACGTTTGCATAAAAATCTTTCCAATATTTTCCCCATCCCTTTTGCCCAGCTTTAACTCCAATGGCAAGAAACCCACTCATCTACTCTAACTGAATGGATTTTGTTAACACCTGGATGTATATATATACCCTCTATTTGATTTCCATTCATTGCATCTGACGAAGTGGGTTACAAACCACGAAAGCTCATGCCGGCAGAAATAAAATGTGTTAGTCTTTAAAGTGCTACAGGACTTTCATTGTTTTTGCTGTATGCAGACTAACACAGCTACCCCTCTGGAACTTTTCTCTTATAAGTAAGTTCCCCACTATTACTGAATGGGTAGCCAATTTCTTTCTGCTCTGAGATACCTGAATTTATTACTAAATTCATCAGTCTAAGTTTAAACTGAGAAAGAAAGAAAATCCTGTGAAATCCTCATGCTTCAGAATTTGTTTTAGAGGCTAATGTTTCATGAAAAAATACTTTATTTAAAATATTAATTGTAGTATTATAAATTTCCTCATTAAGCATTTTAGCTGAAATAGAAAATGTTTTATTTCTAAGTTTTAGTGTCTATAACAAAATAATTTAAAGCCAACTTCATTTCTTCACTGTTCGATAGTAAGATATTTAATAATCTACTAAATAAAACAGATTTTAATATAGACTCTAATCAACATAACCATGCACAGCCATGTAATTTTTCCCTAAAATGTACTTTGCATAGGAAATGTATCCTTTTTACAATAGAACAGGCATACAAATATCTCTGAAAAGGTAGATATCTTATGCAAGAATGCAGATCATGATTATAAAACCTTTCTGGCTTGCTCTTTAGTGGTCAATCCACATGAAGAGAACAAAGTTGTGCATGTAGCCCTGATCCTACCAAAATTTATGCGTATGCTTAAAGTTAAAGACCTGTGTAATTGTTTGAAGTATCAAGACTATAATATGTGCAAACCCTTATACCCATGTGGAGTCACACTGAAGACAGCGGAGTTCCACCTGAGTGCAGGGCTCTGCCTTTGTCGATCAGATTGCAGGACTGGGGCCTGCTGAAGTTAATGGACTCCTCACAGGGTGAAAACCTAGGCCCAATGAAGTCAATGGTGAAACTTCTATTGATGATTTTAATGGGGCCAGGATTTCACCTTCTGTGTAAAGCTGAGTATGCCTCAGTCTTTGCAGAACCAGGGCCTCTGTGTATGTGTGGGAGGTCGGAAGATTTAAATGTAGCTTTTATTACATCCTGTGAACTGAACCTGAGCCCATTTCTATGTTCAGGTTTATTCTCCTCTGCCTTCACTAGTGGAAATCAGGGATCACTGAAATTATACTAGGGCTATACCAGTTTAATAGAGAAGCAAACCAGTCCAAGTATCTTCAGTGTATATCTTGCCAGTCCAACCAGTCCCTTGGTTGGTTCATAATATGCTGCTAATAATTAGGACTCATGGAATTATTTGTTCTTAATAACTTACGTGTCATTTTGGCACTTATCTTTGAATAAATTTACATTTATAAATCAGCTGTATAGATAGTCCAATTTTTTTACAACTAATTTATCAGATTTTTTTCTGTCAATAAAATAAAATCATAGAATCATAAAAAATTAGGGTTGGAAGGGATCACAGGAGGTCATCTAGTCCAACCTCCTGCTCCAAGCAGGACAAACTCCAACTAAATCATCCCAGTCAGGGCTTTGTCAAGCTGCACATTGACAACCTCTAAGGATGGTGATTTCACCACCTCCCTAGGTAACCCATTCCAGTGCTTCACCACCTTCCTAGTGAAAAAGATTTTCTGAATACCCAACCTAGCTAGACCTCCGCCACTGCAACTTGAGACCATTGCTCTAAAACCAAAATCAGTTTGTTTTTCCCATGATAAGACTAGTTTAGATAGTTAGACAAATCAAACCGACACCTCTCCTGGTGACTAGTGAAAGAGAATGCTTTCAGTTTTTGTAACTTGTGCCTGTTCACTCCAGCATGTCAGAATATATTTCAGTTAGCTTAGTTTAACAGGCCTACAGTGAAGAGACACAGAAGGAACAGGCTTTTAAACTTTAAAACCCAATAGCCCCCAAATGCTTGGCTCTTCAAGTAAGTCAGTACAACTGTATTTTCTGAAACAAACAATACTTAACACAACATGGCACCATTCCCCAAATGCAAAATACAAACTCTAAAGTGAGTTTAACTTTGTTTCCTCCTGCCTCAGTGAGCCTTAAGAAAATTATCATGCCTTTCATTTTGTCTGCTCCAGTGGATGATTTTTCAGTGGGATGGACATGCTGATATGTCAGTAGTTATGCAGATAGACAGAGTTTCTTTGGGAAAAAGCCTCATTTGTGGATCTAAATTTTCATCTGGCTTTGCTTATTCACTCTTTATAGTTTTTTTGGTGTGAATTTCCCCCCCCCTCCTTTTTTTTAAATGGCAGTTATTCACACCCATGCTGTGATCAGAGACTGGCAGATCTAAGATCAACCGGATCCCATTCTCATTTTTCCAACTGCAGCATGTAAATGTGCAGTTCAGGCATCCTTCCCAACTTCAGTCTTTTCCTCACTCTTCCTCCCTTTCAGCTATCAGAGAGATCCGATAGAATTTAATATACAATGGTTAGTTTTCTATGCAATTTTAAACTACTTTTTAGAATTCTATTATAATTCAGTATCATTTAATTCTATAGAATGTAGAGTAAATACTGTACAATTCTGTTGATTTCATCCTTTTCAAGTACAGATCTTCAGCTGGTGTAAATTAGCATAATTCCAGTAATGGAGCTACACTGACTAACAATGGGTGAAGAAATAGCTGGCCTAAAAGTTTTAAATAGACCTTTTTCATTAAGGCTTTCTCATGGTAATCACATCTCTAAGCATGGAAGATTAAAAGTGGCTACCTCTACATTTAAAAAACAAAAAACAAACCAAAAAAAAAGCTTCAAAATTAATCCCTTGCTTGGATTTTGCAGTCTGTAGCTGCTTCTCATTTGATTTTATAGAAAATGAAAATATTCTAGCTGCCCACCACAAGTTACCAACACAGACAAGTTTGCTAGAGCTGTGTTTAGCAAGATCTGTAAATCAGAGCGCAATTGTGAGTCCATATGGGTTAGTTTCAAGCCAACAATGGGCAAACTAGGCTTGATTTATAGTTGTGGGTGAAAACTATGGAAAATTAATTTTATGAATTACAAGAAGAAATTCCCTGACTCCCAGTGGCAACAGGCTTTCTGCTGGTGTTCATGCTCCAATACAATATACACTTTCAATAAAATAATCTAACGGGAAAATGTATTTCTAAAGGGAATTATTTTAAATATTTCTTTTTCTTAATTTCTAACTTGTGGTCTTGATTCTCCTTCACACTAAGGCCTTTTACACTTTATTGGAGCCTGAAAGTGAATATTAATGCAAGAGACTGGACTAGATGACCTCCAGGTCCGTTCCAGTCCTACGATATTATGATTCTATGATAAGTATGGTGTACACTTAGTTCATGGACTCTTTACACTAACAGCCTGGGTGCCTTAATGTAAATGAGAATCATACCATGTAAGCCTATGTGTCGTACACTGTAAGGCCTGAAACAACAGGGATTTTGTCTTTAGTTCACATCTCCATTTCCATGTGGAACCCCATTGTCATCAGTAGGGATTCATAAGGTAGCAGGATTCCAGCTGTATGAAGCTCATTGCAGGATTGGGGCCTATTTCTGGAACTTGAACCCAGACTGCTCTTCAATAACCTATGCCCCAATTCTGCAAACACTTATGCACATGCTTAACATTAAGCACATGATTAATCATATTGTTTTCCATTGGACTGCTCGTGTGCTTAAAGTTAAGCACATGTGCAAGTATTTGCAGGATACAGGCTTAGATGTAGTGAACATCCTCTTGAGCTCCTGTTTGTCTCTTCTAGGTCTTTAGTTCCTGTGTCTTTCTCCATTTCTCCAGAAACTTGCAACATGTTTGTGGCAGGGAAGAATCAAATTCCATTTGTTTCAGCCTTCCTATTAGGAAAGATTTTCTTTTTCTGGTTGTTTTGTTATTGCACTCAGACCTTTTCCTCCTCCCCATTTTTTTCCTTCCTCAATTTTTTCTGTCCCTTTCTCTGGGCAGCTTTTCCTTTCTTGATCTTCTAGTCCCTCAACTGTTTCAGTTTCTCAAACTTTTGAGGCGACCCTTTATTTAAAGTCACAAAATCTTGCAACGCCCTTACATGTTTTCTGGTACTTTTACAGTAAATATATCAGGGCTAGCAATGATAAAAGCCTGCATCATTTGTGTGTGTTTTCAGAGGATGAACTTGAAGGTTGAGTGTGAGCAGGGAGCAAGATTGTATTTGTTTTAAACTGTAATAAGATCGTCCATGACTCAATCCTCATTTGTTTTCTGGGGGACCTCAATGGGAGTCGTGACCCACCAGTTTGGACAATGTTCTATAACTTTAGGTTCAGGCTCAGGCACTTTCATCCGTTTGCTTTTGACATTTTATTGGAGGCTCCAATTTTTATTTTTTAACTATTTCCCAAAGGAGCCTAACGTAACGTGGTAGGTTTCAATAATCACTGATACATGTACTTGTGGGAGATTTCTGAACCTAAAAAGTGTGAAGCAAAATATGAACTTTTAGATAATTTGTTTTTACTTTATTTATTGAAAATAATTACTGACTACTAACCTTCATTCTAGCCTTATTCTTGCCACTTATGCATAGGACGTTTTCCCTGAGGAGGACTTCAGGAGGAATAATGAGCATAGGGTTGAAATCAGGAGGAGGTCCTGCTAATCCTGGCTCTGCCATTTATTTTCTATGTTGTCCTGGTTAAGTAACTTCTGCCTCAGTCTATCCCTCTATAAAATGGGGACAATGCCCCCGTTTCACAGAAGGATATGTGAATTAATTAGTTAAGGCCAGATCCTCAGTTGATTAAAATTGGCTTAGCTCTATTGATGTTAATGGGGCTAGGATGATTTGTGCTAACTGAGGATCTGGCCCATTGTTCTGTGAAAGATGAGGAAGATGGAAAGAACTATATAAATAATACGTATTTTTATAGAGTCAGGCCCTATGTTTTATGTATTTAGAATTAGAAAGGGTAAAGTCCTCAGTTGCTCCTGCCCTGAATAACAGCTTTCATATGTAGTTCTCCTTCCCATTAATTCTCTATCACTATTTAGCTGTCATCTGAAAATATTTCCTTTATCCTTTGCTTATACATTTTAATGTCTCTTCTTCTGCTATTATTCACTTTTCAAGTCTGTAATTGTGTTATTAAACTCTATAAAGCATTTGGGATACAGCACATATGAAAAACTATACAGAGAAAGTTTGGTACTATATAATCTTTAAGTGTAAGAAAAAAGTCTATAACTATTTATTAGTTGTATTACACTAGTGCCTAGAAGCTGCTAATGATGCTAAGAATTCATGAGCTAAGGAAAATATTATATAATTGGAAGGACTTCCTGTAAATTTTGTTTCCTTCTTAGCTGTTAATAAGGGTTAAAGGCCTTACCCCAGGAAACCGGCTCCCTTTAGAAGTGTTATACTTGTCAGGTTGCATTTCCATTTCCTATGCTCGTCTCATGCATGCCATTATGCTTCTCCTTCTGTGCTTCTTACGTGTTTCCGTACTGCATCGCTAAACCAAGCAGAAAGTTAGTTCTGCTCTGGGTTATAGATTCAGATTTATTAGGGTCTCTGATTTAAACACATCCGTTCATGAGTGCCAGTCTAAACTACTATTTATATTGGTGTGTGGAAACATAATTCTTGTAATCAGACATAATGATTGAACAAATGTGAGCTCTTCTGCAAGGTAAGTGTCCCAAAATAAATCAGAAATTGTCCAGTCTGTTCCTGTATTCACACATTCATTTATCTAGCTAAGTTCTCATTTGGTTTTGAAGTGATTAATGCCTTTAGTTGCTTTGCTTTGAAAGAAAACATTAGAAGCAGTAAATTTTTACTCCTGACATCAGACCTCGCATGATAACATGCTTATATTCGTTTATGAAATCTATAGGATCTGGATACCTTGTGAGATTATTAATGATTTTGGCTGGAGGTCATGACTAAATAATGTTCCTTCAGTGCTCCATGGTGCCAGTCCAAACAGATGCACACTGGGTCTAATCCTTCACCGTAGAAGAAATAGGAGCTTTAGCATTGTGTCAAGCCCATAAACAATGCCTTCCACCAAAATCGGCACCCTTAAAAGCAGCCTCAAGAAATAGGCCAAGGACCAAATAGCCATGGAGAATGAGCTATCTTCTCCTGACACAGATGGTCCATCTAGAAAAAGAATGGCCCTTACATTGAGAGCTGCTGGCCTGCACCTGTTATGTGGCTTTCACATACTATTTTCTTCCTGATAATCATTTAAGCAGGTTAAACCAATTCACTCTGATACAAAAGTTTGGGGCAGAGAGAGGTTTGTGAATAACGATGTGATAGTCTTGCTAAGTACCACATTATACAGACATCAGTTTGCTGCTAGTGGCGCTAACTGGTGCCCACAATTCAAGAAGGAAGTTGATAAAATGGAGGGGGGTTAGAGAAAAGAAAGAAGTATAATTAAAGATTAGAAAAAATGTCTTATAGTGATAAACTAAATACACTGAGCTCCTTGTGTCTAACAAAGAGAGGGTTAAAGGGGTGACTTGATTACATTCTACAACCACCTACATGGGGAACATTTGTGTAATAATAGTTTTTCAGTCTTGCATAATCAATGGCTGGAAGTTGAAGTTAGACAAGTTCAGCCTGGAAATAAGCCATAGCTTTTTAACAGTGAGTAATTAATCATTGGAACAAATTACCAATGGTCATGATGGATATTCCATCACTGATCATTTTTAAATGTTTTTTCTAAAAGACATGTTCTAGGATTTATTTTGGGGAAGTTCTATGGCCTGTGCTACCCAGGACATGAGACTACAGTATCACAGTGGTCTCTTTTGGCCTTAGAATATAGAAACTATTGGGTCCCAGGTGCTTTTAAGCGCATTAGGTCTGGATAGAATTTAGTCACTCTTTCGAACTTTAGGGCTCTGACCCCTTATCTAAGCCCTTCCTTGGAATGTCTATAATCCATCTACCCAGACTCCAAGACCACTGCTCACACGTCCCAAATCCTCCCAGTCACTAACACACACTCCCTCAGAATTCCACTTAGCTGTGGGCACTTTGACTTTAGTTCAACCCCTTTGGGGACATCATGGCAAGAAATCAAAGAACACAGGATTAGCAAAGGAATATCCTATCCACGTTGACTTTACTCTTAAACTACTTGAGGGCTATAGATCTATGAATATAACAAGTCATGAGCTGTACCCTCCCCATGCCTAATTTCACCATTTCTGTGAGTCAGAGGTCTGTTAGCATTTCCAGAGAGGCAGAGTCCTTCCTGCCCTTCTGTTTCTGCAAGCTCTTTTGTTATTGAGGGGGATGGATGTCCCACCCCACTATCCATAGAAGTATCAGCTTAAATACAGTCTCTCTCCTTTTATTTATTTATCCAGGCTAACAGGCTGCAGATCCACCAGCCATGCTGGTGCCTTTGTGTAATATATTCATTGTTCCATGGGTTTTGACCAGCACAACAGATTTTTCTGTGATGGCTTCTCACTGACTGTCCTCAATGAAGTGTCAAGTATAGTTTCTTGGCAAAGCACTCATCTGCAATGCATTACAATTAACTGCCTTGAGTAAAGTTATACAAGAGTTCAGCACTCAGTACAAAATGGAGGCCACAATTTGGTATCAATGTAGCCCACTCTTGTATGTAAATACTATGTAATTCATTTTTAAATCATGTACGACAATCTCATGCTATTCTATTTATCTTTCAAAATATTAATTATTCAAAATATTATGACTAAAGTTTAACACATTTGAGATCTTCCCATTGTTTTTCAATAAGGTGTCCACAATCCCAAGGACAGCATGTGTTATGAGAATGTTCGTTCTCTGCTCTGGTCATTTGAAGGAGCTGAATCACTGGTATATTAGCACCTAGAGCTACTGGGTGCGGCCGGCCACTAGGGGCCGTTGCTTAAGGTATTTATACAGAGGTACAAACAACTTTCAGGAAGAAGACTCAAATGGTTCTCTAATAGGGTAGCAGGGCACATTTTCACATATGATTGGAGAAAAGTAAACGCTGTCTAGCTTACGTGGGAAGAACATGATACTGTTCTCTACACGCTTATCAGTGTATGAAGGTCAGGGCCGTTAACTGGCAACTGTTACAAGTTAGAATAGCTGAGACTGCCAAAAATGCCTGCAGGCAGTCAAAATGGCTTGCTTGGGCTAAAAACACAGAAAATGGCCTTGCTAAAGACAATTTTCCCCTCACACATGCAAAACGGCTCAGGAATTTGGTCCGAACCACTGAACTGTATGCTATTTCATTCAGTTTTATGATGTGCTTTTTCACTACTCCATTTTAGATATTTGGGACCAGATTTTGGGCACCATTTTAGTTCTCTCAATTATATGTTGGCTCAGTTGACATTAATTACCCAATACATAACTAAATACAAATGGGTATACAATACTGAGGGCATAAGAGAAGACTGGACTGCACCCCTCTTCAAAATAACTCCTTTAAAATATATTAAAAAATTAAAATACATTACAATTCATTGATGCATATAAATATTTACATATTTATAAATTATGAGAACTCCACTGCCATCTACTGAAAAATTCATACACCCAGCTTTGTCACCAAAGACTCATATTTCACTCGTGCAAATTGCTGTCTGTTTAGTCATGACTTTTATTGAAGTCACAAGGAAAATTTGAGCTCACTTAGTCTCATTTCCATTTTGTCCCTTTAAAAGCCTGATTTTTTTTCAAAAGGGCAGAAGTCCAGAGCCCTCATAACTGTAAGCCAAATTTAATGCATGCTCCTCCTATACTGGCTGTGTGCACAAATACACACATTGCATGAAGAAGTAGCCAATTATTGTAGTGTTTGTTAAGCCTTGACAAAATGTTCAGTTATGTGTAAGACTGAAGTATTAGAAAAATGTCCCTGCTTCCACTGTTTACTGGCATCTAATTGGACATTTGCATATGCAAACATAATCCCAATAATTGCATAATTAAATCAGTCATGTAATTATGTGCACATCTTGCAGTTTTGCCCTTTTGAAAATCAGGACCTAAGTGTCTGGCAGACCCCAAGCTCCTGCACACCACTCTGGGTGGTTATCTTGGCTGTTCAGAAGGAGTCTGCTTAAAAGCTTCTCTTTTGCTCAGATTTGCTTTTTCATCAGTGAAAAGGAAGCTTCTGGAAGAGCTGAGAGATTTTCCTCTGAAGAAGGCAGCAAAGATGACCACTGCTTTAAGGCTTTTTTTTTAATGTGAAAAACCCCACTGCTATATTTCATGACTGGGTGTTCATCTACCCAATTAAATTCACCACTGATTATTTAATCTGATTCCCTGAGAGGAACAAATGGAGGACCTACTCCTTTCTCATTCAGACACCACTGCAGCATCTTCACTCAGCTACTACTTAGCTACTTTCCTTCCTTACTGTGCTATTTCTGTAACATGGCTTCAGCTGTAAAGGTTGTTGAAGACTAATACCATTTCAATGACAATCATCTTCCCATCTCCATGAGCCACTGTTTTTCTGTTTCAACCTTCTAAACATGGCAAGATACCTACAACAGACAGAAGAAGGGACAGTGAATGACCACGAGTGTCCTCCCTCCACTAGGGAAAACTCTAATCTCAAAGTTCTATGCAACCTCAACCATTTATCTGCTCCTTTCACAGACTTGTGCTAGATATGACTTGAAGAGTTGATAATGCAAGTCTCACTATCCTGGAAAGAGTGCTGACCCGGTTGTGTTGTTTCTTGGGCATTCATGATAAAGCACTCCATCAGTGAGCACATTTGATCCATTACATCCCTTGTTACTATCTGTACATTCCTAGCAGCAGCAGAATTGTGGCCTCTAGATGCCGTAACAATCAAAGATCCAACCCTCATTTTCCTAGGGAGTGTACATACGCACCAAAGAGATGGTCCCTTGTCCCAAAGACCTTATAATCTAAATGGAAGACAGGGTGAGTATAGCAAACAGATTAGTTGGAGCCAAAGATAAGTGAGACCATTATGATGACAGTGATAAGCAGCATTCACAGCAAACCAATTGCCTATCCATTGTCAAGAATTTTATAGGTTTCACAGTACATCATGGCTGTGCTGAAGTTTTCTTCACAGGAAAAAAAAATAAAGTAGTGAAATGAAAATAAATGAGCTCGTTTCAGTGCAGGGTGGTTTGTATTCCTCAGATCCATATACTGGAGTAGCGCTCACACCAGTTATACTAGCAGTGCTGTCCTGAACATTAATATTGTGGGAAGAGTGAAGGAAAGCAAATGTAGCACTAATATTCAATGATGGAAAGAACAGTGATCCAGCCATTTATTGCCCCATATGTGTAGCCTCTGTTCCCAGTAAAACAATGGAACAAATATTGACCACCTCCCCCTAAAAAAAGCAGCTAGCTGATAATGGTGCTCTGAGCAATAATCAACATTAATTTATGAAGAACAATGTCTTACCAGACGCATCAGATTGCTTTTTCTGAGCATGTTAAAAAATTAGTAGATGAAGGGAAAATGGTAAATATAACATTGGAATTTCAGTACAACAGTTGACTGTATCACAAAAATCTTACTCATAATTAATCAACGTTAGCTTAGATCAACAGTTCCCAACCTGGGGTGCAGGTGCCAGAGATTACAGGAGATCCTTGAGGCTTCAGTAATATTGAGGTAATTTAGCCCCTGAGCAACGTGCTGGCCAGGTGCAGCAGCGTCAAACCTTGTGCTGGCCAGAGTGGAGGAGCAGCGCCCCGAGGGAGCAACAGCCATGAGCGAAGGAGCAGGCCCCCCTCCATGCCCCACACTGGCTGGAGCAGATGAGCCAACCCACCAGTTGCCACCGCCTCCATTACCCGCAGTTCATGAGAGACAGAAAGAGGTGGGGCCACACGCAGTGTGCAGTGGAGGATGTGTCAAGGAAGGCTTAATTTTTTACTCAGGTAAGAGTAATTTATTATTATTATTATTACTTATGTAATTTGGTGGTGGTGTTATTATCATTATATGCATTTATAAGGATTATATATGTTTATGAAGGGGCATGAGTTTTACCTAGTGTTAACTAGTGGGGCTTTTACTCAAAAAGGTTGGGAACCACTGGCTTAGATATCAACACTGCACATGAAATTGGCTGAAAGAATATAAATACAAGTTACTGATAGATAGCAAAATATCAACTTGGATACTGGAATAAGCAAGGGACTTGGTTTATGTTTGGCCTTCCTTAACATCTATCATTTTTATCTGGAACTGGTATAAAATTCAGATTGGAAAGAGTTGTAAGGGTGGAAACTAAGAAAGCAGTAATACCAAGAGACGTGTGATTTTTGATGTCATGTCCAAACTGCTGTTTACAAAGTCCAATCTTTTCATATGGAAATCACAAGAATGTAATATTATACTGCTTCTAAAAGTGTCTGATGCACCCACTCCTCAGATACTGTGTTCAGTTCTTGGCAGTTTGTCAACAAGATACAAAAAATTGGAGCTAGATTTCAAAATTAACAAAGATGGCTAGAGAACTGAAAAGACTGGCTTACAAGGAAAGGCATTGAGAGTGAAATATAGCTTGGCTAAGCAATGCTGCATTCTGATGGTTGCTGTCAGAATATCCTTCCAAGTGGCAAATGTTCATGATCCTAGTAAAAGGAACCAAGTAATCAGATACAAGAAACTCTAAGAACTTTCTTTTGAGAGCTTAAAGGCATAAGGTAAATATTCCCAATTAGGAAGTTAGTCTTGAATGAACAAAAGGTATTAGGTGTTGACATGCTCACCTTAGGTATGGCAGATCCTTGTTCAAATCACTTCTTCCCCTCAGGGGTAGTGGTGGTGGTGATGGAGGAAGGAGGTATTTTATCCAGGGCTCTCCACTATTCCAAGTAAGTATCATAGCCACTAGGCTAAAAGCTATGAGAAAGGCATCGTCATCAACCTCCTTCCACCGTGCCCCCAGGCTGTTGTGTAAACGCAACTGAAAGGGCCTATGCAATAGGCAGTCTCTGAGCATGCCTACCAGATTGGTCCCCTTCACATCTTCCCTTGGTCTTTGAGTTGCAGTAGGAGTTAGATAGGAGATAGGGACACAGAAAAAAAAATAGGAGCCTAAGGAACTTTTAATGTAAAAAGTTAGGTGCTACAGGGTTCCCTGGGATTTCTATGCATTCCAATGGCTCCAAAACTGGGATTAGCCTTTGTGCATTCAGTCCCTAATTACTGATTAGCCAGCCAAAAGGGTAACAGAGACCTTATCCACTACTATCTTCAACATTTATACATTCATGTTAGCCCTTCATCTTTCCATGAATAGCAAGATTTCTGGCCAGGGACAGTCTTTCCATCATAACCTGTTGAGCCTACAAATGATTGTTTTGAGGACAGCAATCTTATTCTAACTGACTTACCCTTAATTGACAATTCCTCCTCCAGCATTAGAAGTTAGCTTGTCTGTTAGCATTATACTAGTAACCCAAGTGTCAGTACTGGCTCTTTTGAAAACTAATGAGCCTTGGCTGAGGAGAAATCCTAAAACCTATGAATTTCTCTTGTCAGAAGTCACAAAGGATTAAGATTCAGAAGTATGTGCCCTCTTCCATCTTGTATTACAGGTATAGTCAAAGGGCTCGTAGAGAGATTCTTTCATTTCAGCAGATGCTCATACAAATCAAATCCAATATGTTCAGGTCTTGAATTAAATCTCACTAAAAATTCAGGGGCAGGGCCTAATTCAACTCCTATTGCTGGAAAACCTCCATGGACTTTGATGGTCCATCAGGTCCCTAGACATTTCAATTATGAAGTCCACTGTTTCAGAGAGGCAGCAGTGAGCAAAAGACGTAATATAGCCACTACTTTTTCTGTGGTCCTTTGGTTTTGACATTAACTGGTGTGAACAAATACAATAAGCCTCAGGTACCAGAAGGAGAAATTTCACAGTATTAAAACCTATAGTGGTTGCCATTAAATTCAGAGACTTACCAGACTTCTGAAATAAAATAGTTTAACTATCTTCAAAAGTAACTGAAGTATTTCGGACAACATGGCGCAGTAACCCGAAGGAAATGTTGCCCTTTAATGATATCCACTGCATTCTGCCTTATGGACCTCCTACTCCCTCCATACTGCAATTCCATAATGTCCCTGTGGCAACTATAGCAATTGTTTACATGGAAAAATAACATTATTGTACTGCTGCCATCTTTTAATGTGGTTCAGCAGCAGGACACAAGTGGAGCTCATGCCAAGGCCCTAGGCCTCACTGAACACTGACAAATGCATAGCTGGAAACCAGTCTGGCTTACCTGTGTGTTAGTATTGTTAGAATGTGTTTGGTGTCTAGACCTTATGACTAGTGTAGAATATTGCATACATTGATCTCATGTATAACCTCTATAACCCATGGTATAAAGTTATATTGAATGTTTACACTGTAAAACTCAAACAGGAAATAAAAAGCATTGATTAAGATAACATGATCATTCAGCACACAAGATGGTCCATTGAAGGCAAAAGAGGCATTGTGTAGCATCAAAGGACAGAGACCTTAGTGAATGCATTCCTCACTCTCTCCAGGAAGGGGAGATATATGTATGAAGTCATCCCATCATCTTGGTTTCTGGGATGAAGGGGTAAAAGCCCTTGACAAAGAGAAACTGGGAACTTTATGCAGTCTAGCTTCTGAGGGGCCAAGATTCCTAAATTTGACCAAGAGATTCGCATGCTGCTTGGCATGGGCTGGCCTTAGAGGACATACAGAGCTGCTATTATTGGAGGCTCAGTACAATTTGAGTTGCTTAACCACTGTCCTGCAGGTCTAGCATAGCTTCAGTTGCTTGATTGGCTATTCTGAGCCCTGTAGCATGACGTCTTCCAGTTGGCAGAGATGAATAGGACTACTGAATAACCTTATAGATGTCTCAGTTTCTGCATATCACGGCATTTAATAAGACAAAGTACAGATTCTGTTTACTTGCAGCTGCACATAGATAATGGTGATGGTCACAACCGGTTATCCCTGAATGTCTGGGGGTACACTGTTTTAATGCCAAGGGTCATACTTTTACTCCATCCCTCCTTTTACCAGATGTGGTTTTGGCGATCCCAATTATCAGATGAGAATGGAATTAGTTAAGGGTGGAAACCCAATGTATGTAATTAGCATATATGATAATGAGAGAGATAATTATGTGAAGATTGTTTATGTGAGGGTATAAGAAGACACCACTTAGACAAGGGGGGGCTATACATCAACACCTGACTCTGCGGGAGGTGCTGCTGTTTGGACCAGAGGATCCACTGATTCCCTGGCAATGCCCTTGAAGAAAGTCATTCCTCTATACAGCCTTCTGAGTAACTGCTTAGCTCTCCAGGTTTAGTGAGTGTGATATATTGTAGTTAATTTTAGGCTTTGTATCTAACTAATATATTTATAGAAAACCTTGCACATTAAACCTTATTGATCTGTAAATCGGGTGTTCCGTGTCTCACTAGTATCCACACTGATCACAAAGTGTCCAGTATCAACACTTACATTACCTTTATAAATCCCACTCTCTTTCATTTGTGGGTGTGTATGTTTACTGCTTTAACCTTGTAAATAACTTTTCTTTTTCCTATCTTATAAATCTTTAGTTTGTTTATTACAGGATTGGCTACAGGCATTGTCTTTGCTTTGAAATCTGAGATACAATTGATGCAGGGTAAGTGGCTGATCCCTTGGGACTAGAAGTAACCTGAATATTGTTGTCATTGGTGGTGTAAGTAACCATCTATCACACAGGCCAGCTTGCCTGGTGTGACACACTGCACCCCCCCATGATCACCCTTATAGTATAAGTGTGTATTGTTTAATGCAAAGTATGTCTTAAAATGTTTTTTGGAATGCTTGTGATATACTGAACTTTATTGTTATGATAATATGTTTGTTACAATGTCATCTGTATGGTTATGAGTCTTCTCTATGTAAAGTTCCCAAAGGTATGTTTCATAGCTTGAACCAGATTCAGGCAAAACCCTCTGTAGGAAGGTGCAGTGGCCTTCCTCTGAGGCTGGGCCCAAGAAAGGGCCACAGCCCTGAGCACAGGCCGTCAAAGGGGTAGTGGGCCAGTCTGCCCAAAAACCCAGGAGCCAGACTGCGATAGGTCCAGCCGACTGGCCAATCCACCTCGAGAGGTGGCTTCTGCTGGGGTTGGGAGGATAAAAGGCAGGGCCCGCCGCTCAGTGAGAGACTGGCTGCTAGTGGGTGCAGATGTGCCTTCCTACCAGCTGCAGCGCCGGCCTGATCCCAGCCAGGCTGAGGCCCAGCTCAAGGCCTTCCCTGAGCCAGAGCGCCGGGAACGGGCCAAGGGCCCCAGGACTGGGTAGGGCCCCCGGACCCCAGGGAGTGGGCTGAGCCCCCAGATACTCTGGGGTGGGAGATACCCCCCGAAGCCAGCCCTGACCTGGATGAGCTGCCAGATGCCGAAGACCACCGGGGATCCTGCGACCTGGATGAGCTGTCCCTCACCGAGGAGCTCCCCGCCCTGCTGCCCGTCAATGAGGAGGGCCTGCGAAGCCTGCCGCGGGCTGTGTATCCTGCCGATCCCGAGGAAGAAGGTACCTGGGAGTAGGGGAAGGAAGTGGCCCAGGGACAGCCATAGTTGTGGCTGTGGCCAGGGTCCAACCCAGTCGGCGTGTTATGGTGGGACCCCACCAGCACCGTGGCAACGCCTGTGCTACTGCTAGGGCCCTGGGCTGGGACACAGTGGAGTCGGGTGGGCCTGCATGCCCCTTCCCCGGAGATCTGGGAAACCGCGTTCATCCCTGGTTGCTGGAGTGAGCCCCTGTTGCCTGCCCACACGGCCATGGGCCAGGGCCATTGATTACCTGCTGTGCTAATTCCCCCTGCTTTTTCTGGAAGGTGCAATGGCCTTCTTCTGAGGCTGGGCCCAAGGAAGGGCCACAGTGACCAGCCTGGAGCGAATGCTGGGCTACACCCTCCAAGAACACAGGGGCAATTCACGCCCCACTAAGGCATGCATAAAACAAACCAGCTCTTCCAGCAACAAAGGACTGGCCTAGGTATCAACAAAGGAACAAAAAGATTCTCAAGTGAGCCACCCCTCTTTTCCTGGGCCAGCTTGGAGCCACGATAAGGTAATGCTCACTAATTCAGGACATGAACCAACCCATACAAGGACATTGTTTGTTACCTGACCCTGAAGGGGGACGGGAGTGAGGCCTGAGAGGGAAGAAGAAACATTTTTAAAAAGGGAAACATTTTGCCATGCTCTTTCTCTTCCACCTCCATCTACAAATACCACCAAGCAACAGAAGTGCCCATCACTGGGGGAAGGCCTGGCTGGAATCAGACCAGCCAGGCTGTGGTGTGAATTATCTGAATTTGTAAGGTTGCGGAAAGTGTTAAGCTTAGTTTAGAATGTGATTTGCCTTTTATTTTTTCTTGATCAAATCTGACCTGCTTGCCTATGACTTATAATCACTTAAAACAAACAAATTTATTAAGTACAGAAAAATTTTATCTAAAGCAGTGCATGTGGTTTAAGCTGTGTAGAGACTCCATTTGAAGTAACAAGATTGGGGCATATCAATTTTTTTGATAAATCGATGAACCAATAAGTTTGCAGTGGGCAATACTGAACATTGTAAGATGGCAGTTCCTAGGGTTGCATCTGGGGCTGAGGGTGTGGCTGGGGTCATGTCATTGCATAATCTCATGAGTGACTGGCTAGAGGCACTCACTCACTGAGTTAAGATCAGCTTGCTTGCTGTAGACTGTGCGTGGGCTGACCCAGCAATGGTCAGACAACAGAGCAAGTGCAAAATGGGCTCCAAGAATGAGGGATTGGGGTGATACAACATCAGTCCAGATTGCAAAGGGGAACATGACAACTTTGTGGGAAGATGGACTGGAATGCCCAAGGGGACTGTCTGACCCCATGATAAGACTGTAATAGTGCTTTAGGAGTTCACACTTGTTACTGGGTGGCTGAAATCTAATTAGAGAAAATACAAATAATTTGGGTTTTTTTCCCATGGTTCTTAATTGTCTGCCTTAAGGGTGGTACTCAAGATCATGAACTCACTCCAGAAAGCCTTGACAGAGTTAGCACCATGTGAGCAGCCAGCTTTTTTATGTCCAATAGCAAATGCTCTGTAAGCCACCCATGATCCATGTACTACAATTTGGGAAGCACTGCTGTTAAAATAAAATTCTTACTGCTGCAAAGAAAAGCACCTTTGCAGAATAATCAACAGACACTCAAATTTCAGCCAAAAATTCATATTATACACAATTTAAGGTCCCAGTTCAGTAAATCATGTGCTTGGGATTTAAGAACATACTTAATTTTAAATATGTTATTAAGCACCCTTCCTGCATCAGGACCTAATGCAGTAGAAGTATCTATCACATGAGACAGACCTTATGAATAATTGTCAGCAGACAGCTGTACATTTTTAAAATTACTATCACTTTTTAATTTGTTCAGAGTTAGAAATAACTGTGTTGATAGTTCTTTAAGTTTATTCCAAGGCATACAAGCAATTATATCACACATGATAATATTTCATTGCTGAATATATCAGCTAGCAGACGGATCTCTTACACAGATAAGAGTGTAAGCATGAAAAGTACTACCATCTTCTGAAAAAGACTATTGCAAATTAAAAAAACCCTAAATTTTCAAATGTAATTTGTCACCCTATTAAGTTGTTGACACATGAGTTAGATATTCATGGAGTGGATGACTGATTACCAAAGGTTATATAGTTTTCATGATTATGTGTTTAAAAAAAAAAGGATTGTCTTGTGGTTGGTTTTAATTTGAACCCCTCACTTTTTCAGCCTTATATACCACTTGTCTCAGCTAACCCTTTAGATAGATACTGTTGCCAATTTCTTAGCTGATGTTTCATCAAAATTCAGAGTCCTGGAGATATTGCAGTTGGAAGTCAAAATTGCTGATATCTGATATTTTCTTTGATGCACTCTTCTTTATTTAAAAGGAATATACAAAGTCCTGTTTCTCCAAACACAGGAGAACTAGGAACAAAAAGAATACAGCCTCAAGCTGCTTTATCCATTAAACCCCAAAATGCCGTCTAGCTTTTCCGAAGTCATAATGTTCACAGGCTGCTGCTTAGCTTCCTTGATTTTTTACCTGTGTCTCTCTCTCTTTTGTTCTTGTCTTCTCAGTTTGTGTGTTTACCCTGCCCCTGACCCCCAACCTCAAGCAGAGTCACCCAAAACAATACTCAGCAAAAGCCCTTCCAACCACACAATCCAAGCTCTTGTTTTAGGTTGGGTCCTTTAAATGTCTCACAACCATCTTAAGTGAAGGGTAGGTACACACATCAAGTTTGATGAGATTTTTATTCCATCCAAAACTAAGTTTTTAAAGCAGCTCATAATAATATGTTCCCATATGTAGTTGCCCTTGACCTCAATGGGAGTGGTCCATTTATATCTGAAGACAGACTTTGCCACTGTATTTGTTCCCCACGTTTATATTGAAGAATAACAAAATATGGTGTTATCACCATAAAAGCATTGTTGTCCCCTGAGGTGGAATGCAAGACCCCAAAAGGTTCCTCCGAGGTAAGAAATCACAACTGCCTTCTTGGATTCAATCATTCTGAATGGTCCAATGGGCTTTGTAGTATAAAAACAAATTTTAAATAAGAAAAAATGGCCAGTGTGCACTCTCTTCAGAATTCCATTTAATTTAAAATGAGATGAGATTTTATGTTTGCCTAGTTGTGGCATTTTTCACCTATGAAGCTTTTAAGTGATAGCACTGTATCTCAGGCACTCAATAGCACAGTGTTGAGTGTGGTATAAGTGCCTAGACAGAGATAAATAGCTAGATCAATGGAAAAACTTCTGATAACAGTATCTGCTTGAGAAGGAAAAGTCATACATTTTTATAAGCCTTTTATATAGTATTTAACATTTAGCCATTTTAATATAGCATAAACAAATGACTACTACTTCTGTAAGCTGTTCCAAACTCCAAAAAGAGCACTAAAGCTAGCTGTTCTGGAAAAGGAGCAAACTGGTGAGAGCAAACTGAAAAATCAATTTGTCAAACAAAAGGTGTGTTATTGCTATTCAGCATGGGAGATATTTTAACATTACACAGAGGGCATTAGACTAGGGGGAAAGCCTGGCTTTTTTTTTAGTCACAGTGGGAGAAGCATCCCAGGCAGTGTAGAAAAAAGAATCCATGATCCTGATGTTAAAAATATCATTCATAGCTATAGCTGTCATTCTTGAGACTTATGCCCAATGGCTAAAGACATCTTCATAATTGTCTCTTCCCTTTGATTAAAAGTGCTCTTTCTATCTTTATATATGGAACTACTTAGTCAGACATTGCACATGTCTTTAGTGAAGTCTTGAATTAAAAATCACCCATAAGTTCTACTTCTGGCTTTTATGGTTGAAGTTAAATTGTTGCTTTCTACATAGTTAAAGGATGCCTGGCATTTATGCTAAATAGAGCTTCTTCATTTTTCCCTAGGTCAATATGTAGAGAGTACATGAAAATGACTCATGGTTAAACAACATTTTAAAAGTCTGGCTGAACATGAAAGGTCATCTTCCAAGGTCACTGCATTTGTATAGTACATAATATAGCACTTTCTTTCCCCCCTACCCAAGTAAAACATGTTTAAATGATTTAGAGGTACAAGGCTTTAAATCCATAGCAAAGTGGCTTTTAGGTATTCTATAAAAATCTCATCTGGTTTGTTAAACTGTTTTGGATATCTTTTAATCAAATCTCAAAGTCATGGAAAGCAAGATTAGAGCTTTCTTTATGATATATTCATAGAGAACATAAAGGACTCTATCCACCACTACGAGATTCCCATGAAGGGATTCAGGGAATGGTCCTCATTAAAGAATAGGATCAAATTTTCAAGTGCACACTACATTTAGTTCCTTGATATTTGGAATTCCAAATTCGATACAACTGAACCTAATTTTTAAAGGTGCTGAGTATACAGAGTTCCAGTTTAAGTAAATGGTTAGGGTTAGGATGCATCTGTGTATTTCTCTTTAAAGTATTGCATGCCGGCAACTACTGTATATCTGTGCAACTTCCATTTAAAACAGTTTGGCAATAACAAGCTCCCTAATGGAGGTCTCTGGCTTTTCTCCCTTTTCAGGGTGTAAGACTCAGCTGGGAAGTGTTATGCTGTTTTCTTATTTTTTCCATTTCTTTTGTTCTGTTTTTATTTTTATGTGTTTGGGGACTTGGGAGAGAAGGTTAGTATATATAGGGTTTTCAGCCACAGCACTCAGAACCTGAGGTACCCAAAGTGAGTAGCTATTAAAAATGTTAAGCACTTTGCCTACCTAAAATTTTGCCAGAATTATTTCTTGCTATCTGGATATCAATTAACATTTCAATGCAGATTCAGGGGTCATTTTAAGGTTAAGCTGGCTTGGGTTTTATCCCATGGTTGCATCATAGAAACAGAGAAATGTTGGGCTGGAAGGGACATTCTGCGGTCTTCTAATCTGTCTCTCTGCGCTGAGGCAGGAGCAAGTAAGCCCAGACAGGTGTTTGTCCAACCTGTTCTGAAACACCTCCAGTGATGGGGATTCCACAAACTCCCTTGGTAACCTATTCCAGTAGGAACTCTCATATATTTAGAAAGACTTTCCTAATATCTAACTTTGCTGCAGACTAAGATATTTGCTTCTTGTCCTATCTCCAAAGCACATGGAGAACAATTGATCAGATATGCTAATGGCTGTTTATAAAAAAGTTGGTGAAGATTTATCAGGTCCCCCCTCTGTCTTAGTTTTCAAGAATAAAAATGCCCATTTTTTAGCCTTTCTTCACGATTTTCAAACGTTTATCACTTGTTACTCTATTTTGGACTCTCTAATTTGTTCACATCTTTCCTAAAGTGTGGCACCCAAATGTGGATAATACTCCAAATGAGGCTTAACTTGTGATTTTGAGCAGAACAAGACAGTTACCTCCTGTGTCTTACATATGACACTCCTGTTAATATTAGGCTTTTTTTTTTTTTTGCAAATGCATGACATATTTTTGCAAAGGCATCACATTGGTGGTTACTTCCCACTTTGTATTTGGGGATGTGACGTTTTTCTTTAAATGTGGTATTTTTCACTTGTCTTTATTAATTTTCTTATTAATTTCAGACATTCTCCAATGTCAAGGTCATTTTGAATTTGAATCCTGTCCTCCAAAGTGTTTGTAATCCCTCCCAGATTGAAGCAATCCACACTTCCCAAACAAACTAACACCTGAAGAGGATGCAGGAATAGATGAGTTCTCTGTTTCCATCAGTTGATCCCAGGAGTAGATGGAGACTAGTTCAGCCCCCAGCATTATTGTATAGTAGTGTCAGACCTACTCAAAACTTGCTGCAGCTGGAGAAGCCCCTTATCTGCAGTTTAACTATGACCCTTCCGAACCTCAGCACACTAACTATACCCAAAATTCATAGGAAGAGGTGGCATACATCTAATCATGCCAATTCCCTTGATGCTGTGTTAGGGCAGCACACCAAATTACAAATAAAGCAGGTGAATGGGGGCCAAGTATCTGGCCCTGAGTGGTCAGGATGGTTAACGGAAGCCATGCTCCCTTGTTTTATCAGGGCTTCGTTGTCTGAAGTCTCATAATGGTTATGTTTTCACATACTTTTTAAAACAATATAACTGCTCCTTGCTTCTACCTCCAAGAGTCCCCATTACCTCTAGCTTGGAAGCATTACTGATAATTTAGAATGTCACCATTAAAATGCATTAGATGCTACAATACAATATTATTGGTATGAAAGACAAGTAATTTAATTTTCAGCGTGTCAGAGTCCTTAATAAAGTTGTTCTTCTGGCACATAATGCTATCTCCACTACCTATTCTGCAATCTACAGAAAATGTATTCAGCAGCCCAATCTACCTATCAGTCCACTATTCAGTGAAAACAGCAGGACACAAAGGTTTCCATAGCCTTTCACTATTGCACAGCCACTACTATTGTCCAAAGCCAAACATTTGGCTACTTAGCCAAACCTTAATGGAAAGATATTCAAACCTTTTCAGTTGCAAAGCTGACTGGACTTATCTGGTGCTTTCCCCGTCTGGTTGGGTTCCTTGTAATATTTTAGCACTTTTGATAACCAGTGACAGTTGTAGAGTGCAGAAGTACCAGAAAAAGAAAATTGATTGGGGATGGGGGAAGAAGGCAGGGGAAAGTGGAGAAAATTTTTTAAAAGGGGGAAAATACAGCTGGAGATGACCTACAAAAGGTTGTACCAACACAGATACTCTGAAAACCTTCAAAAGGATTATACTAAAAATTCTGATCTGCATAATTAAAGAAAAATTAAATAGCTGCAGCACAAAACAAAAAAAAACCCCAAACACTAAAAACTAATAAGCCAGGACAGAGAGAGAAAAAAATCAGTAAGGGCTTGCCTGCTTAAAGTCTCTATCTACCATAAAGTGCTAGCACGCACATTAATCAGAATCCAGCAGAGAGAGATGAAAGGGGTATTCAAGCCTGTCTGACATTTTATGACAATGTATTTCCTTTTTAAATGACAAATCTTACTCCTTTTCTTAGGGCTTGCTAGCCAATAAATACACAGATGTTGATACAGGCAAAGCAAGTTTAATGAACCTATCATGTCTTATAATTAAATTGTGTAACAAATGCACTTGGACTTCTGCCAGGGGTGATCCCTGGTACATCTTGCAATGGGAGAGCAGAAAAAAATGTAAATGTGAAATGCCCTTTCTTGCTGACATCTCTATTCTAGCACAGCCTACTATGGCCTGGATCTCCCCCTTCTGGCTGCACCAAGTTTTTGCCAGTTTTTCTGCTACTGTCCATGAAAGAATGCACATTACCCTTCCTATGCCGGACCACAGTGCTCTCACCAACTGCAGAACTGTAGTCCCCTCACTCCAAAAATGAAAGCTCTCTGAGTGGGTAGGCCCAGGGAGGCTTGTGCCTTGAAGGCAGCTGACACCCTGCTTTCCATGGGAAGATCTGCATAGAGAGAGACCTGTTCTGCTATGATTGTAAGAACATTTATGAAGATTGATTTACCATATTAATCATGTTGGTATATATACTGCAATTACATTGGAATATCTATCATTCTTCTGCAAGGAAAGTGTAAACAAACTGTATTAGGCCATCAATATCTCATTCAATGGCAAAATCTGATCTTATTTTAAGGGTTATGAGCTACAGACCCTATTAAGAAATTAATATATAAACATAAGTATAACTATATCAGAACTTTTTTCAGCCATTCCTAGGCCATCTGGGACCATTGTGATCACCTAGTCTGGCCTCTGGTATAACACAGCCCATAGAACTTCTGAAAGTACTTTTGTTGCTCATTTGAAGGCTCAACACATCTTACCCTCATCATAGACAGCCAATTTATAACCCCCTTATATTATTTAGTTTGAGTTTAGGTAACCTTAGTGAGATCTAGGGAAATAAAATTCTTTGATTTATATATAATTTTTTCTGCTTTTTTTTCTTTCTCCACTCTTTCAGGCTAGAGGAGATATAAAGGAGATGAAGCTAAGTTTATTGATTTCACAGCAAGATAAACTTTTTCCTGAAAACCTTTCATTTCAAGAGAAGATTTTAAAAGACTGAAATAAATTAAACTTTTTCCCCCTCTAGACATCTCATGAATGCCTAATATTCAAATACTGGAGGCTTTAATTACATTTCCAAACATGTTAATTTCCCCATGCAGGAAAAAAAGAGTTCTTCTTGATATTCAGACAAGTAAGTTATTTTGTACTAAGCTGTTCTGCTTAGATAGGTAACCTTTTTGCACAACTGCTAGTACTTTCATTATCAATTAGGTCCTATTTAAGAACTTTTAACAGAAAACTAATCTAATTTAGCATCAGAAGGCACCAAGCCAAAACCCTGAACTACAGATCAAACAGTTTGGAAGTTTATGTAATTTACTTAAAGGTACATAGTGACATTAACCACATGATCAAACAGAGGAGTACAGTTGATTCAAAACCTGCAGATGTGCTGTAACTAGATCTGGGTGATGTTTTCTGGCTGAAACGTTCATTAGTGCACAATATTTGTTTGGTGGCACCAAAATCTTTCAAGAATTCATGTCAGTTTTCCCAAATGATTTTGGTTTAAAAAAATGGAACATTGTCTTCTGACATTTTCTAAATAACACTTTGATTTGAAACAACTTTTTCTTTCCAAATGTGTTCATTTTCATCTAAAAAAATCAAAATTGTATAAAAATGGTCAAAATCAAAATGACAGATAAAAGGAAATGTTTTGGTTTGGTTTCAACAAAATATTTCATTCAACCTGAAATTTTTTCCCAAGTTTGAGTCACAGAAAATTCTTAAAGAATTTGTTTTGTTTCACTTTTTTGTTTGGACTTGTCAGAAACATTAGTTATTCACCCTGCCTGACATGTTCCTAAGTTGTATAAGTATGTGTTCCTTTCATTGTTACCCTCAGATCCCCTCCACCAGTTCTGTCTGTTTCTTTGTTACACTCACTTGTGGCTTGTCTTAAATTAAACAGTAAGGTCTTTGGGGCAGAGACTGTTTGCCTTTCACTACGTGTTTGTATAGGGCAAAGCACAAGGTCACCCTGATGTAGGTGGAGGTGGCCTCTCACTCTACTGTAAAACTAACAACTACTAATGAGGATTCAGACTAATTATATTTCAATGCAGCAATCTGATTGGGAACAAGGAAGATTATAAAAAATATCAAATTGTTTTATAAATAATGTGATAACTATGAGGTATGAATGTCTACAGATGTCCATCACTACAAAAATAGACTGCTTTAAAATAGATAACACCACAAGTGTAGGGCATGGAAGGATATTATGACGCGAGGATAGCTTAGCATGGCAAGACTAGGCCCTAGAAATCCAGCTTAGGCTTTGAAAGCAATAGTTGGCCCCTGCTGGGAAATAACCAAATGGAAAGTCCCTAGAGGGAAAGAGGAAGCTTGGAAATATTGGCTCGTAAACATCCTAACCATGCATAAAGGACCCTGATATAAGCAGCGGATGACTAACCACAGGCTGGCAGTTGACTAATCACAGGACCAGTTTAGACCATGATAAGGTCAGCTTCCCACTTCCAACTGCTGATTTAGCTTCTGGAGCTAGTAGCCAATAGACTTAGGAAAACCAAGTTTTAAGGTGCAATCCCTAAAAAGGATTGAGAGTTACTTTGCATATCGCTAGGTAGAATTTACTGTTAAGCTTTGGGAAAAGGGGTATATTAGGTACTCCTACGGAACTGCCCAGAGAGATTCTCTGCGGATACATCTAGGCCTTATCAGATGCTTTGGGCAGGTCAGTTCCCTGGTTGTGACTCACTTGTAAGGTGGATGATGGGTCTCCCCACCCTGTTGTTGTTGGAAGGGGCTTTCTTCCTATGCTTTGGGATAGCGGTAGTATGTGGCTGCTATTGCTATTGCTTTCAAGGACATGATATTGCTCATTATATTGCTTGTGTTGATAACTGTTCTCCTTGTATACCAGGTGTTTATGCTAGTGTGGGAGGAGTTATTAGCACAGTTTGTTAGGTCATCAGCTAAATAAAACACTATATTTGAGTAATTCTTTTTCTGGCTGCCCTCTTTTTCACCCCAAGATCACAAATTACGAACCCTCTGCCCCTGCGGAGCACAACAAGAAACCATTAAGTTTGAGTAATTATGTTCAATGTTCACTTTAAAGCTTAGATGATCATATCCCCAAACAGCTCCAATTTTTTGGGTCCCACTTAGATATACAGTTGGGTTTTTATGAATGCGTGTTAATGTTACACTGGCGTGCAACTGCATGCTCATATAGATTATTTTTGCCAACAGCATAGGTCCATGTTTTTAAAATATAACCTGCTAACTAAAACATTTTCAAAATATCCCATAAGTCATATCTTTAGGATATGTTTAAGATAAAACTCAGAAGAATTAGTGATTAAAAAATCCAACAAGAAATGAGGGCCAGATCCTGAACTGGTGTAATTAGCATAGCTTTACTGACCTCAGTGGAGCTGTGCTGATTTACAGCAGCACAAGGTCTTCCACTGTTTCTGTGCCAAACAAGTTTCTTGACTGGATAATCCAGATGTATTTTGTATTCTGAATTGGCTCTTAAACTATTCATCAACAGCAGATAATTATTCTCCTTGAAACCCACATGATGGAAAAAACATTTCTAGTCCAAATTAAATTGTCCTGAGATGATGATTATATATAGGGTCAAGAGAAATGATGTTAATTTAGAAATAGAAGATGGACCAGTAACACCTAATGAAAATATAACAAACCATCAGAGTCCCCAAACACGGGAAAACTCCTGAGCTTGACAGAGTTCAAGCAGAGGTACTAAGTGAAATTCTGATTGAACAGCTAACAAAACTATAACAAAATATGGGAGAAAGAACAAGTTCCACAAAACTAAAAAGATGGTATTGTAGAATTGTACAGAAAGGGTGGCATTACATGAACTGGAGAGGTACTGTACTGCTATCAGTCCTGAGTAAAGTATTGGCTAGCATTACACTGAATAGAAGGAAGAAGGCAGTGGATGATATATTATGAAAACAAGCTGGGTTCCATCCAGGTAAATAATGTTGTGAACAGATATTCATTCTTCGACAGAGCATTGAAAAAAATAGGTTTTTGCCAAGCAGTATCTTAA
Source organism: Mesoclemmys tuberculata (assembly GCA_007922155.1). Classification (NCBI taxonomy): domain Eukaryota; kingdom Metazoa; phylum Chordata; order Testudines; family Chelidae; genus Mesoclemmys; species Mesoclemmys tuberculata. The sequence goes on along the minus strand of ML675603.1, from coordinate 93,808,508 downwards.
TCAATTTCATTGACTTTAAAAAAGAGTTCAATAATATCCCCAGAAAAATAGGAATATTGATAGATGCTATGGAATACCAGACACGATGATCAACATAGGGAGTTTATCTGATGGCAATAGATGCACAATAAGATAAGATACAATCTTGGATGAGTAGTTAGAGATTATAACTGGAGTTAGCGAAGGGTGTCTATTATCACCAATCTTCTCTGCATTGGCAAAAGACTGTGAAGCAATAGGCAAAGAAAAGGAGCATGGATGGTGTAACATTAGTGAAGATGAGATACCCAGCCCTGACTTTGTCCACAGCACTGCTTTATTAAGTATGACATGGAACAGAATGATTGCTCTTACATCAGAGGTTTAACAGGAAGCAACAAAAATTGGATTGAAAGTGAATTCAGAGAAAGCTAGGGTTATAAAGATAGGAAACTGATTACAGATGCAAATGTGTATGTGGATGGAAAAGAAACAAAACAGGTAGAGTTCTGCTATCTGGGGAGAGTGATGACATTTAAAGGTGGCTGTGATAAAGATATTCATATGGGATTAGGAAAAGCAAACACCACTTTTGGAAGGCTGAATAATATCTGGTCAAACAGATATCTCCATACCAACCAAAGGTATGTATAATCTATTATAGGCCATCCAATTGTACTGAAAATGTTGCTGTATTGAGCAGACACTTGGCAAATGACCGTAGCTAACAAGAAATTGGAGTCAGACCATCATATGTGGTTGGAGATGGGATTACACATTTCATGGAAAGACAAAACAAGTGCAACAGGAAGATAGCTAACAAAACAGGACATGTTAGAAAAGTAAAATAAAATATGCACATGGTTGAGACATGTACACCATGTGGAAGATTAGAGGCATTCAAAGCAAGCATTGAACTGGGTACCTGATGGATGAAAAAGAAAGCTAGAAAGGCCAAGGAGAAAGTGCAGAAGACAGTAACAGAGGATGTTGAATGCACTGGTATTACCTCATCACCTGTGAGGAAGTACAACTAGTGGGTGACCATAACCAATGGAGGAATTGGACTCACCAATTTGTAAGTGGCACAGGAGCAACTAAGGTCTTGAAAGGGTAGAAGAACAAAGTGCCCAGACTGACAAGGTAAAAACCAAATTTGCTCCTTTAACTGAAGTGTAGAGAGCTCACAAGTCTTGGGCTGACATCTCACCACTTTGCTCTGAAATTTGAATTATTTCAGATATTTCTCTCTACTTTGCCATGCCACTTGCATTTATTTAGATATATAATTTTTGTGTAGAATGCTTGGGTCAAAATGCTTGGTGTAGAAAATGCCTTAGACAATTAAATAAATATCCAACCAATCCCATAATAGGTGGTTTCCCCTACCTTATGTTCAAAAATAAATTACCTGAAACTTTGGGGAGTAATGCTGTGACACAGTGTACTTAGAAACCCCTTTTTTCTTCTCAGTCTCAGGCCAGATAATAGACTAGTGCGTTACAAGAAATTGATTACTTTCAGTTTTGTGCATATTACCATACAGGGTGAGGGGCTGTGTGTTATTTTCTATTTAAATTACTTATGAACCAGTTTTGTTACCCATAAGGAGTGTGATGATTGGTACTGGAGTAAGTAGGTCATTTTTCAGGAGGGACCTAGTCTGGTCTGACACCAGGAGTTCACCAATGCAGATCAGTGTCTGGCAGCTGACAAACTCAAAAACCTGAACACATAGCACTGACTGCTCAGCTTATTTAATAATGATCTCTTTCCTACATTTCTGCCTGGCTGCTGCATCACTTATTACAAATGAAACTCAATTTGCACATGGATTAAATCCTTACTCCACTAGTAGTCTCATTGATTTCAGTGGGTTTATTTGCAGAGTAATGTGCTACTCAGTGTGAGCAAGAATGGCAGGATTTGGCCCTATATGATTTTATATGAGATGTGTGTTACAATTTTCATGAAGAGGAGGGACCCAAACTATTAAGGACCCATTTCTAACTCCCTTGCTCATACTGAGTATGCCTACTCACATTTTGTCCTGGTGGAAGTGACTACAAAAGGCACAAAGAAGTGGAGAATCTGACCCATAGTCTCTGCTAGTTGTCAAACTGTAACCACAGTTTCACATATCTGTCTAGCATCCCTCACTCTCTCATTCCTGTCAGCTGAAATGTCACTCACAAGCAGGACAGTAGAAAATGACTGAGGTTTTCTCTTTAGTTCCTCCTTCCCCAGCTAATTTTGGGGCTTCTTAACAGGAAGCCAAAACTTTTCTCCTCCTCTCCTTCTCCCTGCTGGTTTTCTCACTTTCAGGGTGGCTCACGATGCAGCAGTGGTAGGAAGGAAGAGGTGCCAGCTCTGTTCCTTCCTGTCTCTGAGCAGCAGCATATTCAATCTTTTATAGGTGGCCACATTGTGAGAAAGATGGAGCCAAAGGGATACAATGGCATTCGGGGAAAGCAAGGACTAAGCAGAAGGCAAGTCCATGTCAGGAACAGGTGTGGCAGAAAGGCCAGGCTGTGAAGAAAGTGACAGAAAGAGATTGGGACTGAGAGAGAAAGGGGGATAAGAAAAAACTCAGTAGCTGCTAATAAGGGGCAGGTGGTCTTCTGGCAGATGCACCAGCTGAGGCAGTAGGATTCCTGAGTTCTATTCCCACCTCTGCTACTGACTGTGTGATGTTGGGACAATCATATTGCCTCTCTGCCCCTCAGTTAATCCAAGTGGAAATGAGAATAATACTGCGCCACCTCCCAGGTAAATTAAAATACATTAAGATCCTATGATGGAAGTATTGCCATGAATACATGACTCTTAGATTGGGGAAGACATGCTCAATGAAAGTTTGCTCATGTCACATGCACATATTGGCAGAATGTAGAACTTGGCACCATGAGGTCAAACTCTGAGGCCCTGCCTGTATGACAAAAGTGGTAATGAAATGCACCTTATGAAGTATGGATAGGAGTAGTATGAAACACTCCATTGAATGGACAAATGCTTCATACATTTAAATCTCAGGATCTGATTGACTTCAGTCTGAATAGCAAGGAGCCGAGAAATGACTCTAGTGGACACGGGTTGTAGTTAAAGATTCCAAATCACAAAGGTACTGAGCCACCTAAATCTAGAGTTTAGGCACCTCCCCGCCCCCACCATAGGCACCACTAGCCTCCTTAAGCCCCAGAGTGATCCACAGACCAAGGGAAGATGGGCTACCAAAAGTCACATGCAGGACCCAGAAGGTCACCTACAAGGTTGGTCTCTATTCAAACTCTAGCTGCAGGGTAGGAGTTGCAGTTTATAAAGTACCCACCTTATAACTTTTAACCCAGAGCACTCACTGCCATGTGGGAGACTCCGATTCAATTCTCCTCCTCAGGCAGGTAAGGGAAAGAGGATTTCAATAGGGGTCTCCTGTTTCTCAAGCAAGTGCTCTAACCTGTGAGCATGCAGTAGGTTTGGAAGCTTTTCATTTGAACTGCAGGAACTTAGAGTAGCAACCTTTTGGAGCTGAAAATGGATCCTTTCTGTCTAAGCCATGAATTCATAGATGGTAACTTTAGCCATGGGGTGATTTTGATTGACACCTAGATAAGGTAGTAGGCCTGGTGATTTAGAATGATAGCCCCAAGCATATGGCTGTAACAAGGATTTAGTGAGGTGCTGGTGTCACAAACATATAGTGACAGAGTCATTGGCACAGTGTTTGAGAGAGAGCCCAGCTGAGAGCCAGTGACTAAAGTAAATCAAAACAGGAGGGGAAGATCTCATCACTCCAATTAAGCTGGAGTTCCTACTTGTTATAAGTAGAGGTGAGGCATCTGCACAGCTCTAGGAATCGATAAAACAGGTTCTTGCAAGGTCAATGACCAAGCTCTTTTTTCTGGCGGCTGCTGTCTTGAGAGCCACCATCTAAGCTTTCAATTTTTCAAAAATGAATTCATTCTCTAGCCCTTAGCTTTGCAAATCTAAATGTCATATTGTAAATCAAAGGAAAAAACAGTCAACAATATCTGCTTAAATTAGCAGAGAGACTCAAAAAATAGCTCAATGGTGTGAGATGTCCCATTCATCTCAATGGGGTGATAAGTCTGAAGCCCAATGATAGTAACTTAACTTTAAAAAATGACAATTTATGCTGAGCAAAGCATGGTGCAGAGATTAGGAATACCCATTTAATGAAGACTAGCCCAGTCTACTGTAAGTGGTCTCTCATACTAATTTCAGCAAGGAGTGGAACTTTGTTGTCAGTGGCGTTTGAGCGTATTGCCACTTTGTTTCTCCAGACCAATGCCTAGCTGTATCTAGGAGTATAAAGCTGTACTTTGGTTTTGCTATCTCATATCTCTGTTCGACTGGGCTCCAGCTCATGTTTATTGACATTTTTGTTACTGAAATAGGATTTAAGAGCCTCTGCCATTTCTTTCCCAACAAGGAAACAACCTACTTTCTTAGTTGCTCCAGTGCCATGTCAGAGTTTTATTAACACATGGCATTATCCACTCCTATAAAATAAGGAAGAATGCAATAGAGTTGGTCTGTTATTAAACTATTAACAATAAAGAACAGAACTGGAGCAAAACTTTTAGTCCCCGACTATGAAACAATCTCTCAGCATGTTACAAGAAGTAAGGGGGGGGGCAGAGATGGTGTGTTAGAGCTAGACATGCAAAAAACAGCAGCAGAATATGAAAGGGGACAATGCCTGTTTCACAGCCATTTTTTTCATGAAAATAACTGAGCTTGAACAACTACGGGAAAATCATTTAAAAGATAGATGGGTTAGCATTCTAGTGTTATGATTTAATTATGTTTGAGCCTAAAAATTTATCTATAAAAATAGTGTCTTTCATAGAGTGCATCTTTAAAGATCCTTAGAGTTCTTTTAATTGAACTTTTAATTAAACTGCATAGATTTAAAGTGGTCATTTTGATTATGTGTTGAGGGGTTTCTCTTTGCCTACATAGAAATAACAGAATTGGCCTTTGCTTTCCTATCTCCTTTAGAACATTCAGATAAGGATAATTTCATTAGCTCCTGTCTAAATGATGTTTCAGACTGAAGCCCTAGAGCCAAAGTGCTGGATCTTAATAGGCTGCACCACGCACTCTATTCATGTAGACAAATTAAATTAGATAAATATTTTGAAAATGTCTCACCAACATTTTCAGTAAAAACACAAGGAACATTCCTCCACGGTTCCACTGGTAGAAACAAATGTGGGCTTTGTTTTTTAGATTTTGGTAGGTGATATTTTGTATAATTCAGCTATTAAAACTGAAGCAGGGAAGGAGGGAGTGAAAACCCCACAGATATTTATTATTCCTGGATGAGTTTGCTGTAAGAAATGCCAGTTTCTTTCCAACCTGATTGTCAGATTTTTGAATCATCAGCAGCATAATCCATTATTTTTTCTGCAGCCTAGCTAATTAGCTCATTCATTAGACAAACTTCTTGTACTTATAATAATCTTCACTTGCACACTTGACCATTTCAGCCAAATCAGATGTAAGGGTGAGGATCCCAATAGTCAGCTTTCCGTAAAACAAAACAACATTCACAGCCCAATCTGCTTTTGCCATGACAAGGTCTGAAAGAACAGTGGAATGTTCACAAAATTTGTGTGGCAAGTTGTGTAGAATAGAGCAGTCACCCTTCGTATAATAAAGGTATTTACTTGGATGTCTAAGCAATGTGCTCAAATGCTTTGTAAAGGTATTTCATGCATGGAAATTTATTTCTATATGGTGTGTGCTATGTGAAAAAATCATTTTGTTAGTTTTAAACCTATTGCCTATTTATTTCATTTGGTGACCCCTAGTTTTTGTGCTGAGGAGTAAATAACATTTCCTTATTTACTTTCTCCACACCAGTCACGATTTTATACACATCTTATCCCTGCTTATTCTTCCTTTTCCAGGCTGAAAAGTCCCAGTCTTATTAATCTCTTTACATATAAAAGCTTTTCCGTATCCCTAATAATCTTAGTTGCCCTTTTTTGTACCTTTTCCAATCCCAAAATGTGGGCGCACCATGGGTTGATAAAGAGGCAATATGATATTTTCTGTCTCTTTAGCTATCCTTTCCCAATGATTCCCAACATTCTATTAGTGTGCAGTGGCAGTGAAAAAAGCTGAGTGGATGTTTTCAGAGAACTATCTACAATGACTTGAAGATCTCTTTCCTGAGTGGTAACAGATAACTTAGACCCCATCATTTTATATGTATAGTTGGATTATGTTTTCCAATATACATTATTTTGGATTTATCAACACTGAATTTCATAAGCCATTTTATTTCCCACTCACCCAGTTTTGTCAGATCTCTTTGTAACTCTTCACAGTCTGCTTTGGACTTAACTATCTTGAATAGTTTCATATCATCTGCAATCTGCATGATTTTTCAGCCTCACTGTTTACCCCCTTTTTCAGATCATTTATGAACATGTTGAGCAGTACTGGTCCCAGTACAAACACCACTATTTACCTCACTCCATTCTGAAAACTGATCATTTACTCCTGCCCTTTGTTTCCTATCTTTTAACCATTACTAATTCAGGAAAGGACCTTTCCTCTTATTCCATGACATCTTATTTTGCTGAAGAGCCTTTGGTATGGGATCTTGTCAAAGGCTTTCCGAAAATCAAAGTACACTATCTCCACCAGATCACCATTTTCCACATGCTTGTTGACCCCCTCAAAGAATTCTAGTAGGTTGGTGAGGCAGTATTTCCCCTTACAAAAACCATGTTGACTTTTCCTCCAACAAATTGTATTCATCTGTGTGTGTCATGATCTGTTCTTTACCATAATTTCAATCAATTTGCCTGGTAATGAATTTAGGCTTACCAGCCTGTAATTGCAAGGATCATCTTTGGAGTCATTTTTAAAAATTGGTGTCACTTCAGCTGTCCTCCAGTCATCTGGTACAGAAGTTCATTTAAATGATAGGTTACTAACTGAACCCATAAAAGTTTTATCCAGCTCATAAGACATTAGACTCAAGGACTGAATCAACATCATAACTCTCATATATGCTGAAAAAGCATTTGACAGAATGGAAATGCTATTTTGAACATTAGGAGTTATGCACTTAGAAAGGAACTTTTTAAGTGGACCCATAACTTATAGAAGCACACAAGAGCTACAGTTGGACTGAATAAGGACAAATAGAAGTTTTACTGTGGAGCGGGAACTACATAAGTTTCTTCCCTTTCACCATTAAAAATAGTGGTGTTATTTCCATTTATATTATGTACAAAACCTGGAAGTTCAATCATTCATGAAAATCATTATATATTTAGGTATATGCATGAGAAGTTCAGTTGGGGTCTTTGCTTGGAAGAGGCATTGGGAGGTGCCATTTCCCCACTCATGCTTTCCAAGGTAGATGGGCCAGGCTTTCAGCACAGACCACAGTTTGACAGCCATGCAGCTTTTACCAGCCAGAGGCACTTGATGCTACTGTTCTCTGCAACTGTCCCTCTGCCCCCCATCTTGATGTTTCCTTTTCTATTCACTCTCAGTGTCTCATTACAGAAGGGAGAAGAAAGCTGCTAAACCAGTATACGGGGCATCAGAATCCCCACAACATGACTCAATATTCCACAGATGATAGAAAGTAACAACCATAGAAGAATGCTGGAATAAGTGAGGAGAAACAACAAAGGAGGAGGACAGGAAAGAATAGGCAATAAGAGAGCCTCCAAGATGAATAAGCAACAGACCCCAGGAGGATCGATGGGAGGGGCTGGGGGGGTCGGGGAGCAAAAGCCTTGTGCGGGAGGTCAGACTAGATGATCATATTGGTCCCTTCTGACCTATGAGTCTATGAGTCTATGCTGAAGCTCACATAAATAGGCTCACTGAGTTCCAGGAAATTACTAGTGAGTTAAATTATACATGCATGTTCACAAGATCAGGACTTATTCCTTATTCATGCGAAACACACAGTGATGTTAATGGAAGTTTTGGCTAAATAATGACTGTATGACTTGGTTTAATATAAATATATAAATAGCTGATATTTATATTATTTATTGATATTTAAATACCTGCCAATGTGAAGTTATTGGGAGTTGAGAGTCCTCAGCAACTTCCAGTAAACATTCAACACTTTTCAGTTCCAAGCCCAAACTAAAAGTCTTCTGACTTGCTAAGGCATAAATTCAGACCCCTGGGTTCTGTGCTCCTCTTGTAACAGTTGATGATACCATTAATACCTAAAATTATGCAGACACCTACATCCTTTACATTGCTGCAGGCATTAGTAACATCCCTGACTGTAGTAAAAGAAACATATACCCTGAACATATGTCTTAGCAGATACGTGACAGAAGAACCTTGATGAACCCTGTGAATGAGCACACCTGTTCAATAGCACCTGCCTTTCTGGGCAAAAGAGTCTGCTGCAGTCTGCTTCAGTTTCCATCTCAATGAGGTAACAATGAGTTCACTTTAATAGCCACCAAATGCACTAACATCAGTGTATCTGTTTGTAATGGAGCCTTCTCCTAGATGACTTGAACAAGAGATTAAAAGCTTGTACCTCACAGCCCAGGTTTTGATTTGAGAACTTAACAAGTCTCAAAACAAAAATCTCTGAGTCTGGTCAGACAAATCTTCAGGAGCTGGGCCTCAATTGAGTATTCCAGGAATACTGGAGTATTGGAATTGAGAACAGAATTACCTCAGAACTTGACAAGCTTCTTGCAGCCATATTGTGTGCATTCAGCCACCATTATTTAGTAAAATAGAATACCACATAGTTAAGGGATAATTTGGACAAGCAAGGCTTTTAGAGGCAAGATCAAATACTAGCTGCAGACTTGCAGTTTCTACTAATCCAAATGGGAGGAGGGGAGAAAATGAGCCAAAAAATTATGAGACTGAAAGAAAATAAGTGGATGGAGACCCTGAGTTTGGGCACCTTTGATACAGAAATTTATTATGGCTAAGATTGTCAGGAATTTTTTATTGATAAGTTGTTTATTGAAATTAGGAGAAGTGATGACCCAATAGGGGTCACTATGAGCTATGTGTTTTGAAAAAACTAGTTGTAAAAAGACTAGATAATAGAAAGGAGTTCGGAGTAGTTCTCTGAAGATATCCTGAGAGCCTTTTTCCTGACACCTTACACCCCGCGCGGGTTACCAACTAGCCATCATTGACCTGCTGTTAATTACTTGATATCATTTAAGATTTTAGGTAACTATTTGTAATTAACCTATGGCTTGTGTTTGTGTGTTATTAAATTTATTAAATAGTAATTTTTGATAACAGCACACTTGATTGTATTGCTCTTTCATCTTTGCTTTTCATCACAGATGTGCTGTGTTCCCATTGATTTATTTCTTGACATCATCTGAATTGAAACAGTTAAGCTACCACTATTTTAGTTTTAAGACCCTGGGTAACAGGCCAGGATAAGTATCCCTTGCCAGTTATAGCTTCTTCAGCAGTTAGTTTCAGTAGCTTCTTCCTAGCCCAACTTGGTTATCTGCTGGGCTTTCAGCTTCCTCTAGCAGCAGCTCCTCCTACTATAAGGTCTAGGCACCTCTGCTACTTGTCAAGCTCTGAAATCCTCCCTTACCTTATAACTTCCTGCTGTTTTGATAAAGAATCAGCCCCTTTTCAGCCAGCTAATTAAGTCCCATATCCCCTCCCAGGTGTGACAAACAAGGCTACCTGGAGAGGCTTGCCAGCTCCAGGCCTCTGGCACTTAAAGAGACAAGTCCAGTTGCTATAAAAATATACTTTAAAGGACCCTTGGAGAAACACATTTCTTTCAGTGAGGTTTCACAAGTGATTGGAATGTAGTGAACAAACCAGCTGGTGATGGTGCTCAAGTGAGAGTAGTAGAAGCTAGTTCCCTCTGCTCTTGAGGGCTAAAGAGCAGTAAAAATTGTTTTGGTCATTTAAGGGGGAGATTTTCACAGGTGCAAATCATCTAGCTAGGCACCTCATTCTCATTTCAAAGGGAGTGAGATGCCTAACTGATCTTTCTGACTTTGAAAATCCTCTCCCAAATGATAAGATATGACTTTGAATACACATAAAGAACAGATGAGAAAGAAGGTACCATTTTTATGGTTACCTTTTAGAGCAGAAGCACATATTAGTCATTAGCAACAACTAATTATGTTGGATTTTATGTTCTCTTCATCACCATAGTTATTGTATTATAACTTCAAATTGCCAAGTATTTAAATATCAAAGCAGTGAAAAACTTACAAAGAAAAAGTGGATATCCTTTGCTCTTGCTCTAATTTGCATTTCCAGAGGAGATTGAATTCAATTTAAAACTGAATTCAGAGTTATGTTGTGTTGCTCATGGAACAGCCTTGCATAGATGAGTGACTAAAGCATTTTCTTTTTCAGTGTCAAATTAAGTAAAATTAGATGGAGAGGTATCCTTGCTATGTGCCTATAGACACTGTGCAGGAGTAAGAAGTAATAAACAAAAGATCCAAGTATCCTACATCAATACAGTTGTATGCAGTATTTCTTAGTTTTAGGGTGTTAGGGAGAAGTTGGGAGAGGTAATATCTCTTATTGGACCAACTTCTATGGGTGAGAAAAAAGGTTTTGAGCTTACACAGAGACCTGAAGAAGAGCTCTGTGTAAGCTCGAAAGTATGTCTCTCTCACCAGCAGAAGTTGGTCCAATAAAAGATACTACCTCACCCACCTTGTCTCATTAAATATAGTTGATAAGGAGTAGGATTGATGACTAACCTCTGGCATGACTACGCACAGAACAGTAGTGAAGAATACAATGCTGATTACACTGCGATATTGCCCAAACCTGCATAACAAATTTAAGTCCCAAGCAAATAGGCAGAATGGAAAGACCAAAAAAAGACAGCCAAACTATCTGAATTGAAGCCAAATTTAAAAGCTTTAGTATTGGTAAAACAGCTTTTGCCTTTCTCCTAGTTGCCTCCATAAACAATGTTTGTGTCTTCAGTGTCCCCAATAGTGAATTCTGCATTCAACATAAGTGCTTAAGTGTTATTTTTAATAGGGCCCTGACACTTAACGTTCATGGCAATATTTTAAAAGTCATGAAAAAAATGAGAAACCTGGACGTTGCATGTATGAGGAGATATCGTCAATGTTTACATTCTGTTTGCTCAAATACTAATGTGACAGACATTTGAGGGAAAAATAAAAGAGAAACAAAAGGCATACTTCATTTCAAGGATCTATACTGAAGAGTCCCATTTCCTTCAAAACAGCAAATTAATTGCTCATCCTATTCCCCCTATGTATATTTTAGTAATCACAGGCATGTTCTCAGGCGGTGAATAACTGTGTATTTAACCATGCAAGTGGAAGAACAGCCAAAAAATGACATCATTTTCTATCAGATTGGCTTAGCTGGAGCCAGTTGGAAAGGGATACTTATTTCTAGTCAATCTTCTGGAGATAACATCAGTATAGGAAACGGAAAAACATTCTGCAGCATAACATAAATGAATGTATTCCAAGTTGCACGTGTCAAAAATCAGCTGGAAGGTCTTGTTAATTCTTATCATAACTCAGAGGCATTCGCATGTGGTTTCTTCACTTCAGGGGGTAGCGATATAATAAAAGTAATCACTGATTTTGAGCTTCATCAAAACCATTGCTTTCTTAGTTATTTTATTTGATCAGGAGGGGTTTTCTTCACACTAAACAACAGATGATGATCATGTCAACTATATTAAGGCAGGTTTGCATCAACTCTAGCCTCTTTATGTGAAAAAAATTGAAATTTTAAATTGTTTACATTTCAAAGTGTTTTAAACATCTTTTTCAAATTCCTTCATGATCTTTTAAAATATATTTTTCAAAATTTTTGCTGAAAACATTATTGAAAATGTTTAAGAAACAATTTTCAGTAAGACAGGTTTTCATAAATAAAAACCTCCAATAATTTAAAAGTGATTTCAGTTAAAAAATGGTGAAATTTTAATAAAAAATTCAGTTAAAATATTTGAAAAAAAATAAAAACCAAAGAAGTGATCATTTTATACTACAAAATGGAGAAAATGTTGCTGGGGGAGGAGGGGGGAGAATTGTTTTCCTTTTTTTTTTTCTTTGACTAACTCTATAGAGAACCTAAATGTGATGCACATTAAGATACAGAATACAAATAGGAATTGTAATCAATTTTTATCACACACACACCTCTCTTCCTCAGTGTTGTATATGACTTGGAAAAATGAAAGCAAACTCTGACCCTCATAATGTGCAAGAAGTACAAATAAGAATAAGGAACTGCTAAACATATGTGCAACAGGAACAACAAAACCAACCTGTCCCATCATGGATCTGTAGGTATAATTTTAATTTTGTATTCTCCACCTACTTTTAAATTTAGCACTGTGATTGTCATTTTATGAGCAAGCTACTGTACCCTTCTCATTGTACATATGAAAAAACTGGATCCATATGAATTTGGAATTGACATGTTAATGAAGTTCTCTGTCTAGGGAAGTATTACATTGGTAGGCTTAGCAATAAAAATAGAAATTGAGAAATATGCACAAGAGTGCTTTTCATCCCGGTGGCAACAAATGCAAGAAACAGATATCACTTTGAGGGTTAAGAACAAGTTTGTGGAAAGATTTATAGATCAAAGACCAAGACCTATTTCAAACAGACAGAATGATTATAAATGGTGCAATTATTTATTTAGGGTTAGAGTACACAATGAGTAAAAAATTACTATGCAATTCATCCCATTTTGGTGAATAGAACAATTTGCGTATTAAAGTACTACTTTAACCTGAGTAATGGTATCAGAGTCTTACCCTAAGCCACTATATATTTTTGTTGGAATAGGAAAAAGAAAACTGTAATTTTGCACTTGTCTTATACAGGAGGTTTAACTGTCACACAACAAACTATCTTCAATCTCCTTGTACAATAATGTCATCAATGAATCAAGAAAAAAAGTGGATTATGTCTAAATTATTTTAGTTTGCAGATTACATATGTTTCTGGTCAGAGCTATATCCTAGAGTGTGAATGGATTACTAACAGGGGAACTTTCCTTAGGCTTGCTATCATATATTTAATAATTAACATGTTTATTTTCTATTCTATGTGGTGTGATTTCCAATAAGTGCCTATTTTGTTTTTTATAATCTGAACTGGTTCTGACAGTTAAATACTTAGGACCATATTAGCAGGTGCGTTAAGAACATTGTCTCTATGGAGGCAGAGAAAGGTGTAATCAACATGCTGTGTACTTTTCTTGGACATATCAAGAGCTGCAGTGGCAGAGAATGACCTGAGGGCATTGCATGGTTCAAAAAAACAACAAGGAAATTGAAGATACAAAGCACCAAAACAGGAGCAGTGGCCGCAGTTAGTATATGCAGCAATAAATCCCCCACGTAACTGATATTTACAAGTATTGCAAAATGACCTGAAATTATTGCACTGTGTATCATCACATTATAGTCCAGTGTGATTGCTTCTCAGCAATCATAAGATATATATTTTGCAAAGCTGTTTCCTTTAATATATTTAAAAATTAAAATATGCAGAGAGAGATTCTGCTATCGCTTTTCTTCCCGAGTAACATTTCACTCTTTTAAATACCTTCATTGCTCTGACTGGGACTGCCCGTGGAATAAGGTACTATTCAATGTGATTAGGGGTGGTAGAATTCAGCCTTACTGCTTTTCCTATCGTTTAAATGTCATTGTGATAACTACAAGAAGGATGACCCCACTTATAAAAGTCAGAAGGACACACTGTACTCCGTTAGCAGCTGCTCAGAGCTTTGGACCACTCTCTTCACTCCTACTCATAATGTGCAATAAGTCTATAATTAAGTATGATCTATTCAAGGTCCTTATTGCATATCAGAAATCCCAAAGCCTCATTAATTGAAGAGAACAGAGCAGCTGGTTGCTTGTGATCTTATAGTTTCAGTGTTTAACAGATTTAATTAAAATGAATGCCCTCTTTCTCTCTTTCAGGGGAATTAGCTCATTAAAAAGTTTTACAAGTCAGGAACAATCCTCCAGCAGGTATTTTAACATTTGGCAAGAAGAAGGAGATTTTTGGAATGGGTAAGGCCCATATTTTGTATGCAGCACTCTGTTGCAGGTGCATTCCTGAGTGTTTGGTTGATGCTTACCCAGTTTGTCCACCCATCTTACCCTTGTGGCAAATCTCTTGGCCTTTCTTTTTGAAACTAACCCGTTCTGCAAACTTTTGTTTATCCTAAAACTCGTTCTCAGGTTTTCATCGGATATATTGCAGTATGGCAGTCTGCCTCCTGTTAGCTGTTGTTTGAAACACTGGAAATGTACACACATCTGACCTGTCATGCTTTCGTCTTCCATTTCACTGAGCCATATGTTAAACACCTACGCACAAAACCAGTATGTCTTCACTGAAGCCTAATAAGCCTGAAAATGATGTTCAGATAGAAGAGATCTAATATGATATAAAGTTCAACAGTGTCAAAGGTTTCACTCCCTTTCGATTGCACTGGTATGAACATGCCTGGTGCTCTATAATTTTCCTTAGGATTTGACATGGTAGAGAAAGTGCAGTGTGGTTGCCTGCCTTTTTCCTGGGGCTATGCTGAAATACTAAGTAGGGTTGAATGATTTGGAAGAAAAATCAGTGTCTGTTCAAAAATACTAATGTGTGTTATCTCAAAGGACCCTCAACATTATGATCTTCACTCACATTTAGTAGTACCTTTCTCTGCAAGTAAGTACTTTGAAATCAGTGGAACTATTCACTTTTTCACATGAGTAAGAGTGGAAGAATTGGGTCTTATATGTTCAGTCTAGCAATGCAAATGTGCATCTCCTTGCAGAGCTTTAATACAATTTTGATTTTCTCTTCACAAGCTGGGCAGAAGCACCTCATACTAGATGGTTTTGTAATTGGATTTTAATTCTATGATCCAACTGCTGATGGTCTTTGTGACTGGAATGACAGCGTTGTGAGTTAGATTGCACTTTCCCACTTGCCCTATAAAGAGCAGCCACTCAAGCAGTCATTGTGGAGTCACATATGCACTTATGAGAGCCGGTGGGCGAAATGGGCACAGACAGAAGACAGAGATGGTACAATGTGACTGTTGTTAGTCTAGGTGGAATGAGATGATCCAATTGATATAAAAGAAGCGAATTTTGAACTTTCACTCAAAACTTGATCTGTGCCACTTGAGGTTCATAATAGCTTGGTTAAGGTTTGTATGTGTTTGTCAGTACTTCTGCTTCCAATCTTGACTAACATGACCAGGGAGTACAAAAAAGAACATTGAGTGTGAAATGCTATTCACACAGTATTTTCAACCTGGCCAAAAGAAAAATGAACTGTAAATCACATGATATTTCCAACCTTTTTCTAGATCAAAGAAGTCTGGACAACCTTCAGGAAGGCCTCTGAATATTTTGAACTTTGCCAATCACTAAGCTGAAAGGGAAGCCAGTTTAATAAAACTGCATAATTAACAATATAAGAAGTATTGTGTGCTTTGCAAGCTACAGTGTGCATGCTTGTTGTAAGGTGTATAACAGCCACTTATTTCTGTCTGAGTGATAGGAGCTAACTTGATCAAAGTAAGAAGAAAGGAATGTAAGTTGTCCCATGTGTATTTTCATCTCTGTAATGAAGTATTGCAATACACTTTGAACATGATAGGTTAGCTTTTCAAAAGGCTGGTGTTAGAAACTCCACAGGAAGGGTTAACTAAAGCTTTGAGGCTAAACATAAAGAAGACACGAAAGTACTTTAAGAACTGTCTCTTCCCACAGAATATCCCCAGAACAAACCATTATAAACAAGAAGCAAAGCTTTTCCAAACTGTCAATCATGTTGCTTTTATTGCATATTAAACATGTTCCTTCTAAGTAACAATTTGGAAAACTGAGTTCTGGAGAGAATTCAACTCAGGTACTGGACTATTTAAGTCAGAAATGTAGTTTCTGGAAATATAGTCAGAGTGCACTGGTAAGAATAAAAATGAGTTGGTTTTAAATCAGAATTTCTCAGATGTCCCTGAGGGTTCCATCTTCTTCCAAGAGAGGGTCAATCAATGCCGGGCCTCATGAAAAGAGAGGCTTTTCCTTCTCTTTCTTCTGTAACTTTAAGATTCATTTAGGACTCAGCGGCAGTTTGCTCTGTATAGATTAGGGAAGCAGTATGGTCTAGTGGATTAGGTGCAAGAAACATCTCTGCCATAGTCCTGGCTCTGCCATTGACTCACTGTGTGACCTTAGGCAAATCATTTTCAAAGGCAGATGCCTAAAGTCAGGCACCTAATCTGTATTTAGATATTTGAACAAGTGGTCTGATTTTTAAACGTGCTGAGCACAAGCAGCTCCCATTAATAATGCTAATTGTATTTTGATGTCTAAATATGATGTAGGTAACTAGCTCTAGCGACCCTGTAGGTTTAAATCTTTTGGGTCTGGTTCTCATTTATAATAAGCCATTTTTGCATAGCTCGGGCAATATAAAATGGCCTTAAGGCAATTGGGTGCAAGTTACATTTAGGTCCATTTTCAGACCACTTTGCACTGCCAACATGGTGTGAAGGGGCCTTAATCTAAATGAGAATGAGGTTTGCAACTATAGTCTATAGGCTAAATCCTCCTTTGGCATAAGAGGGTATAATTTCACTGACAGCAGTGGAGGTGCACTGTTTTATACTAGATGAAGATCAACCCTAAATTGTCTCAGTTTCCCTGTCTGCCAAATAGAAATAATAATATTTACATGCCAGTGTCACAATTAGCCACTGTTTAATATCTTCATAATGCTTTGAATATATCAAAGTGCTAAATAGAAATATTCCGATATTGAATAATATTCTCTCAGGTAAAAGTGGAAATAACCCACCAAGGAAGTTACTTTGATTGCCCTGACAGCATGTTTATCAAATTACTAGATTGTCAGATTTTTTCCCCCCAACAAGGGGGTAGTGAGGATGATTCGTCTATGCTCTTCTTTCCCTGGAAGATGAATATTTTCCTGTACTTTGGATGTGGGGGTCTACAGCAAAGCCTGAGAACCTACCTCTACTACTCATTGTCATGGCGAAATAAGAACTGTAGTGGGACACACACTGTGAAGACTGCTTTGGACAAAACACCTTGTTATTTTCAATAGGAACCACCAGAAAGTTGTTCCAAAAGCTAACAGAATTCTGACTGGAGAAATAAAAATTTAAGGCTCAGTTCTACTCACATTACCCATGTGAGTCTTCTTGCTGACAGCAATGGTTAGTCGGATATCATTCCCAGTTATTTGGTCTCATGTCACGAAACTAAATAGTCTAACATTACATATTTAAGCCCCAATTCAGGAATGCATCTCTAATAAGTTAAGCACTTAAATATGTGCTTAAATGCTTTCCTAAATAGCAATGTGTTTAATCCTCTGAGTAATGCTTTCTTAAATCAGGGCCTTTTTACAACTACAAAGAAGAAGACGTAAAAGAATACTGAAGAGTCTAGACCACATTGGATATCCTGGGTGCAACATCAATTTCCTGTTGACACTGATAGCATGACAATAACTTCAAAATGTACATGCTCCAATTAAAACATGCAAATCCTGTAGCTGAAATTTTATCCCATTTTGATACTGCTACTCAAGTCCCATTACAGGGTCAGAGAACATCAGAAGTGCTTCTGAGGTGGTAATAACATTTGAGGTAGTGGATTGAAAGAAGAAATGCATCCAAATAGTAGGTCATTTTAGCCAGCTCGAGCAAACAGAACTTGATTATGCAATGGGAAGGGAAAAATCAATGACAGACATAATGGACAGTACTAATGGGTACCATCTGCTAATTTACCCAGGACACACAGGTAATGATATTGGACTCTTCCTTTTCAGTTTTCACATACAGTGGAAATATTGGACAGCAAATTGTGGTGGAGGCATGGTGTTACACTGAGGATGAATTTGTACAATAAAACAAATGTGTCCAGCTGGTAACAGGCCTGAAAACTGGAGTGCCTCATTGCAAAAATATCTGTTTTTGGTCTAAACACCAAATGCCCTCTAAACAATTGCCCTCTTTTACTCTCTATTTTACTGAAATGTCTTAGTATATATTCATTTTATTCCATTTCAGGTTAGTTGATCTTTCCTAGTTTGAGTCCAGGAAGAGGGCTGGTACAACATGTCGGTTCACAGTACAGCCACAAGAATGGTGCTATGTCTTAAAAACAAAGATTATTTGATCCACATATGTAAAATCCTAGACTGTGAGAGATACCAGGAACTTTGCTACTCACTGTGCTCTTACAGTACAAATGATAAGGAAGCTAGTTGAATAAGATAGTTAGGAATTTTCCACTGAAAAATATGGATGCATGGTATCCATACACTGAGAAAGTTTACTCTGAGATGCTAAAGATCTCAGTCACTGTTAGTAGAGAAGGTGTATGTAAACCTACTCTGCTAATGAAAACATTTTATAAATTCATAAAGTCAGAAGGAATCATTGTGATCATTTAGTCTGACCTTCTGCATGACACAGGCTATAAAATTTGCTTGAATTAATTCCTGTTTTGAACCAATCAACCTGTCTTAATCTGATCTTTGTCAGCACAGGCCTCAAATTTTCATCTCTTAAAAGATGAATTTTTACAGTTCTAGAGTGGCGAGCTAAGGAAAGTATCCCCCTGGTAAAGAATGATGAGAGAAAGATGTTAGAAATCTAAAATTGCCATTAATTTGAGCAAAACAACCAGGATAATATTTTGGAAAGAAAAGTCCATTAAAGGCCAATATATATAGAGAGAAGGGTGCATGACTACTTACTATATATTATGTAATAAAAACATATGGGAGTCAGGGATGACACTAAAAGCTGGAATATTTACAGTTTAAGAGATTTTTTGTTTGTTTACCTAAGTAATCAAAGTAAAATGAAAAATAATGTGATCAGCTCCCCCATATTTTCTGGGATTAAGGAAATATGCAGGTTCTGTTGATTTTGTCCATTCCTATTTTCTGCTAGAGGTGGATACAGACAAAATCCAGTCTTAACACTTTCAGACCTTGATGGTTTGAATCTAGATGTGATGCCATGCTAACTTCTATGTCTATAATGGGGCTAACCAAAAGCCCAGATGAGTACCTCCACACACCTTTTGAGCTGGCCCATCTCCAATATATATGATTTTAGGCCTTACCGCTGTTAGGCTTTCACTGCCTTGTTCTTCTCTCATTGGAAGTTGAGACAGCGAAGCTGCTTTGAGAAGAAAGAACACAGCAGTGGTACCTGTATCAGACACTAAATAAACAGCCTGCTTCCTTCCTCCTCGAAAAGCTGAAGAACATTCCCTCT
>ML675603.1:93766490-93789175 GCA_007922155.1 Mesoclemmys tuberculata | reverse complement strand
AGAGGGAATGTTCTTCAGCTTTTGGATAGCACTTTATATATAGCATATACTGTAAACACAAAAAGTTATCCCTGAAATATTATAGGAGAGTCCTGTCCTTGCATTGCATTTCACACCTTTGTAAATCAAGGACTGTGCGCTTCATTTTAGATTGAGTTTCTTTGAAAGGCTGATTCACTGAGCCAAATATTTCACTGAAGAAAGGACTGTGACAGTGCCATGAAGCAACGGTATTTAAAAAAAAAATCAAAGAGGTAGAATTGAGGCTAAGGCCACAGTCCTTCAATTAGCTATGTATAGCTCTGGAACTCACACATAGACCTCACTGCAGAATCAGCTCCCCAAACAGTTTGCTTACTATAAGTAAACACTGTTAATCTCATAAATCATTTATTACCAGTTACAATTCCACTTAAGTAGAGCAATAAAAAAAATTGAGCTCTGAGAAAATGAAAAGTAAAGAGCTGTTTGATTTATTACAGAGTGTAAAGTTCCAGAAGGGTAGCCACGTTAATCTGTGTACAGCAAAAACAACAAGAGTCCTGTAGCACCTTAAAGACTAACAAATTTCTGCAGGCATAAGCTTTCGTGGGCTGCAACCCACTTTATTAGATACGTGAATTTTAGGACTCAATTGCAACTGGAACCACATCCCCTTGTCACATACCTACACGGAATCCTTGAACCTCAGATCCAGGCATGTAATAATGGACGTGTGCGCCCTCTCACCAGAGTGAGTGGGCAGAGAGTGGAGAGAAAGAAGGGCTGGAATGGAGTCATAGGCTGGGTCTACACTGACGGCGGCAAATTTGCTGCTGTCAGATTGATTGCTCTGGATCGACTTAGCGGTCTGTGTAGACCTGCTCAGTCGATCCAGCAAGCGACGCAGGAAAACCACCCCGATAAGTGGCGTAGCGCTGAGTCGAAGGCAATGCTGTTCCGTTCGATGCAGCATAGTGTGGACGGCGTGCAGAGGAGATGCTGCAAAGTCGTGGGGAGATACGCAAGTGATTTATCCCAAAGGTAAGTGTAGACCGGGACATAAATTCCCCTCCCCCCCCAAAATATAATTCTCAGTTCACAAACCCTGAAGTGACGCAACTGAACAGACAAGAGACCAAAAGGGTAAGGTAATTGCATTTGGTGGATGGAAATAAAGGGGAAAAAGAAATCACTTGAAAAATAAGGGACACTAATTTATTTTAAGGGCTATATTAAGGAAACAGCATTTTCCTTAGCATATTATGTATTTTTCTCTCAAGTGTACATTTCTGTTGCCCTCGGGTATCCAATGCAATGATCATAAACTTCAATGTAGTGTTTTACATGGTACTTATCACTTTTAATACGTTTCAATACATCTTAAAATACAGGACAGGATCAACCTAGGGAACAAACCAATGAAATAAAGGACAGAGGTCACCCTACCAAGAAGCGAGAGTCAAAAGCACTTTAAAAGACTTGGGTTTAGTTTTTAGTGTGGATATATTGCATTGAAACTTATTTAAAGTGAAACTATGTTCATTTTTAAAAGGCTGAGGCCTATCATCCTTTTTTCTGGACACATATTGCAGCCATAAAATTGACTAAGCAACTCCTATAGTAACGAAGATGAAAGAAGTTAAAATGATATCAAACTTTTTAATAAGGCAGGCTTGACTAGGTAATGCCTAATGAGCACAGAGAAGCCTGACAAAGGTACAGTGGCAAGTGAAAAAGAAACATCTCAAAAGTAGTTGAACAAATGCCATATAATCAAGCCACTGTCATCCTCCTTAAATACCCAGAGGTACTATAAGGCTTGGCAAGGTGGAGACCTAAATTAGCATTATGATATTTTATTAAAGTGCTTAGGGATAAAAGGCATGACATAGGCATTAGTAGTTGTCATGATTATTAACCTTTCAAAGATAAGTTTGGAATGCGTTTTCATTTCCACTATATGTTTTTCTTCCATTTTCAGGGTTTAAAATGTTCTTTTCCAATAGTGTGAGCAGATTTCTCTGGCCCCAAAACCAAGCCAGGCAATCTGAGGTCATGTGTCCTCTCAGAAGACAAGAAGAGTAATGTTTTATTTTATAGGACACCATTTCTACAGCATCGCCTACAGCAGGTTAACATTATGATCAATTAAGGGAAAATGAATACAAATGATGTGACATAGCAGCCATCTGATAAGAACGTATGGTTGGTTGCAGTGTGACAGAGTTAACTAAAGTATTAATTCCAGTTAGTTATATTTTTATAACTCTCCTAGATCCTCAATTCAAGATCTCAACTTCTACAGAACTTATCAGACACACAACAATAAATTAGCAAAGCATGATGGAGTAAATTAAAGTGGGCATGCTACAGCAGATCTGCTTTAACAGTTGGGGATCGATATCTTTCGTAAGAATGGTTAGCACAGGAGGTAGTTCTTCAGCTGTAGGCATAGCAGATGACTCTGCACCACAATCAGCCTGATACTGCATCTTATCAGAAGCAGTTCAGATAATGCAACATTCAGACATAACCAGGAAAATCAGCTTCCAATTAATCTTTCAGAGGGTGACTCCACATTTCTTTCTTGGGGTGGAAGGGAACCAATCACACTTTCAATGAGGAACAATCACAGGTCTCGCTGTCACTGTCATCTAGGAGAAAATATCCATGAATCAGCAGTGTTGGTGATATACCTATGAATTATTGACACTATGCAGGGAAACTCAGACTTCATGTCATACATTTTTCAATGTTTGCTTCAGCCCTTTGTGCCATTCCACAATAGGCTGGATAAAATGACTTTAAATGAGTCAAGCTATCTTCTAATTCAAAGCCCAATGCTGCTGCAAAGAAAATTCAATAGGAAAACTTGCAATAAAATCAATGGATGCAGTATAAGGCACCTGTGGCTTGATCCTGAATAGAGCTGAACACCTTACATGATGAAGCCTTATATTCCTCTTAGTAGAAACCATGCAGTGTTCTCCATTGTTTAATTACAGTTATTATGCCCTTCACACTAAGCCACCTGGGTTGATTTCAGAGCCCCATTGACATCAAGATGGCCCTACCTAGGTGCCCAAATCAATCTACATTGATTAACTTGCATGTATGAGGCTTTATTTAGCACATTCTCAGTTCCAGCAATTTAAAAAACACTTTCTTTCATTCCTCTCACCCTATTTGCTTGATGCCCATCCCAATGATGGAAATACATTGGACCACCACAGTAGGAGTGAGCTGAACCTTCAGCTGTGATTGTGTGTGGAAATCAACATCTCAAATAGCTTTCGCTTTCATCACATTCCAGAACCTACCATGCTCTCACTGCGGTGAACAGCCAGACTTCAATCTACAGAAACAGAAGCAGAATTAGACCCAGTGTGTTTTTGAGAACATACCCTAAGCTGATCAGACCCTGTATTTTTAATGGTTGCTAAAATACATGTCATGGTTAGGAAATGATGCACCTTTTGAAAATTAAGATAAATCTTGCTATTTTTGATGCCTGTAAATATCTATCCCCTTTTTTCCTCCCTCCCATGTTTTTTTTAATTTCACTCTTGTGGACTTCCTCACAAGTTTGTTTTTAGTAGAACAATTCTAATGGGCTTCTTGTCCCTTATTCTGATACCAGTGTCCTGTTCTGCTGCCAGAATTGCTCCTCTGCTGAGCAGGAAGAGATATTTGGGGCCCCTGCAGTTTTGCTTTCCAGTGGGGAAGAATTCAGTGACTCAGAACCTTGAACATGCTAAGTGTAATTTGCTTTATTTCCATAGATAAATTCTGGAGCAGAGGCAGTCAAACACCATGCGAGGCATTCGCATCTTCCAGGAATCTTAGCTCAACAACTATTCTTATCTCCCAGAGACCAGCTCTGCCTCAAGAGCCAACTCTAGTCCGATACTAGGACAGAATGAAAGTAGCCCTGATTCTTTCACAGCACCCTCTACCTACAGCCTTGTATAATCAAAAATTAATACCACAAGTATTTCTTCAAAGACTAAAAGCTTACTCGCATACTAAGAAAATGTCATAGGGCACACCACTTGCCACCACAGGGGGCCTCCTACTGGTACTCTTGGGATTAGCTCAAGCCCAATATCCCCCCTCCCCCATCCACTATTTGTACACCATCATTGTCTCAGCTGTATATCTGCAGCCCCTCTTGCAGCCTCCAGAGCCACAGCATCCTCTTTGTGGTTTAGCCCTCTTACTGTTCATGTTCTCACCAGAAGGGGGAGTTTAGCAATTCAATAGCCCTAGGCAGTCCTTTTACGCACTGCCTCAGTGCCACTCACTCAGCAGCTTGTAAGGGAACCCAGGCCCCACCTGTTCCTGCACAGCTGAGCCTCCTCAATTAGTTGCCTAATGGGTTAGTTGGCCCATCTGGCCTGCAGGGGGAGTGTGGAGTAGTCACCTCATCACATCTTGGAATACGATGCATAATATAACCTGGTGGATACCTGCCTTAACAGGTTTAGGTTCTCTATTAGCTCAGGAATAGTCACTGCTAAACTGGGGTTCTGAGTAATCTGTTTGTTTTTATAAAACCGTTCATCTCCCTCCCGAATGCTTCTATTCTGTCACACCAAGAATTTCCTTGGGGTCAAAGTAGAGAATTTGCCAGCTATGTGATTCTGCAGCTCATTCTGTGATTTTTATTCTCCACTGTTGATTTTCCAGCATGACAGCCAATGTTTTTTTAGAATAACTCCATGCAAAAGAGTTGTCATTAGTCCAATCAGTGGTGTTAGTGAGCAATATATTGAAGCTGAGTGTTGCTGTGCCGAGCTGAGGGGAAAATTTTGCTTTCAGCTAGTAGACAAAGGAGGAGGTCAGCAAGAGAAGGTAATCAAGGGCTGGCTTCTAACCATAAGTCACTCCCCGGTGTGCTCTTGGGACCCAATTTGCCTATGTTGTTAGCTTGTCAAGAATTCTGACAGCAAATAGATATGTCAAATGGACTACTGCCTATAATAAAACTGAGCTGGTGCCTGCAGCATGTATGGATGTGCAGGCAACACCCACCCTCAGCTGTAATCCCCCCTGCTGCAACTCCTGAACTGCACACAAAGAAAAAATTGATCTGGATGTTGTGGAGGCACCCAGCTAGACATATCCTCTCCAAGCAATTTTATCTCTTTGTGAATGCATCATCACTTAATTCATTTGAAACTACACTGGATAAAAGACTAGCAAAAATAGTCTGTAGAACAACCCCTCACAGGCAGGGAGATGGATTAGATGGCAGGAATATGGACAGCTCTAATTTCTCCAATATTGCAGCGATAGCACACAGACGCTCGGTCAGATCAGAGATTCCCCCCTCCCCCTCAACTCAGTTCAATACATTCTGGTCCAGACTGTGCCCAACTCAGGGCACTGCTGAGATACCTCACTCCAGCTATGTCACCTCAGACAGACATAATGCTTCGCAGAGCCCCCTGGAGCATAGGAGTAGTGTGTGCACTGCACCATTCCTCAGGAGATTACAGGTCCTCACTGTCTGAGTCAAGGCTTTACCTCTATGTGATACCTCTTTGCCCTTTATGCAGGGAATAAAACTACACCCAACCCCTTCACCTATGTCCTATCCAACAACAGCGTGCCCCTCTAAGTGAAATAAAAGAACCCTTTTGTTTGGAAGCATGTATTGTAACTTTCTTCCTCTTTAGAAGAAACCACTTTGCCATATGGGCAATGCCTGAAGAAACTAATCAATCTTTAAGAAAATGATCCATTTCCAGACATTCTTTTCACCAAATGTTAGTGTATCAAGCAGATATAAAACCACCACTACACCTCTTCCCACCCCACTCCCACACACCCAGATGTTAATACAGTGTGCAGGCTTCTGGAAACGTACAAAGTGCAAAATAAAATCTTTATAAAGTTGATTGGGATGCAGTTCCATGGAGATGATTTGTAATGGTGCAGAGAAGCCTAAATATCAAAAGTGTCATAACTAGGCTTACAGCTAAAAGGTAATCAAATAGTCCTGTTCCTGTCCAGGCAACATTTCAAGTTTCATCTCTCCCTCAGTACTTTTTTGATTTGCAATAATCTGTTGGTATTTAGTTGCTGTACAAAACCATTTTATTAAGTTTCATTTAAATTTCAGCTGGGAATTTTACATTCTGTTGTATTATTGGGTTTGTTTGTTGGCTTGTCTTAGCTTGGAAAGTAATCAACTTCATGTTGTTCCAGGCTTCTTCTCTCATACTGTTTCCATTTATAAGATCCTGTTTTGAGCCGCATGTAAGCTCTGCCAAAAAAAAAAAAATCTTTAGGCTGAAATCTGCCCTACCAGGTGTCTGCCTCAGGCTGAATTTTTTTAGAATATTTTAAGCTAAACCAGTTTGGCCATTTCAAAGATCAAGATTAAGGGGAAAAGGCAAAAAAAACCCACATTATTATGCCCATATTAAAAAAACTTCTCACAACTGTTTAACCGAGATGTTCGAGTGCCCTGATTCTTTGGGGTGGAGATTTTAAATTTTCCCAAGGGGTTGCCCGGGTTACAGAGACATGCCTTTTGCTGTCACTGTGCTGTGCATAAAGAGGTAGTTATCTGCCTAATTACCTTTATGGGTCTAACAATGAGTGCTTACTTACCATGTCCCTCATCACCTGCTATCTGATTGTCCATCCAACTATAACCCCCAACTTCAAGTTCCAACTTCCCTTCTTTATACCTCCAAAACAGGTTAGCATTTCAACTCTTCCAAGAACTCACCCATCTCCCAGAACCTCCCAATCCACCACAGGTACCTGCTGGTCCCATCACTAGCACATTATGATCTTCCTTAGCACCCAACAATCCTCCCTGCATTTCACAATCACTGAAGGCCCCTACGCATTCCATGCCCTATTTGTTCATTGTTTATCTGCACCTCTCAAGCCCATTCCCCAACTGCTCCTGATTCTCCCTTTAGTACCACCAGAGATTCCCAAAGGCAAGAGAAGAACTGGGAATTTCTAGGATTAGAGTGGTATCCCAATCAGTATCCAGGGGCCTACACGACTACATGCTGTACAAATATTTATTAAATAATAGCCCTTGCCCCAAAGAGCTTGCAATGTAGGTTAAGCAGCAAGATGCACAAGGTGGATGAAACAAATGGATGGGGTGAGGTTGCGAGTAAGGACTCAGAGATGGGACCAGTAATAAGAGTATGGAGCCTACTCCTCTAAGGGAAGAGGTGGAAGTCCTATGGTTTGGAACAGTAGGCTAGCAAATGCACAAAGCCTTTGAAAATACCATATGCTGAAAAGAATTAATTTGCATTGGCAAGAAGACTGCTAGATGGCAGTGACCCCAACTCACTAATAAAGCACTTCCCACTGACTGTAATGGGACTTAGGCAGTGTTTGAGGTTATGCATGTGTTTAAATGCTACACTGAACTAGGGTCTACATAGGTAATTTATATCTTTAGTTTCCAAACAAACCTCTGAAACATTCCACCTTGCCCCCGAATACAGGTTTTCTTTGCATTTAAATATTCACCTGTCTTCCCTCTCCCCCTGTAAAGCAGTATGCACACTATGTTAATAAAGAGATATAAATAATGGAACAAATAATTAATACAGCTAACAATAAAACAGAACAACTCAAACACCGTGGCATTGCTCTCATGCACGAGAAAGAATACTAGAAAAAGATGTGAAAACCTGGGAAGAGGCAGCCAAATGAAAACGTATATGGCTCATATAACCATTAGAAATAACTCTAAAAGCATTCCTAGTAATTAAAATTGTACATGGTCCAAGCCAACTGCTTTGTTTCTTGCTTATGTCAACAGGAAAGCTGCAATAAAAGAAGACTTTATTAGCTTTTCTCTTATCTAAGTATCTATAATTCATTAATGAAAGGAAGAAAGAACAGTGAAAAAATGTTAAATTTACAAGAGAGCTGGGTCTTTTTCCCATTGAAGTTATATGAAAGGCTAATTGATCTGTGCACCTCAAAGTACTCCAGCTTGGAGGGTTCTGTGCATTTCTTGATACAAAGACATAAGAACCTTTAATGGCAGTTTTCGTCCTATTAACAAACCCACCCACCCATCAAAAGCAAAATAAACCTTTGAGATATTTATACAGCCTATATGATTATAAAAGTAAAACCTTCATGTCTAAGTACAGCTTTTTCTGTCCCCTCATGCCCACCTTTCACAGAGGCCAAGTACTGTATGTGGCACACATTACCAGGATCTCCCCTGTTGAGGAGTAGAAGATTTTGGGGGGGCTTTGCAGGTCAATTTCCTGTTTGCAGCAGTAGTTCATGACACAGAGTCAGGTATTTTCTTACTGCAAAGTGTTCACTTACAAAATGTACACGAGTCCTACTTTTTAAAGCAGGGGTCATCACAAACAGCACATAGACAACCCTCTTTGGCAGAAACCTCTGCCCGGTCCCAAGAAACAGTGTCTTGCCTCTGTCTCTCTCCAGGGACAGACTGCTTGCCAAAAACTGACTGCTTACAGATTAACAGTCCTCTCTCTGGGTGCATCTTAGCATTTACCAGAGAGAAGTTTGGACAAGCACATCAAATTTATGAGCTCAACTGTGAAAAGTGGATAAAAGTTCACAAAGCATCACAATGACCTGTAAAAAACCATGTTGAAGGAAAAAGTGCAAAAGGGAGACAAAAGGATCAAATTAGGCTAAACCAAAAGTCCTATTGCCATAACTCAAGGACAGTGTTAAGATCATGCCTGGTAAACAAGAAAAAGTGTGGGAGCAGAACTCAATTAACCAAAACTGATGTGTCAGATATTAGAAGGTCAAAATAATGGGGGGGGGGGCATTTTACCCATCACTCTCTTTTTGGGTCCTTAAAGAAACAGACTTTAGGAGAAAAATTGGTTACTGGACTGAGCGTTAGTGTCATTGCTGCAAACCTAAACATTTGCTGGGATCCTGGACCTCCTTCATCTTATTCCTGAGAGATGTCCTGATCAGATAAGGCCAGAGAAGAGAAGGAGCCAGATGATATCATCACCTCCACCAGCAACAGCTGAATCCCAAACACAAGGTGAGATGTCATTTTTCTCTCTCTCTCACACACATCTTTTCCGTCCCCACCTTCTTTCTTCTTTTTCCTGTCCCTCTCTTTTTACGTTTTATCTAATAAGAGTGTGGTTTAGTCAGCCAAGACTGTATAATTTAGCCAGCCAAGACTGTACTGCTCTAAGCCTGTGAGCAGAAAGAGACAGATAAAAGCAATGCCTTAAACAGCCTGGCACTAGTATGAGTTTGCCAGGTGCTAAAGTGGCGGATAACATGCTGTGCCTGGGTTTTTCCAGGAGTGAGGTTGCAAGTGAAAGTCAATAGCAAAGACAGAAGCATTTTTGTTGTTCCCTTCTTTCCCTTTTTGTGTGTGTTTGTCCTTTTTTCTAGGAAATGGGATCGGACTTTAAGAACAGCAGTAGCAGTAAACAGCTTGAGCCCTTTCAACTAACTTCGTCTCTCCCCCAAAAAGGACAGTTTTTATCCTCTTTGGTACCATTTAAGAAACTATTTAAGAAGAAGAGGTTTCTTTAAAGACTCTTTCCAGCTAAAGGGAAAGAGTGTAAGTGATGTTATTAAAATGAAAGCCTCACTTATGACTTTACATTTCAAATGCATTAACTGTTTTTCCTTCTTGTTCTATCTTTAATACAAGGTTGAAGGGATTTTTAATATTTTTTAAACGGTTAAAGGGATTTTAAATGGTGTTTTTCATGGTACTAAGAAATCTGAGGTCTACAACTATTTAATGTTGGACAATTTCAGAGTCATGTTTACACCTTTGACCGTAAATTCCACCTAAATGAATACAACTGCACACTATACTAGATAGAATCAGAAGTGTTCAACTCTGTATGTCATAGACTCTACTTGTTCTTTGGAATACAAGCATCTGGATTTTATACATGCTATTGCCGTGACTCCATGAAGTCATAGGTGGTCATGGATTTGCTACACAATCACTGCATTTTAATGTGGACCATGCATTATAAAGATGAGCCTGAATTCAAATGCTATATCCAAAAATGCTTGACCTACAAAGGGGTTTGAAATCCAAACCTAGATCCGATCTCAATTTTGCAAATAAGCCTTATCTTTAAAATGGGCTGAACGGGGGACATGGCTCAGCATTCACATTACACTCCCTATCAGTTTCGAGCCTAAGCCGAGGAAGCTAATGATCCAACCAGTGGATCAAATTCAGTGAGGAATCCTGGTCACACGACTGCCTTTGCACCTATGCTAAGAAGAAGATGGACTAACGCAAGAATTCAGATCAGAACACCCTGAATTTTGAGATGTTCAAAATCTGAATTTAGATCCATGTTTTGCAGCTTGAAACTTTTTATGTATTTATTTTTAATAAAGGCAATGATTATCTATAAAGTGAGCTCTTTGGGGAAGAGAACGAGTGCATTTACAACACTCAAATCCAGAGTGTGGCCTGTAACTGTAACCGGCAAAAACAAGCAATAGTAATTAACAACAACAGACCTCGGAAGTGTTGGAAAGCTGAAACTTGTATCAAATTATTCAGTAGAGATGAATTTTTAAAATGTAAGACATCGATTTCAACAACACTTATGCATGATTTCAATGGGCCTATTTATGTGTGCCAAGTTAAGCATGTGTTTGCAGAACTCAAATATGCCATGTTAAACTTTGCTTTGAATTTCTTTGTGTATTTTTTTAATCTGTTGTTGGTTCTGTTACACTACTTTTTTGGAAACCAGATACTTAATTAGCACTGTATGCCTTCAGATACATGACAGCACAGAAGTTTCACAGATGTCAGAAAAAGTGTCATTACAAACACACGTTCTCCATCTCCAGTGGCAACACTCTTTATTCTATTACTGGCAAACTTCAATGTTGTCTACTCCAGCATGTCCTCAGAAATCCCTTAAAATCCCACTGGGGCTCAGGTAGCTTTCTGTCTTCACAAATCAGTTTGCTGAGATTCAGTACACCTTACTGTAGGTGCATCTGTCAAATAACAGTGACTTCCTGTTGTGAAGCAGAACTAAAGAGAATAATTAATCTGTGTGCAGTTAAAGGCTTGAACATATCCTGCTGCCACTCTTACTGTTTATAATTGTTTGTGAGCAAAACCCCTGCTTTATGAACTGTTACTCAACTTTTTATAGTGTAATTTAGGAGGAAAAACTTGGCAAGTAGTTTCTTAATTTAATGGACTTATTATATTCCACCACAGCTGCCAAATAATTTGTAGGGATGTATTATCTTTTTGTGAATGTGGCCTAAGAGAGAGACAAAAATAGAAAGGCTGTTTGGCAAAGAAAAATAAACATTGTCTTCTGGAAAGCAATTAAAACAGATCATCTCTCTTGGGTATGGATTAATTAGCAGAGAAGTACAAGTAGCTCTTTTATTTAACTTGCAAAAAATCATTAATTAATACAATTCCTAACACTTCAACTGAATGTTTAATCACAGGTGTTCAGCATAGTTCAATGCAAAGATGGGCTAACTTGTCAATGTTGCAGTGATCACCCAGGTTTGCCTATTAAAAACCTTCTAAGACTGGGCTCCTTTGGTTTTGGCCACTCTCTACTTCAGTTATTGCTTATATAAAAACAATAGCTAGCAAACCTGACGGAGATTAGATGGCCATTGTGCTAGGCACTGCATAAACATGTACTAACAGACAGCCACCCACTCTACGCCTCTGTTTTCTCTCCTATCCTTTGTCTGTCTTGTTAGTCAGGCTGTAAGCTCTCAGAGTGACTTGTTCACATAGCAGGTCAATAGCAGTGCTTGTAATTTAAGCCAGGTCTCTCATCTCAGTGCCCTAACACATGGACTGTGTGTGTCTGTGTGGTCACAGGTAATGGTGACTTTAGTTTTCACAAACTTCGTTTGTCTAGTTTTGGAAAGTTAAAAAAGAAATCTTATATGAAAACTATTTAAGTTTTGCCCTTTGGAAGAGGCAGTATGTGCTTTTCACTCATGGAGAGAGTTGCATAGTGGTCAGGGATTAGGCCCTTCAACATGCAGGGGGGAGGGAGAGATTGGTAGGTGAGCCCAGACCCTTCCACTCTACTAGGCTCTGGCCCAGGGCTCTGGGAGGGCTATCAAAGGTCTAACACCCAGAAACATCTTAAAGCTGCCCTCCAGGGGCCATTTCCTACCACCCCACAATTGCCCCAAGGTTCACAGTCTGTGGTAAGGAGGTGTGAAGAGGGTCAGCTCACCATTGGGTGCCTCTTATGGCTGTTCTTGGCATGGAAGATGTCTCTATCTCAGGGCAGCATCTACCTCCTCCTATGGCTTGGCCCTCCAGCCAGGTCAGTTCCCAGTCTCTCCCCTGCTGGGGTAGTCCATAAACAACACAAGGGGAATTAACACAAACAAACAGAGTTCATATTAGAGAGAGAAGGAATTTTCTCCATCAGGGTGTACCTGAAGGACAGGCAGCTGTTGTAGGGAGAGATCCTGCCTTTCCTCAGGAGCTGAAAGTCTGCTCTCATCCCTGCTCTGTGCCCAAGGAGCTGTTTGTCTCCCTTTTAACTCCTTCTCCAGTCTGCACATCTCTTGCAGGTGTGGCGGGGTGGAGCTGGCTGAGCCCAGAGCAGCTCCTTAACCCCCTGCTGCCAAGTGTCAGGTCTGCACACCCCATCACAGGAGGTCATATTTTAAATTTAGCAAACTAATTTATACAAGAGGAAGTCAGTCATTTTTTATGTCAACAGCCCATATTATTCCATCATTTCTTATCAGATTTCATTACTGTTTTCTGTGGAGAGTTTTGCTTAAAAATGGATGGCACAGGTACCTTGCTAGATGATTTATTTTGCATTTATTTAATGCAAAAAGCATTTAGAATTTAAATATGAAACTGGAAATGCATGTGTTGGCACTCTGGCAACAGACTCGTTACCGGGCCCATCACCAGGGGTAGCTGGTGAGGGTTTCTGCCTCTTGTCTTCATCAGTACTGGGATCAGCATCTAGACATGTTACAGTCCTGCTTAGTGTCATTTTGCATAGATAAAGTGCCCATCCATTGGTTAGTAACTTCATCTT
This sequence comes from Mesoclemmys tuberculata, assembly GCA_007922155.1. Taxonomy (NCBI): domain Eukaryota; kingdom Metazoa; phylum Chordata; order Testudines; family Chelidae; genus Mesoclemmys; species Mesoclemmys tuberculata. The sequence goes on along the minus strand of ML675603.1, from coordinate 93,776,129 downwards.
ACCATTAAACATATATTATTAGAGGTGGGGGAATACTTTGGAAAAGTTGCCATGAATATTCACTCAATTTTTTAACTGAAATCCCTTCAACCATGCTGTTGTCCCGGATCCTTTTTGGGCACACTCACTAAGACCATTCAAGAAATGAGGATTTTCCATCATGAAAGTTCACAGACAGAAAATTTTAAATTCATATTCCAGTTTATTTAGAACAATTTTAAACAGATGGAATAAATCCACGGAAATTGCAATCTGTTTGTGGATATTCCACAAGACAAACAAAAAGGCTGGATAAATTATTCATTGCAATTGTTTACTCATTCCTAATTATTATGTTATTTTAAAACACTTTGACCTGAACATCTGGTACCTTTTTTTAAGTTTAAATTCCTGCAGATTAATAAAAGGGTATACAGCTTGTGAATGTGACAGTGAGATTAAATGTCTCTGAGTATTTCCATTACAAAGTCCATTTCCATATATCCGGTTTTCAGAGATCCAGAAGTTGATTCAAACAACTAAAAAACAAGCAAAAACAGACACATGCCCTGGATTGAAACACACTGCATTATACTTCACATTAGGGACACGTTGTTTTTAATCAAATGTTGTATGATTTCAAGAAATACAGAAGTATATGAAACTTGATTCATTTCTCACAACTGTCCTCATCTGCACTGAGCCCAGCATGAAGTAGATGAATATAATGAGTAATACCAGCTGTGAGAATACTATGCTGTCTTTTATGCTTGACATCAGATGGGAACTGGACAGAGTATACAACAGGCTGAATGTTTTTGAGTGCAAATTTGACAAACTGGTAGCTCAAATAAATACAATAAGTTAGAAGAGAGAATGGATGTGAATGAGAACCAAATGAATTCACCGAGTCTGATGGCCCAGAAAAGTGAAATGATGCTTACAGAAGGCTCTCCAGCAGGACTACTAAAAAGAATGAAGCTTTGCAGAATCAAATTGAGAATTATATTTCCATGCACAATCACCCCATTGTAGGTCTACTTGAAAAACAGAGCTTGATCCTTAATGCATGTTTGAAGAAACTGATGCGTAATATTCCAAATTCAGATTCTACGAATGATCTAATCTTTGTGTAAAAGGAATACCAATAAACTGAAAAAATGCTGGAGGTGAAAAGGGAACAATTATCAGTACTTTTGGAATAGGGCTGGGTGAATGAATAATTTGGATGGGAATCTAAACTCCATACAACCAGATTTTCACCTGAGGAACAACACCCAAATTTTTATATGAATAGGTTTACTGGATATTTAAAAGCATATGCAAGGCCTTGAAAAATCCTGTTCCCAGGACTTTGTCCCATCAGCATCAGTTCTATGGAACCTTTAAGCCCAAATTTTCAAAAGTAGGTGGATGCCCAACTGGAAATGCCATAAAAGAACCTGATTTTTTTTAAAAAGTGCTGAATACCTTCCCTTTGAAAATCAAGGTGTCTAAAGTTGGGCACCCAAAAACAGAGGCACCCCAAATCACTAGTCACTTTTCAAAATCAGTGTCTTAATTAGCACCTAGATCCATGACAACCCTCTCCAGGGTTACTCAGCTACCCCTAATTCAGATACCAATTCATTGGCTGGCACAAGTTAGCAGAGTTCCATTGCTATCTATGGAATTATATCATTTTATGTCAGCTAAAGATCTTGCCCTAGATGTCTACCATAAAATACAGGACCAGCCCCTGAGATGGTGTAAGGCAGCATACAACTTCAATGGAGTTATACCAAGTTATACCATCTGAGGACCTGCCCATAAGATCTAATTCTCCACAGACTTTTACCTTCTGTAGTCATTTACACTTATGTTACATAACTAAAAAGTGGGTGTAAAATGTTACCAAATAAGAGTGAACTCACTAAGCCTATATGTTAATGACCACATAAATTGGATGGTAGAGGAAAATCAGACCCATATCATATAAACATGGAAAGGACACATTGCATAAATCATGATTAAAAATAAAACAAGTGAAAGTTGTTTCAATACCTCTTCCTAGTGGCAATTGATTTAGGCCTGGTCGACACTGATCGGCAAATTCGGAGGCAGTCAATAGGAGATATGCAAGCTAAAGTTACATGCAAGAGTAGCTTGCGTAACTTATGTCAACTTCCTAACTTCTGTTCTAGGTGCCGTCTCCACTACACTGCACTGATGGGAAGTGTGTACTCGTCGATGCAGCATTATGCTTCTTCTGGAAATGATTTTAATAGATTGACTTCTGGATCGATTGAGCATGTCTTCACTGCCACTTAATCAAACTGGATAAATTGATCTGACAGTGGCGAATTTGCTGCTCTCAGTGTAGACATAGCCTCAGTGAACTCCTTTTAGATAAAAAAAAATAACATTTCTATTAAATACTGTCCATATGGGAGAAAGCCCACTCAGTTTGTGAGATGCAAGCTACGGTGTTAACACCTTTATATGGAAACTCTGAAATTACTGTAATCTGAGACACTTTCTCAGTTCATTGGGTTTTTTTACAGCGCTTTCTTTAGACAATTAAAAATGATTTTAAAAATTCTAATGGAAAAAAATCCCATTCTTTTGGTGGAATTTTTCTCTCCTCCCCTTCATACCTTCATATCATATAGCTAATTACAGATGATAGAAAAGTGACTGATTCTTTTGTAGAGTTGTGAGTTTATGATTATTGTCTATTTAGGTACAATGCTGTTTGACATTAACCTGATTTCTTTATTTAGGCAAAATTTCCACTCTGTTAAATGATGCTTTTGCCTGCTTAGGAGCTGCAGAATTGGACTCCATATTATTAAACTTGTACTTCCCTGTGCAAAAATCAATTCACACAAAGTGAAGTATAAATAACTGAAGTTCATTTGGCTTTCTAGTACACGATTCCTTACAAATATGTACAGTGCCTTAAAAATTTGCTGAAAAGAGCATATTTATGTACAAAAGCATGGAGCATTATTAATCAATGATATCTAAATAACCTTGGTGTGACACTTAAATCTCATTATTTTGCTCTTGTAGGCAGCTATGGTACTTCTATTGTCCCACAGCTGTAATAATGCATTTATTATTTATGAGGATGCTTGCTTTTCTGGGAAATATCACGTATGTAAGTATGAAAAATATTGCATTATACTGAAGCCTTTAAAAATCTAATTAGTAAGTTAAAACTAGATTATAGCAACTGCATTAAAATGTGTCTCTTTTAATGAAGATTTTTTCTTCTTGGGTTCCATCTTCAAAGAATCCAAATATAATGAGGGTGGCAGGAATGCTTATTGTTTTCAACATCTCAGAAATTAATTATCATAACTTTGTTAGTGATAATTTAGAAGCCATCTCATTGTTTTCAATCAGAAATATAATTAGATTCAGTCTAATTCCTGGCAGGTAAACCACAGGCTCCAAAAATCTTACATTTCTTTTACTTTTTTAAAAATGTGTTTTAAAAGTAAAACTGGGTCAAACATTACAGATTAAGGCCTCAATACTGCAATTAATTGTGCCCACACAATACTCCATTAAAGCCATTTGAAGACTGCCATTTCTGACTGTAGACAAGTTAGTTTAGTGTAGATATTGAAAAATAAAAAACATTCCAAAGACCAATGCTTTTTTTATTAACAAAAGAGGCTATTGTATACACATAGGAACTGCTTTTCATGAAAAGTCTCAGCAGGATTCTAAGTATGATACACTACCCTTCATCCATCCATGCAATTCCCCTTGACATTAATGGAAGTTCTGCTGTGTAGTCACATCAGTATATAGCATTTGGAATGGACTCCCTCTGCATGAGATCCATGGATTGCAGTTTCACTTAGGGAACAATTCTGCTGTTGAGGAGATGACTGAAGAGCTTCAAGTTGTTTGTGAATATCTATAATATCTATGGGCAACAGGGGATGGATCACTTGATGATTAAGTGTTCTGTTCACTCCCGCAGAAGCACCTGGCATTGGCCACTATCGGAAGACAGGATACTGGGCTAGCTGGATCATTGGTCTGACCCAGTATGGCCATTCTTATGTTCTTAAAAAGTAGACCAGAGAAAGTCAACTCTGTCCTGTCCTAGGTACTGTAAATATCTCAATTTGAACATATGATGGAGAACTGAATATCAGGTTCAAAATTTAAGTGAGGGGATGTTACTCTGAAGAGCTCTGGTTGTTGTGAAGTACTTAGTATGTATAAAGCAGTACATTTTAGTGCCTTCAATGGAGCTACACATATTTACATCAGCTGGAAATCTGGCCCGGTAGACTGGATTCCCTAATTAATCTCTATCCAGAATTTCCAGAGGATATTGACCTATTTAGGATTAATTTTATCTGAATCGCAGGTGTGCTTGTCCTGGAACATCAGATTTTTTACTATGATGGATCATTCTGGACAATGTTTTCTAAAAATGTTACTATATCACAGAACCCCCAATATGTTAGATTGTACAATTTCTGTACTGTTTAGTTTACAGAAATAAAGAGCTGGAGGCTTCAAAACAATGCAGTAAAATATGCTGCTTTCTGTGGCATGTCACATGCACCATTCTGAAGTGGAAGAGAAACCACACAGCTGCTGTTGAGACATAGCCCTTGGGCCATGATATGTGCATTAATGCTGCAACACTTGTCTCTTATTTCATGCAAATGATTGTGTTAGATCGTATTCTCTCTCATGGGGTTCTGAAACAGTTTAAAAAATACTACTTGTTTAGCTTATCCTCAAAACTTGTGGCTAAATGTGATGCCAAATGTGGCCCTTTCTATGCAATGGCAGATAATTACATCAATAAAGGCACCATTATGTCTATTGCATTAGTCAGCTTTATTCATATGCAGTGATCCAATAAATCACAATAGCTACAAAGGATCATTCCTCATGGCAGTGGTCTGTGGAGAACAGATTTCCACTAAGGTCACTGTGGACTCAAATTTTGGACTCTGCTACAAATTTATGGTAAGTCCGCTGAAGGGGTGGTGTGGGGCTGTAACACCACAAGGGGGAGCCCGCAGGAAGCACAGGATTTAAAATGACTGCCCAAGTTCCTCAGAGTGCCAGCAGAATGTACATGCTACTCCATCCTTTAAAAGGGTGCATTTTGTGTTCCCCTCCTCATGCTGCATTTTTGTCCCACCTCCTTTCCAATTTTGGATGTCTGTTCCCTTAGGGGGCAGTGGTGGGGAGCAAGTTCTCATCAGGAGAGTTTAGGGACTTCAGCTTGGTAATGGCCTGCACACTGAAGTCCGGAGAAAAAAGGCTTCTTCTGCCCTCCTCCTTTCTCCTTTTAAGTCTGCCCTGGAGTCAGCCACAACGCAGCCCTTAATGGAGATTCTTCTCATATGTTTCTATACAAAGAGGACTTATGTTCTTAGTGGAATTTTCAGAGTGGTGCCACTATTTTTTCCCTTTAAACTATAATTAAACTAACAAAAAACAGAGGTGCTCTGCACAAAGTTAAATGTGCTACAATAACCAGGGCTTAACGTAAAGCACTGTAAGTCAAATTCATGTAATGAGCTTTCTCTCCCCACTCCTTCTTTCTCACTTGTTGTAATCCTCCTTTACCGTTCACCCTCTGCACAGAACCTGCAAACCTACCAGAGTTACATTCATACTAAGGTTATATTAACTCCTGAACTGCTGCATCAGGGGAGGTAGAACAGGGACAAAAGACCTCAACATTTATGACATGGTGTCCTCACCTTCAATATTTTCCATGTGAGGTATCGTTATCACAATTTCTAGTCTTCAACCTCAGGTGACTGCTGTTTTTCAAAGCAGTAAGGCAGGAAATGGTGCAGTTGAGATGTGTTACTCTTTGAAGTTCTCTTTGTGACACTCCCCAGGGTGCAATCTGAGACTGTTGAATAGCTGCGTCCCATCAATTTTCTGACATGGGGGTGCTTTTTCTACTGCTTTGCACTACACTGCACTGCAATCATGCCTGGTCTGCTCACACACAGCCTCTAGCATGTAAATTACTCCCAGATGAAGCCTAAGTACTGTAAACAGAGACCCCTCAATTATATCGCAGAGGGACACCAGCAGATTCCCAGTCCCAGGCTTATGCCCAGAAACGTGCATCTTGTACTACCCAGCTCTCTCCTTCTGGACAATACAATCTCATAGAAAGTTTATCATTTCATTAATAGCAAATGATATGCACAAATCCTGTTATCTCAAATAGAGTTTCTCGAACACTTCACTCCAAACACACTGGTTTAGATAAAACAATAAAACAAGTTTGTTAAATACAGAAAGGAAGATTTAAAGAGATTAAAAGTTATAAGCATAAAAGTCAGAATTGGTTACAAAAATAAAAAGGTAAAATGCAACTAATACCTCACTTAAAAAGCTAAGTGAATTCAAAACAAAATGTCTCTCTCACCACATGCTCTAGCAGTCTTGCTTGCCGGAATCATTTCAGCCAGGACCCCTTTGCCAGTTCAGTGTTCCTTCATATTTTGTTGATACTGTGAGCAGTCAGAAAGGGAGGAGTGTCTTGGGGCATCTCTTCATCTTATAGTTCTCCTTTCCTTTGAAAATCATCTTCAGCTGAGGTTCAGGAGACAGCACATCTGTAGGAAGGGAACCTTGAGTTGTTTCTTTGTACATGTGTAAATTTCTCATTCAGACCCTTCTTCCTGCCAAAGAATGGCAGCTTAACCAGATTAAAGTCCATTTGATTTTGTTGACACCTCGCTGAGGCATCAGTTTGCTTCTGTCTCTGAGGAACTGGTTTGTGTATGCTTTTCTGAAATTTGAACATGTCTCAGTAATGTTATACAGTAAAATCTTATAACTTTACATACAACGTTGACACACATTTTTTACCAGGAAAATAATGATCAGCAAATTGTGAGTTTTCAAATGATGTCTTACAAGGCATATATTGTACAAAGTTTATCATAGTCTTGTAAAAGGGGAGAATATAAAGCTATAGACTCTCACACCCTTGCTTCACTGAAGATGAAATCTTACTCTCTCCCTCTCCAGCTAATGCATCTACAGTGTCATCTTCTTGGGCCCAGCTTGGGAGATGTTATGGACTCCAAACCTTGGAAGGGAAAGACATTAGGCAGTGTCTTATTGTTAGAATCCATGCATCTGGAGGTCATTCATCACAACCTAGATTCAGCTTTGGTGTTAAACTGTGGCCCAACTATGGCCAGAGTCCACCCCATTGATCACAACCTTCTGCTTCTGTCCTTTCCAAATGCATGGGGAAAGAAATTATATATTTCATGGGTTGTTTTTAACCTCAGACAGATATTTGGTTGAGGTGCTTCTCATTTGATCCGAATGAATTTGCAGACCCATATGTTATATAGGTACATCTATTTAATATTATCTGCTCTGTAGTGTACAGGAACAGGGTGCTTTAAGTTCTTTGTGAGCCCTCTAGCGGCTTAGGTTTCTAGGTTCTAGGTTTTGGAGGCCACCAGAAACCAGTCAGACTAAGAGATGTCTACTGAGAGCTAAGTCTTGTATGTTTGTGTATTGTTCATACACATTTGGAACACAACTGTGCCTGAGTGGCTTCTTCATATTGTTGATTACTGTGTAAAGAGCAAAAGACACAATATGTTGTCTTTGTTCTTTTCTGAGGTCTCAGTTCTGCTGCTACAGAGGGGTCATTCATGAGGGGTAAAATTTTGTCCCCAGTGAAGTCAATGGCAAAAGTACGATTAGCTTCCATGGGGCCAGAATTTCACCCCAGGAGTTTTGCCATTGACCTCAATGGAAGCAGGATGAATGCTAAAGGAGCCTTTATTTCTGTTTGGTTTTATACTAAAATAATGAAGAAAGCATTTTAAAAAAGAGGTATCTTGGGTGTTGTCCTTATTTCTTTTTGATAGTCACCCTATCATCCCCTCCATTTTGTTCCTATTATCCCGTCACAAGCTGGTTACTGCACAGCAATGTACAGTGAGTTACAAGCTATGGGTGTAATTTCCTCCTGAAGTGAATAACTAGATGATCCAAAGGTTAGATTGTAATACAGCAGGGTTTTTTTGGCAGTAAACAGTATTATTATGTTATATAATGCATTCCATTTTAACATTGTAAGTCTGACTTTGCTCTCACATCAATGTAAATCAAGATTAATTTTAAATCTATGGAATTGCATATGGGTAAAACCAGCATAAAAGCAGGATTCAGACTTCCTGCTTTCACTTGAACATACCTTGCTGAAAATTTCCTTTGCAATTCTTCATGTTTGTCCTCTGCTCAGGTATGAATTCTTTTTGGCAAGTTTGACCCAAATCCTTTCACCATTTGAAAGTTTGGCAGACGTAAAACAAAACAAAAATGACTTTTCCTGATTAAAAAGTTCTAACCACACATTCATGTCATGGTTGCAGTAAAAAGGGCTGAAGTTTGAAATGTGGCAAAAGACATCCCTCATTGAGTATAATACTAATCAGAGTCATCAGATGATTCCATCCTTAACTACACTGCTCAGGGAGTGGATTTTTTCACAACCCTGAATGACATAGCTAAGCTGACTTAATTTTCTACTGTAAACCAGGCCTTAGGCCTGGTCTGTACTAGAGGATTAGGTTGACATAAGTTGTCTTGTATAGACCTAACTGTGGAAGTGTCTTCACATAAATTTGACTCCCAGTAACATAAGTGCCTCTCTATGCTGATTTAATAACACCACCTCCCTTAGTGGTGTAGACTCATGGTTGATGTAATTAGGTCAATGCAGCATCAGTGTAGACACTGCATAGCGTGTGTCAATGGTTTCTGGCTTTCCCACAATGCCCCACACTGTCAATACAATCACTCCTAGTGAGGACATGCACCATTGACACAAGAAGCCAAGTATGCACACACACAAGTGATGTAATAAGTGCAGTGACTTTGTGCCGACATAGGTTCGGTCGACATAATTTTGGAGTGTAAACCTCAGTGTACCTCAAGACAAAAGCAGACAATTACAGATCTTAGTCTTAACACTACAACATCCCTTTAGCCCAAGAGCAGTTTGCTATTGTTTTCAGCATGAAAAGTGTTAAAGAATCATCTAAGTGACTAAAGACCATATGGCAATTTCACTTTATTTTATCAATAATCTAATAAGGAGAGAAACAGAGCCATTTTATGCCATTGTTTCAGTAGTGCATGTATTAGTGTCCCTAAGCATGTATTTATGGGGATAGACCATAATGACTCCAGAGGAGCTATAACTGTCTTTTAAGTTAATGATGAATGTATTACAGAGTCCCTAAGTACTCATTGACAGTGTCTTATTGCACAGTTTCATTGCGATGGTAACATGTCTGAGGGAGTTAATGTGATCTCAGTGGGGGCTGGAAACGAAGCCATAATAGTGTCTTGTATAAGTACCTTCACTGAATCTCTATTTTCTTTCTTCAATATTAACAAAGAATTTTTGCCAGGAAAAGAAGCCCTGAGTACTGAATATCTATATCAATGTCATATCAAGAAAGTGAAAGAGTTATTTCTGCAATTATGGTCATTTCATGACAATCAGTATTATTTAAAAAATATATATTTTAGATATGTGTATGTATTAATTTATTTGGTGGATTTAAAAAAAAATAGGGAAAAAAACATAGAAACATAGAAACATAGGTCAGAAGGGACCAATATGAT
>ML675603.1:93672752-93766090 GCA_007922155.1 Mesoclemmys tuberculata | reverse complement strand
TTCGTGTCATCCGCAAATTTTATTAACACATTCCCGCTCTTTGTGCGTAAAATTATACTGTATCATAACAAACCTTGTTTTTTTTGATTGTTTGTTTTTTTAAAAGTCCATTGAAAAGGAGGTAGAGAACATAAAACTCTGCTGACATTTTTGGTTTTTGGTTTTTTAAGAGACAAACATACTTAATTACACAAGGGACCAGTAGGTGTCTAGAAATAAAAGAAGGAAACCAGTAACCAACCCTATATATACATATGCTTCTGTATGAATACAAACATACACAGACACGAGTATAACAATTAATGTAATTTTAAGCTATACTTTGACTTATTTTTAAAAAATCCAAGGCTACCCACCAATATTGGTAGGCGTGACAAAATGGGCACTCCAGACCTCAGGGGAAGGGCCTTGCATGGGTGCAAGGCAGACAGACATAGACAGATGTGCCTGTATCAAACTATGAAGTCCATTTTGGATTATGTGATAATTATGTCTAAACTTGACTGAAAACAGCCTTTTGTCCTGCATTCCAAAGAGCTGCCCTGCACAGGAAAGGTGCTTCACATGTAATTGAAAATGCATAATTGAGAAGCCATCTAGATTGAAATCGAAGGCCTTCAACTTTGACTGTCTGTCAAGTTCTGGCCCATCATCATGGAACTATGTTTTTTCCTCTACACAAGGGCCCACAGGTGTGGCAAGCATCACAACAGGGAGGGGGCTGATACTTCTCAGCTGAGCACATGGTACAGAGAAGACACCCCACTTAATTAATTTGGACAGATAACACTGATGTTTATTTTTAAGTGTTGTTTTAAATTGTAATTTATCTAAATTTTCATAGTTGTAGCAAATTATGGGGGTCGAACAATATGGGGGAGACACTGAAATTTAAAAAGTTAAAGTTTGATTGCCATTAGAACACAAAATGTCAACATCATATTAAAGATAAGTATCCTTAAATCAAACTCTAATATGTTTTCAAGCAGCATTTTTCTTACTTTGCCTAGCTGTACATTTATATTATCAATGGAAATACCTTTTCATCAATTTGTGTATGTGTGTGTATGGTGAAAAAGTTTACTAACGTTTTACTGAAATACCTAATCCTTTCAAGCCTAGTTACTTTAAAAAATGTAATTGTTGTGTAGTCATCCTGTTAACAAATTCCTTTGCTAAGCCTGTGTTGCTTTTTTTCATGCCAAACTATCCCCAAAGTGGTTAAACTAAAAACCAGAATGTCCACAACCTAGGTGGAACTCTGGAGGAGTGTGTATAAGCTACTGGAGGTCTTGAATGTGTCAGACTCTGGTTTCAGGGACTACGACAACTGGGTAGCAGTGCCGCACAACCCAAAGGACACCAGATAAGAGGCAGTTACGTTGTTCATAGCTTTTGAAAAGAAAGCAAAGCTCAGACACTGGCCTGTTTAGGCCGTCTAGCTTGCTGGGAATATTATAGTGTAGGCAGGGAACTGTGCAGCCTGGAATGCAATATTTCTTTCTGATAATTTCCTTTCCTCTAGCAGCTTCTCCCACATTTCTGGACATCTGGGCTGCTCTCCTTTCTCTGCAGCTCATAGAAGTGAATCAGTGTTTTGGGGTGACACAGTCTGGCCACACACCTGCTGCTCCCACTTGCTGTCAGATGAGTTATTCCCAAACTGTAAAATTTGCATAACATCATTAACAAATATTTCAGAGATAACAAATTAACTAAGTACATAAAACCAAGGAAAATGGTCCCTTGTTAATTATTGCTCTTAATATCTGACTCTTGGCTCATGAGTCATCCAGGATGGGTAAAATTTTGGGATATGCTCCTAGCAGAATGGAAATCATCAGTAAGTCATTTTCCATTCTGCAACCCATTGTCTCCAATAGTTTTGGATATCTGGGAAGTAGTGACCAGTGAACAGAAGTAAAGAGGGTTAGGCAAATACAAGTTTGGTAGGAAAGAAGTGCCCCCTTTTTTATGAGCTTGTGCAAAAGTTTATATTTCTGGGCCACTGTTACAACACCTTCCTTCCTAAAGGACAAGTAATTTTGCTCTACTCCATGCTAATTATGAATCAAGTGGAGTATTGTATCCAGTTCTGGGCACCACATTTCAGGAAAATATGGACAAATTGGAGAAAATCTAGAAAAGAGCAATAAAAATGATTAAAGGTCTAGAAAACATGACCTATGAGGAGAGATTGAAAAAAATAGGGTTGTTTGTCTGGAGAAGAGGTGACTGAGGGAGAACATGATAATAGTTTTAAAGTACATAAAAGGTTTTTACAAAGAGGAGGGAGAAAATTGTTCTCGTTAACCTCAGAGGATAGGTCAAGAGGCAATGGGCTTAAATTACAGCAAGTTTAGGATGGACATTAGGAAAACCTTCCTAACTGCCAGGGTAGTTAAGCAATGGAATAAAATTGCCTAGGGAGGTTGTGGAATCTCCATCATTGGGGATTTTTAAGAGCAGGTTGGACAGACACCTGTCAAGGATGGTCTAGATAATGTTTGGTCCTGCCTTGAGGGCAAGGGACTGGATTAGATGATCTCTCAAGGTCCCTTACAGTCCTATGATTCTATGATATAATCAAAATATTTTATTTTAAAAATCATTGAGGGAAGCTGTTATTCAGTGCATATTAAAACATCTTTTATTTTCTAAATCCAGTGTATCATTTTTGGGTTGTAATGAAACAGTTTGCTACTTTGCTGCTTTCAACAAGAAATTAAGATAAATGCTCAGTGTACTAATTAGAGAAAAAACTGTTTTCAATATCCTTGTGTTAACCTGGAATAATTTTTTTAGTATATTGAAAACTGGAGAGATTTTGGTCTAGAAAATCACGAGTGGCAAAGAAAATATGATTAGATTAAAGAGAAAAAAGGAGAAACAGAGGCACAAAGAAGTGAAGTGATTTTCCCAATGTCACAATGTCAGTAATAGAGTTGGGAATAGAGCTCAGGTCACCTCAACTCCAATCCATGCCACTTCTCTGTGTAAACCATTGTTTGGGTCTCAAAAAGATGGATTGAACGCCTCAAACATGCTGCAGCATCCTTAGATAAAATGGGGTGATGTAAGATCAGAAAGGCAGAGTCGCAGATTCAGCTCTGAATTTCTTTGCTTTTGTGAATAAAATTAATTCACTGTTGCCCTCACATAACTGTAGTAAGTTTGTATAGCTGTCAGACTGAAACATGTTGGAAGAGGAAAACTGTTCAATCATTATGGTTGTTACACATAATGCTTACATGGTGTTATGTTAAAACACAAACAAAAATCCATAGGTTTAAAGAACTTTCACATTTTGTCTTGGCAACCCAGGATTGCTTGAGATTACTTACTGTAGCAGAAGGTTGATAATATAAAGAATATTCAAAAAGAACTATAGATAACAGTTGTATGAATTCAGACAGCAGCAAACCTTCATTTGGTCTTTCGATGCAAGCTGCTGCTCTCCTTCAGATGAGGCTGAATGAATGGATGCCCACTCATGCAAAAAGAACAGGAGGTTTGTTCATCTGTCTCATGGCAACAGAGCGTTTGGTAGACTTGGTACACTCTGAAATCCCCAGACAAAGCAATGATCAGCAAGTGAGTATCTGGCAGGCCTGCATAAAAGGTAAATTAAATTTGAAATGTCATTTTTGGCAAGCTGACCCACATAAAAAAGTAAGAAATTAATTAATGTTTGAAAGATTTCCATCCTATTTCTCCCATCCCACAAATTCCATGTAGCACAGTGGCTGACACCAGTGCGTCCACCTCCCTTGTGGCTAGCAGTGCCTCTGCAGTGCCCCTCCTTCTTTATTCCACAGTCTTGCTCAAGCTGGACATAGCCCCTCCTCCCTGATGTACTCTCACTTCCTTGGAGACAGCTGCAGGTCAACCTCTTTCCTTGCAGTTTTGTTCTGTGGTTCCCCTTCTAGCTCTGTGCTTCTTTTGAGCTCCCTTTACTCTCACTCAGACTTTATGTGGCTGGGCTCTACAGGAGCCAAATTTGTTCTGTGTAGGAGCTTCAGCCACTAGTCTCAGCTCCCAAGTCTCCTGTTTTCTGAGTTTGCCTCGAGTTACCAACACATGACCTGCTCCTGGCACTCTCAGCTACTTTTTCTGAGCTCCCCTCCAGCTTCCTGCACCCTTTTATATTTGATCTCCTGATTCCTCTCATACTGTAACCAGGACTGACTTAGCCCCAGGCTAGACACCCTGTTACATTCTCTCTCTGGGTTAGATTTTCAAAAGTGCTTGAGGGAGTTAAGTGCCCAACTCCTATTGACTTCCATAAGCTCATCCTTTATCTGTGACTCTCATTTATGTCACTCCCAGAAATTCTGTACCCATACGAAGATTCTTCTACTACTGACAGTCTATGAGATTGTGATGGCATGGCACTGCTGCCGATTTGCAGAGTATGATGTGCGTTTACTTCATTAAATCAAAGGATACAGGATACCAGAAAGAAGACTGCTCAATGGTTGTAGCTTGGTGATCAGATGAATTTTCAGAAGTACGTAAGAGCCCTGTCCATAGTATGAAGTAGATTGTGATACTAGCATGTTAGAGATCCCATTTGTCACTAAAGCAGATAGTATTATTCTTAAAACAGTATTGCAGAAGTTGTATCATCTAAGAAGGCAGTAGCTGCTGCTTCTGGTTCAGTTAGGTCTTGTAATCAAAATCACTGTCCTGTACCAGGATCCTAATCCTCTGGTACATAGGGCTGTCCAAGCAATGAGCCAGTTCTTCCCATAATATATGAACTAGCTTGGATTAAACATAATTGTACCTGACCCTATGTGCACCCAAACTGTAGTTAACTTTTTTCTCCCCAAATCCTCTGAACTTTCTGGTGTCATTTAAATACTATGCATCCAGTTATTTACATGGTACTTGCAACACAGCTGAAAGCAAAATCTTCTGTAAACTTTACAAGAAGTTATGTTGTTCTTAAGAATTCCAGTTTGAGTTTTGACTTAGTAACATGCCAGTTCATTTGAAGAAACTTAAAGGAAAGTCGTTCTTTGGATGCTGTGGGAGGTCATTTCTGTTATATCCAAGTAGCTGACAGTAAGGATACTTAGGCAATCTGAAAGGAGTCTAAATACAAGAGAGAGCCTGTAGTATACAAAGAACAGTAGAAAGACACCAGTTTGTTGAATGAATTTAGATTAGGTCCTAGTTGAAATTTCAGCAAAATTTCAAAAGTTGAAAAATAAATGGGAGAAATGTTGACAGCATTTTCTCAAAATTCTTCCCAACTAATTTTTTAAAATATTAAAATCAAATTTTTTTTCCTGAGGTTTGTGATGGGTCAGCATACTAAGCACTCAGCGCTGTGTGAATACTTCATAACAAATAACTTATTTGATACCATGCACCTGTTTTTCTCTTTGCAAATCGTCCCTGAGCAGATAACCATTTTCTCAAGTGTAGCTAATATGTGAAATTATTCACCAAGTAAATGCAGTGATAAATGATTGGTCTGTAGCTCATTCAAAAGCAGGTTGTTGACAGTAATACTCATGTTGTTTTCATTGTATGCACCAGCTCAAATGTTCTCTTCTGGTCAACATATTTGTTTAGGGCTTTCAAATGTGCTTCCCAGGAATATTCTGTAATGTTTCCTTCAATTTTGCTATCCCATGACTATTCCTGCTAATGCTAAGCACTTTCCATACATTCAAGAAAAGGTGGTTCCAGATCTTAACCCAGACCACTCAATGGAAAACAACAGGAAATTGATTTTTTTATTTCCTAGCTTTCAGAGAATCAAAAGAATGATCCTGGAGAAGGATTCAGCAAATGCTCTTGAACTATGACATGGAAAATGATGATGGATTTCTCGGTTCCCCAGCTTTTATTTTTTCTTCTTTCCAGTATACGATCTGCTCACCTGACTCCAAGCAGTGAAAGCAGGAGACAATCTGTATCATCAGAAGAAATCTAATGTAAATACTTGATTTGGATGAGCTTGCTGAAAATTCTTCAAACACCAATTGATCTTCTCCAAGCTCATCATCAGAAAGAAATTTGCTACAGAACATGACCTACCAATTCAGAGAGGCACCAGAACTCGCCATAACAACAATCTGTAACCCATTAAGTCCCCTTTTGGTCTTGTGACTGCAGAGGTGTTAATGGCCATTTCATCTTGAATAGTCCCTTACAATATGTGTTAACTACTTATGCTAAACAATCTGTTCCACCTTGTATTTAGCTGTGACACACTGAGTACCTTTCCCACACCTGAAGAAGAGCTCTGTGTAAGTTCAAAAGCTGGCCTCTCACACCACGATAAAAAATATATATAAAAAATATATATAAAAAATATATATTGTGGCAATGAGTTCCAGAGGCTAATCGTAGTTTGTGCAAAAAAATTATCAGTTTGAATTTGCCACCATTCAGGTTCACTGAATGTTCCTTTCTTCCTGTATTATGAGACGGAGTGACTAGAAAATCTTGATCTAGTATTAATTTCATATATTTCTGTATGTGATATGCCATTTCAACACTGGTTACAGGAAATTCCATTTCAAGATTGCACGTGAAATGCATTATTACCTTGCCAGCAACCATTCAGTGTCCCATATTTATTATTCCACAATATAGCCTGAATAGAGCTGGCTGAAGCTTCATGCTGGATCACCTATTTTAGACGAAATGCCAACAGTTCGTGCATTATTTCTTGACTCTCGACTCAGATTAAATGGTTATCTCAATATGAATCGTAACATTTACTGTTTTGTGAAAATTCTTTGTTATCAATTGGATGTTTAATAAGTTCAAAGTCTCTTCTCATGTGCTGAGATTTGGGCCTCTGGGGATATTTGTAGCCTGGAGGGTAGAGGAAAGATGAGGAAGATTTGCTTTGCTTCCCTGCTTTCCTCTCTCATTTACTTCAAAAAGTAGCAACTGGCTCCCTTCCCTGTTTGCTCACTGTAGTGTAGTGCTCTTGAAACATCTGTCATGGCTACAATTTTCGGAACATCATGCTGTGATTTATTCCTGCATATTGTATAAACTGAGTTATGCTCCTGTCCTGTGTACTCGTCACACCACTTTCCCACTTGAGCATAGTTCTGCCTTTTCCTGTAGTATATTAACTTCTGGTATGTCATGCTAGTGAAGTGTCCTGGGTCTGGTCCTTGAGCATCCTACTCAGAGGATTAACGATAAACTGTGAAAGCATACGCTCACCCTTCCAATTGAATTGTGGGGGGATGGGCAAATCTACCTCATACTTTTTTATTCTGATTTATGTAGCACCTTGTGTTACGGGTGCACAGGCTCAGTGCTCTGGAACCACTCTGAATGAAGTTCAGAATCTCACTAGAGTGTGCCTCCTTGGTTTCAGCACCTCCTGAGTCTGACCTTGGAGCATGCAGCATCCCTGTTTCATGCCTTGAGCTCCCCAAAGTGAGTCCATCTGAATAGGACACCTGGGGAAGTCTTACACACCCACCAAAGGGGCCGTGCATCTTTCAAGTTCACAGTCAGCAGTGGCTCTCAGCTAGTCTTGTGAACAGAAGGGTTTATTAGTCTTCTGAAAGACAGTGTAGAACAGTTCTTGTTAGCACAGAAGGCAGGAAGATATAGCAAAGTCCATTTGGGGGAAACCCAGAGTTTCCTCCTGAGTCCCAAACCAGGAGACTGACCAGCTTCCCAATCATACCCAATTGCCCCTCCTTCATCCTTTGTCTCTTTCCTGGACAAACTGGTTTCCTGGCCTCTACCTCTCTCTTTGTTCTTTAGTGTGTCACAGCCAGATGGCTCTCTGCAGAGGATGGGCCCCAGCCATCAGTTGCCAGGATATAGAATGTCCGACCATTGTGTAGGCCCAGGCAGCCAGACAGCAATCACAACTGCCCTTTAGGGATCTCTGCACCATCACACACCCTTGTCTCACCACGTAGATACTAGTGCAACACACTTGGAAAGCTGAGGCACACACAGTATTCATACAAAACATTAAGAAAATTCCTACTTCATCACAGCTCAACACTGGCAATTCACTGATATAGCAGTCTTGGGGTGAGATATTTGAAGGATCCTCTATATAGACAACTTTTTTTTGGAGGCACATCAGATGTTTAAAAGTCTAAATCCCTGGAACTCTGGGCTCAAAATACGTGCACATTGCTTTTCATGGGCACAAGCAAAGCACACACACTAAAAGGAAGAAATCCTTTTATGACCTCTGGTCTGTCACTCTTATTCACATTGTGTAGTAGCTTACCCCATATACTTCAGTAAGACAACTTGTTGAGTAAGGGTGGCCCAATATCTCTACCACAGGGTCTCCATATTTTACAATAAAATCTTTTGAGCTTTACAGAACTCCTGAGTCATATGTGACATCAAAAGACAGTTCATCTGTAGTCAGCATCCTCTTTCTCATGGAGAGATATCTTTCTTATAGTGAGCACAGGGCTCATGAAATGCACCAACTTGACAGCGCCAAGGATTGAAATCCTTTGTTTAATTGACAAAACAAGCACAGCATGAGCATCAGCAGTGTAAATTTCTTCAGACTATCCTACTATCATGCCTCAGCATTGACTTGGAGGGAAGAGGGAATATTTCAGTCTCCATCCCCAGACAATCTTTGAACTACCTGCTTGGTCTGTCAATAAGAGTTACAAGTAGAGTGGTGGGTATTTTCCATCTAGCTTTAGTAGTGGGTTTTGATCATATATTTGAGTGTGGTGCTCTCTTTTCCTTATTGATTCCTTATCCTTAAAGTCTCCACATCAGGCTAAACCTTTTCCTCATGGAAAACTGACTTTTTGGCAAAAACAAACAAAGAAACTTCAAAGATTTTCAGCCAAAAGCTGAAATAGTTGGGTTCTAAAATGCTGCTGCAGCACCTGAGGTGAGTTCCAACTCCAATGGCTCATGCGTAAAACCCTGAGAAAACTGAGGATTGTTTTTTTAATTCACTGCATGTGTCATCGTTAAATGTTCAAATTTCATGGTATATATGTGGCCACTGAGTCCTTCCCAACTGCTCTAATTTTTCCAATAGGGAGGAGACGGAAGCAGGCATGTGGCTCATAGCATGTGGAAACAGTGTTGGAGCAGCAATTCAGAGCAGGGAAAGTCAAGGCTGGTTTTATGCTGCACAGTCCTCCTGGGCCTGCCAGAGGCTGCTGTGAGATGAGCTGGGCCAGGGCTCCTAATTGCCCTGTTGTCAGCACTGCCCCCTTTCTCTGCTGTCTAGACAGGAAGCAGCTGCGGTGGCCCGGGCTGGAGCTGAGTGCAGTGCAAGCCAGCCCTGATCACTTTCCCATGCCTAAAATTCTGATCATCCAGGAGGTAGTGTTCATCACCCTGGCCATCAGTGAGACACTCCCCTCCCCAGCCCGTCATGCAGTCTAACTCCAACAGACCCACCACCATCTATCTCCCTCAGGATGAGACTGGGCCTCCCTGCCACTCCCTACCCTGCAGCCCCCTGAGGGATGGGGCTGACTTGGCCCTACCTACCACCTAAGATGGGGCTAACCTGTCTGCCATCCCCTACTCACCTGTCACTCTTGGGATGGGAGTGGTCCAGCCTCTGAGCTCAACCCATAGACAAGAATGGGGACCTGACACCCTGAAACTGCAATTCCCAAGCAGAAGTGTGCCGGCATATCCCATCAAAATATTTTGACTGGAATGTTTCAGGTTTCCCTACACACTTTTTGGTTTTCAATCATTTAATTTTTTTGACAAAACATCAAATTTCTGCAGAGAGCACACACTTTTCACAAACAAATTTGTTTAACTGAAAACTCAATTTTCCATCAAGATGCAGGGTAGACAGAAAGTTTTCATCCAGCCCTACTCATTCCCATTCGATTCTCATACTCAACTCTGTATTCACCCAATTTAAAAGAATAGGTCAGATATTCAGCTGGTGTATACTGGTGTAACTCTTTGATTTCACTGGAACTATGCTAATTTACCATCAGCTGAGAATCTTGCTTGCTTTGCAGGGCCCAACATTCTTAGAAGAAAAATCCTGCATATAAAATATAGAACAAAATAACTTTTGGTTTTTTAAGTGGTATCATGATCTTGTCTTCATCAAGGGGTCACCATTTCTAAATCAATGAATTAATATCATCCCAGCTAGACCTCTACTCTGCAAAAGGCCTCTTGAAACTTTAACTGTTCTTCAGAAAGAGAAACGTAATACAATCATTCATCCCTACTTTGAAGCTGTAAGGGGATTCTTTTATACAATTCACTGTATCTTTGTAAAGTTTGACTTACTAAAGATCCAAGAATAAATAAAAACAAGTTATCTTCTCACATGGTGGTAGGATATGGAGCAAAAGCCTGTCGCTGTGGTATTTTGGATTTTCATCAGTTACACAAAAGGTTGTAACTGAGCACAGATGATGGGTAAAGCACATGGACATTGCAGTTGAGATGCTAAAGGAAGACAAAAATGGAACTTAAGCAATATGTTTATAAACGATTTTGAAAATGACTGATAAAAATTCCACTGATTTCAATAGCAGAAGGATCAAACCCCAAGATTCCCCTTTTGCCATGACAGTACCATACTATACTTTATGTATTTTAATTTGATCATAAACTAGCAGTATTAGTAATTATAGGGAAGATTCAAAGCTGGTGTAAATCAGTGTAAAATCTACTGATTTTGGGGAAATCAATTTACATCAACTGACAATCGAGTTTAAAGTTACTTACCCCATCTTCTGCAGGGCTGTGTCATGTATTCTGTTAATTAATAAAGCAAAAAACAACTGCTATTTGAAAGATACCTTTTTGTGCTCTGTGTCTTAGCATCCATGAAGCATGCTATTTAGTTTGTACAGAAAGAGTATCCTAGAGATGCCACCAAATTCTGCAGTTATTTATGTCCTCTGCAGGTCACCAGATTATAGGTGGCTATAAATCAGCAAAGAATTTGCCCTATGTACTCTAGTCCAGTTCTGCTATTTTTCCATTTAAAATTGTGTACATATCAAGCTTATACATTTCATTCAAACATGGGCACAACATCATTCTATTAAGTTTCATATAAGTCTAATATTTTGGACTTCTTTTCACTAGATAAAGTCACAGAGGAGACTGCAAATACTCCAAAATATCTCGATTAACGGTGTTTCAGCTTGTTTGTGGCCATAGGAGCGTAGGTATTTATTTTGCTACGCTTTCATTGACTATATTTTGGGTTACATAGTCTCCCTCAATCGCTGAAGGCTCTTGTCCAAAATATATGAAATCTACTTTCAAAAACTTCAACTGTAGCATGGTGGCTAGAAAATTAATGTTTTGGCTTCTCATTGTCCTAATATATTATACAATTTTAAATATATAATAATTACTTAATTAAAATATGCCAAATTCATGAGATTTGTTTTCAGTTTTAGTATCATGTGTGTAGATACATTATTATTATTAATTAGTATGACAGTAGCAATCAGAAGGTCCAACTAAGATCAGGGTCCTGTTATGTTAGGTGCTGTACTTCCTTAAAAAAAGAGACACCCATTGACCCAAAAAAGCTCAAAATCTAAAAAAGACAAGAAAGACAAGAGGTGGACAACTCACCTAAACTACAGTGCAGGAAATCTTGGCCCCACTGAAGTTAAAGCAAAACTCCCATTGACTTTAAGGCAGCCAGGATTTTTCCCAGTGAATTTAATGACTTAACTAAGGCCACACAGGTTGTGTTTACAGTGATGGAAGCTGAACCCAGCTCTTCGAAATCAGTGACTAAACCACAAGATCCCTCTTCCTCAAGCAACAGGCTCTGGGTCTATTGGAACAGAATTGTATTCTTGTACAGGGGAGATTCTGCCTTTTGGAAATGATTCTTATTGTTTTGGCCAATAGCTTTCAAAACCAGAGACTCTGCCCAAAAGTCTTCAAAATTAAGGACCTGATTCAGAAGTCCAGCCCTTATCAAAGCATTTAAGCATACATTTAACATTAAACACATGCTTAAATCCACTAAGGGATGGACTTAAGTATGTGTTTAAATGCTTTGTTGAACTGGGACTCAAGTGTTGTGAGAGCCAAGCAGTGCAGAATTAAAAGTGATGTCCTTCTTAAGAAATGCTCTTCAGAATGCAAAACTTAGCTGGTCTCACAGGTCTTCTTCTCATAGGGAGAAAGCTAGAATAATGCATAAAGGCATGTAAATGATCAGCTGAATTATCAAAAGGAACTTTGCACAATGGTTTTGGCTTATTTTAGTTCAGACTATGTAGAATACATGTTTATTCTGACACACTGCCATAACTTGGAAAAGACTAGAACTATGATGGTGACCCTCACAGTGTAGTTAATACCGCTAATTAAAAGAGGCAAATGTGTTTTTCTGCTACCGGTGGTAATTAAGTACTGAAATGTTCCATCCAAATCAAGTAGCAGTGAACATTTTGTTATGACAGCTACATTTACAGCAGAAGATCATAATCAAGAGAATGGAAGGGATAAAATAAAGCATACCGTCACTTTGATTACTCAGAAGTCAGATAAAAAAGCCCAGAAATAGGAGTACATGAAGACTAGAAGTAAAAGGTGCAAATTAGACTACATTTAAACCAAAAAAAAATCAAATCTAATTTCTGGTAAAAACATGACTGGAGTGGCACCTGGTGTAATTTAGAGAGTCCAGTGTCTTGTCTAAGTTACATCATCCTCCCTGGGTTACACCACTGTATGCCTAACCCTGCCTTGCCACATTCCTCCTTCTCCAGGTAGGAATCCTTCGCTAGGGCTTGCAGTGGGGATCCTTAGAAGGCAGCCTTGCAGCTGTCTTCCTCAGACAGCCTGTGCATGGGGAATCCTCCCCCATCAGTAGCCTATGAATACAGCTCCTTTCTGCCACTGTGTCCCTTTTACCTAGCATACAAGGACTGAAGTGCTCATGGGACACACACGTAGACCTATTCTAAATTAAGTGTAACCACTCAAGAAAGAGACCTTGCTCAGCTCATTGAAAACCTTTGCTCAATGGACAGCAGCAGTCACAAAAGATAACAAAATGGTAAGGGACATAAAAAATGGACTAGAAAACTATACTGAGAATAATATTATGATACATTACATGAACTTATGCTACATCATCATCTTTCACACTGCTCATATCACAAAAATATGTGCAGCAAAAATAAGAGGTGTCCAGAGGCAGGTGGTGAAATTAATTGGAGGCATGTTAAGACTTCTAGACAAAGGCACCTATGTCCAACATTTCAGTGCCACTGGCATTCACAAGTCCTCTGCTCAGCTAACACCAGCTCCATAAGTACCTAAACTCACTGGGCACCTAAATTCCCCTGTAAAAGTTCTCTTAGTGCCTAGATTTCTGGGTATGGGCACCACAGCTTCATTCTATGCATCTAGATGCTTAAGCCCTAGGGTGCTCCACAAAGCAGGAGAAAATAGTCAGAGGAACACATATCTTACCTGCAGGGCATACTCAGGAAGGCATATTCAGAGGCCATCTAGAAGATTGGGTTCCATTCAAAATCTGGAAGAGGCTGTGACCAGGCGTTAGCTTTTAGCTCAGTGGTTAGAGAACTCACCACGGATGTGGGAGACCCAGATTCAAGTCCTCCTTCACCTGATGGGGAGAAAGATTTGAACAGGGGTCTCCAACCTGACTGCCTTCTATGAAGAATTGACTGACTCTGTGGATGTGGGGAAAGTGGTGGACGTGATATACCTTGACTTTAGCAAAGCTTTTGATATGGTCTCCCACAGTACTCTTATCAGCAAGTTAAAGAAGTATGGGTTGGATGAATGAACTATAAAATGGATAGAAAGCTGGCTAAATCATTGTGCTCAACGAGTAGTGATCAATGGCTCCATGTCTAGCTGGAGGCCGGTCACAAGTGGAGAGCCCTAGGGGTCGATCCTGGCACCAGTTTTGTTTAACATCTTCTTTAATGATCTGGAGGATGGGGTAGATTGCACCCTCAGCAAGTTTGCAGATGACACTAAGATAGGGGGAGTGGTAGGTACTCTGAAAGGGAGGGATAGGATACAGAAGGACCTAAACAAATTGGAGGATTGGGACAAAAGAAATCTGATGAGGGTCAACAAGGCCAAGTGCAGAGTCCCACACTTAGGATGTAAGAATGCTATGCACAGCTACAGACTGGGGACTGACAAGCTAGGCAGCAGTTCTGCAGAAAAAGACCTGGGGTTACAGTGGATAAGAAGCTGGATATGTGTCAGCAGTGTGCCCTGGTTGCCATGAAGACTAATGGCATATTGGGCTGCATTAGTAAGAGCATTGCCAGCAGATTGAAGGAAGTGATTATTCCCCTCTATTCGGCATTGGTGAGGTTGCATTTGGAGTATGCTGTCCAGTTTTGGGCCCCCCACTACAAAAAGGATGTGGACAAGTTGGAGAGAGTCCAGCAGAAGCCAAAAAATTGATTAGAGGGCTGGAGCACAAGATTTATGAGGAGAGGCTGCGGGAACTAGGCTTGTTTAGTCTGCAGATGAGAAGAACGAGGGGGGATTTGATAGCAGCCTTTAACTACCTGAAAGGGAATTCCAGGGGGGATGGAGCTAGGTGTTCTGAATGGCAGTAGATGACAGAACAAGGACCAATGGTCTCAAGTTGCAGTGGGTGAGGTCTAGGTTGGATATTAGGGAAAAGTTTTTCACTAGGAGAGTGGTGAATTACTGGAATGGGCTACTTTGGGAGGTGGTAGAATCTCCATCTTTACAAGTGTTTAAGCTGTGGCTTGACAAAGCTCTGGCTGGGATGATTTAGCTGAAGTTAGTCCTACTTTGAGCAGTGGGTTGAACTAGATGACCTCCTGAGGTCCCTTCCAACTCTAATATTCTATCTCTCACATCAACACTAGACTGTGGGATATCCTGGACATGAGGCTCCCTTAATCTCCCCTGTTGGAGTTGTTCTAATTTGGATAACTAATTAGACAGTTCTTGGAGCATGGAGACTGGAACCTGAGTCTCTCACTTCCTACCTGACTGCCATATTCACCAGGCTACAGAGGCATTCTTGATCTGTCTAACCCAATGACTACTTAAGTATTTATACATAGTAAAGCAACTTCAACAGGAGAGACTGAAGGGGATATTCATCATAATACCTCATAACCCAGTGGTTACAGCACTCAGCAGGGAGGTAAGAGATCTGTTCTTAGGCACCTGTTTCTCCCCGTGCAGTATATAGGGTGACAGAACACCCAGACTTTGTGATTCCCAGTGATTTTCTAGGTGCCTAAAAGTTCGGTGTGATGATCCTGAGAATCACGGTGCCTTTGTGAATCTAGACTGAAGAGAGACTGACAAGAATAGGACTGTATGGAAATGAATGGGAGGGAGTAAGATATAAAATAGTGAATGGTACATAAAAGATAACTTGGACAGTTTTATTTTTCATTGAAAATGAAAGGTAATAAATATCAAAATGATACAAAGAAATATTTTAAACACTGTATTAATCTGTAGAACTCATTGCTCCATAATAACTGAGGTTAAGAGATTAATAAGATTTAAAAAAGGGTTAGGGCTAAAATTTTCAAAAACACTTAAGCCCCATTTACAAAAGTGACCTTAATCTTTCTAAAAAACTTAAAGATTTTAAACTAAAATATATATGGATAATGAGAACATCTGAAGTTACATTAGATCAAATAAAAACGTATAAGGGATGGAAACTCTGATGCTGCATCAAATCAAACCACCCTAAACTGAATATTTTATTCCAATATTGTCTTTTTTAAGGTTTCTTAAACTTTCTTCTGAAGCATCAAACCCTTGTTGGAAACAATTTAAAGGAGCCTATAGACCACTGATCTTATTTGTTATAGAACTTCCTCTCTCTCTAAGAAACACAGGTTACAGTATATTATATACAGTAATTCTTAGCACTACTATTCCCCTAAAGCAGTAATCAAACATCATCAGGCAACACAGAAAAGCAGCCCATCAGTTATTCATAGATCCATAGAGTTTAAGGCCAGAAGGAACTATAGATTATCGAGTTCATTCTCCTATATATCACAGGGAGTTAAATTTCATCCAGTTATCCCTCATTGAGCCAAGTAACTTGTGTTTCAGTAAAGCATTTCTTCCAAACAGGCATCCAGTTTTGATTCAAACACACCAAGAGACGAAGACTCCATCACTTGCCTTGCTGGTTTGTTCCAGTAGTTAATCACCCTGAGGGTTAAAAAAAAATAAGCCTTATTTCCAGTTTGAATTTGTCTGGCTTTAACTTCCAGCCTCTGGTTCTTGTTATGCCTTTCTTCACTAGATGAATGAGCCCTTTAGTACTCAACATTTTCTCCTTGTGAAGGTACTTACACATTGTAACTTAGCCACCTCTTGATCTTCCTTCTGAGATGCTTCAAAGACAAAGCTTTTTATGTTTCTCACTGTAAGGCATGATCATCTGCCCTTTAATCATTTTTGTGGCCCTCTCCTGTACCCTCTCCAATTTTTCAATTTCCTTTTAAAAATATAGACACTAGAAATGTACACAGTTTTCCAGTACTGGTCTCACCAGTACTGTGTAAGGAGGTAAAATCATCTCTTTACTCCAACTAACTACTTTGTTATTTAACCACCTAAGGCTTACATTAGCCCTTTTCCCCACAGAATCTCACTAGGAGCTTATGTTGAGTTGCTTGTCCACTATGGTTATGTCTACACTGCAGTGAGACACCTGCAGCGGGCCCATGTCTGCTGACTCAGGCTTGCAGGGCTCAGTCTAAGGGGCTGTTTAACTGTGGTACAGACATTTGGGCTTGGGCTGCATGGCAGGAGGGTCCCAGAGTTCGGTCTGCAGCCCTAGCCCAAACATCTACATTGCAACTTGTGACTGAACCTGAGTCAGCTGGCACAGGCCACTGTGGGTTTTTAATTACTATGTAGACATGCAGTATGACTCTTAAATCCTTTACAGTCACTGTTTTCCAGGATTAAGTCAACATACTGCATGTATGGCCCTTGTTCCTTGATTCTAGATGTAAAACTTTAGATTTGGCTGTATTAAAATTCCTTTTGTTTGAATGGGCTCAGTTTACTAAGTGATCTGGATCACTTTGTTTGGCTGCCCTGTTCTGATCATTCCTTACCATTCCGCCAAACTTTGTGTTACCAGCACGTTATCTGCAGTCATTTTCTATTCATTTACAGATCACTGATTGAAATGTTGTATAGCCTCAGGCCTAATACCTGTGGAACCCCATTAAACAACCCATTCAATGAAGGTTTGACTCCAAAATCTCTCAGTTAGCCAGCTCTTAACCAATTTAACACGTGCCTCACTGACTTGAAACAAAAGTGGTACTTTTTAGAGATGTATAAACATTTTGATTTCCTGACTTGATTAGGTGGTTACGAATAAGTCTGGGAGAAGCAAATTATGGTTACCCTCAACCAATAAATATTTAATTCTTGACCCTAATGAGTCCAATCAAGAATTTGAAAGTAAAATTAAATTTTGGCAAACATTAACATTACATAGTTTGTCTTGTTGTGGCTTTGCCCATTTTAAAAAAGGAATTCAGAAGGATTAAGCATCTCTGAGGCAGAATACCGTACTGTATAAAAGGTCCTATAAATGTTTTTAAATTAAAGTCATTTGTCATGGAGAGTAGTTTTTAACTGATTGGGTGAACTCCCAAGATATTAATTGTATGGCACTAGTTCAGACATCAACTGACAATAGTTTGATTAATTATCTGAGAAACACAGTAATTTTATACAGTATATTAAATCAATTGTTTCATTCCAAGGAGGAACAAAATGTCATAATGAAACAATCAGGCTTTAAATTGTGAACTGAATTGATCAAGAATTCTTTTGACCACAAAACTTCATTCTTCAAAATATATTGAAAATATGCAGCCAGTGGGCTAAAAAAATTACAGGTATTGTGTAAGGAATCAGTTTTGATTAGCAAAGGATTTAAATATAATACGTTCCTTAAAATTTTACATTTTTTAATAGGATGACATAGTTTGTTGTTGATTAATACCTTATGTTTCCTCAGGATTACATTTAACATATTTGAAATAATGTGATTTATTAACAGTATTTGATTAAGTACGTTCAATGAAACTGCCATAGTTTTATGAGAGAGGGTAGTACTTAATATTTGATAGCTTTAAACATACATAAATCCTAAAAAAGACAATGACATTTTAACGCATTTTTCCCAGATCTCTCAAGATACAGTTATCAGAGAACACGTATTAGACTTATTTAGTTAGTGTAGGGTGAGATGCTATGCTGCACTTAGAGGTCCTGGGCAGCTTGGGGGCTGTTTGGGCAATCTTATGGGATGCAGCACTGCCAAGTCTCTCCACAGGCTGCATGTTGCAGACCTGACCCCTAAAGGTCCCTCGCACCACTGACACTGACCATTCACGCTCCCGTCTTCAGGTCCCTGCAAGAAAGCCCTTGGAAGGCAGCCTTACAACAGCTGTCCTCTGCAGTGACTGTGAAGAGAATCCTTCCCAGACGGAATCAGAGCCTTTAGGGCTCTTTTATGCCACGTCAGTCTTTTTCTCTGCTTTAAACGGGCGAGAGTGGGATTGAGGATCTCACTTGTGGCACTGATCCTGATCATTAGTTACATTTATGTTCTATTAAAAAAAGCTTGTATTGGAGCTCTGGTTGAATCTGGTATCTTTGGAGCAGATTCTGTATGTTAGTGCTAGTGTATGTTTGAAAATCTGTCCATCAGTCTGTCTTTGGATCTCCTGTGTACTCCACTGCATCTGAAGTGTTGTGTCGCCATGATCAGCTGGGCTGGCAAGCTCTCCTCACCGATCAAACAGGAAATGGGAATTCAACATGTCCTGGGGCTTTAAAAGGGGAGAGACTGTTTCCTATGTACCTGGCTGCTGTGCAGCAAAGTTGAAAACAATCTCCGGAGTAGTCACAGCAGAGCATTGTGGGACACTTCCTTGATGCCAATTCAGTCAATTTACACAGTGCTGCGTCTACACTGCATCTCTGTCGAGCCATCAACATGAATTTAAGCGCTACGCTTCTCACGGAGGTGAAGAAAGTAAATTGATGTTATATGTGAATTAGGTCGGTGGAAGGGACCTGGTAGTTTAGACGAACACACTATTAGGTTGATGTTAGGCAGCTTCTGTCAACCTCAGTTTGTATTGTAGACCATTCCTAATAAATGCTGTTCAGAATGTCAAGATGAAAAATGTGAAATGTACATTTCAAATAAATTACTTTCTGTTTCATAAATAAAAATAATAGATCAATGTGTCAAATACAGATGAATTAATCAAGAGCACAAGGATTTTTAAAGTTGACTTTAATAGTGCATCATTTATTCCCCAGCATAATCTCTTTTCTGTGGCTCTCCACATAATATTCTCCTCTACTCCTATTCTCCGAGATCCACAGGATCTTGTTATGGGCTGCTTCCTTTAGGACTTTAATCTTTCCTTCCTGCTTGACATGTCAGTTTCTGCCCAGATTCATGGAACTGTCTTTTCCTTCCCCAGCTGATCAATAGCTCCCTGGGGCCCAGTTTAACACTGCCCG
The DNA here is from genome assembly GCA_007922155.1 of Mesoclemmys tuberculata. Classification (NCBI taxonomy): domain Eukaryota; kingdom Metazoa; phylum Chordata; order Testudines; family Chelidae; genus Mesoclemmys; species Mesoclemmys tuberculata. The sequence continues at coordinate 93,746,551 of ML675603.1, read as the reverse complement.
GCACTTTATGTACTTATTTACACCAAAACCTATTAGAATGGTAGCATTTTACAATGATGTAAATAGCTACACAAGGAGCAAGGCAATGGTTATCTGGCTTCTGGTACATAGGTCTCCACTCTGCTGCATAAGGCTGTTTCTCTCCTTCTCAAGTCTCCGTCCCTGAAAGAGGGTCAGAACACATCTTTCCTAAACATTATGAGTGGGGTCTTTTTTTTTTCTTCTGTGATCTGAAAATTCCATATTTTGGGGTTTTTTATTTGGAAAACACAGGACCATATCCTTAGCTGGTGTAAATCAATGTAACTCTGGTTACATTTAGCTGGTGTAAATCAATGTAACTCCAATGGAGTTATGCTAGTTTATTTTAGCTGAAGATTTGGCCCTCAGCTGGGTGCATTTAGCAGCCTTGGAGTGAATGTTTTAATAGAAAAACACCCGCTAAATTAACTGAGTTAGGAAGAGAGTGCTCAACCATGCTTCAGCTGTGGATGCTAATGCCTGGTGGAAAGAGAATGACTGAAACTTTCTTTAAAATGATTAGTAGCATGTGGGCCAACTGAAATTAATTTTACAATTTTAATGTTCAGCTTTTATTTATAATACTCACTAAAAAGCAAGCTACATGTAGCCACAAAGCCTTCAGACTTCTTTGTGCAGACAGAGCAGTGTGTGTGTGTGTGTGTGTGTGTGTGTGAGAGAGAGAGAGAGAGAGAGGCCTGAGTAGCAGCATTCTTGACCATTCTTCAGATTATGTATAAATCCCTCTTTATGAGTGCTCTTGAGTGGGTGCTTTGTAGGTTGTGGGGAGTGGCTGGGTGGGTTAAGGCAGAGCTGGCCATTCTGTGTAGCCTCGCTTTGGTTGAAGTATCACCAAAGGTAGGTTTAAAAATTTGTTCCTGATAGCGAGTAGCCGTAAAGTAGTTAGTATAGTTCCCAAACACAATTGGAGGATCAAACATCACAACATCCTGTTAGATACAATGTATTTATTATCCTAATTTTAAAGCTAGCAAAAGGAATCACAAAGAATTAAATCCATTACTTTCTCAAGCTCTCACAGCAAGACAACCTCAGAGTTGGGAGTAGAACTCAGGATTCCTAACAACCATTCCTGAGTCTTAAGTACTGGATAATACTGCCTGCTTATTTACTTTTGTGAGGCATCCCTTCTTAATAATGAACAGTTTAACATGTGATACAGTGGTGTCACGTTAAGCCAAGAAGTCTAAATCACATCTGGATCACTATTTCCCATGGGGTAAGATTCTCCCAAGACTAGACAGCAATACAAAGAAGACCGTAAAGTAAATCACAGATATGTATCTGGTAGGAGACAGTGTTTGAATTTGATTCAGCCTAAGGCTTCTTTTGCCTAAGTAAGCGAAAATGTTAAGTAGTTAGTAAACAAATTCCTGTCTGAAATTAATAATGCATTTTCTACTCTGTCACTTGTTACTCTTTGGATAATCAAACTCCTAGTCTCCCACGACTATTTAAGTAGTGAACCATTATTTTGAAATATCTTATGGAATGCAAACTTTTACCATTGAGAATCATGTCACTATTTTTAAATATTCCTTTACAGGTTAGAATTGGCATCTTTTATATATTTTGGCCATCACCTTCCATTGGGATGAACCACATGACACTGCAGCTATCATGTCACATTATTCATTCTCACACAAAGTAACACAATCTGACTCAGATTTTGGCTTGGCAGATGACACAATACAATGTCAAGGAGAAATGAGGAAAGACCATTTTCTGAAACACAAAGAGAGTAGAAATTTCTAGTTGAATAAGACTAAAGCCTGTTTAAAGCTTTTGTTACACCTAAAGATTCAGGACAGGCTAGAAATGCATTAGATATTAGTAGGCTCTCAATATGTACAGGTCAATAGGTCCATATTCCACTGTTCGCAAACATGCATATTTTGCTGAGCAGGCAGGTGTATATATATATATATATAAAACAATTCATCTGCTAATATATGGTTTATTGCTAGTCATTTTAACATCTTTTCATCCAATAGCTAGACCATATCCTAACCCGTACTTGTGTGTATGACTCTTTGGCTTCAACAGTACCCTGTAATTACTGTTACCAACGGACAATCACATTGCTAGCATGAGTCAAAATGCTAGTTGGCAACAAGTCTAGACAGTTCCTATAAATACATATTCCTATTGGAAGAAAGTTTTGGCTCAACCAGAGCTGGCAATACAAATAATGTACTTGGATAATAGAATGAGCTTGTTTTACTTAACAGTTGTGAAAAGTGCTGATGGCGTTTTAGTGGAGGGCTACTGGTTTCAGTCTTTTTATATGAGTAAAATACAGGTCACACAATATTCTACATGAAAAAACAACAAGCCTTTTTATTGTAGGTGTTTGCATTAGATCAGCTGTTTTCGAATCTTGTAAACCTCACCGAGAGAGATATTGAGCACCAACTGGGAACAGAGAATGTGTAACCATTAGCAACAAGGATCAGGACACATTCTCTGCTCTGACAAGGTGACACAAAGCAGTTTCAAGAGACCTTAACTGGTCAGTAGCAGTATGCCTCCAACCACCTGGCCCCCAGCATAGAGCCTATCACAGGACATCTTTATGCCATCGGGATCCTTGGTTCCAGAATAGCACCTTGGAGTCCATAGGCAGCTGGGAGTAAAACAGAGCATCCAAAGACTGCCTCACTTTATTTAGGGACCAGTTTGATGGCCAGGCAGCCCGGGGACTAGGTAATTGCCAAGATGTCTTAAATCTACATTTGCCCCTCACATGTCTGGGTAGTCCTGTCAAGAGCAGCTCTGCCAAAATTGAGAACCTGGCTCATAATACACCCCTACACACTTTTCCCTAATTTGATCTCAACAGACCTTATAATGGCTTACATATGCTAACAGAGCAATCACAAGTCTTAATTCTATAAGCAGGTAAAAGGAGGTGGTCTGCCTAAGGGATTTACAAGGGTTTACCAGGGGTTTCCCTTTAAATTTTTGGAAAACTCCCTAGATCTGCCTTCCTCAGCCTACCCTTCGGAGGAAATGGATACAGCTTTCTGCTCAAAGAATAGACACTTAGTAATTTCTTTGAAAACAAGATGTCTCTTTATTAAATGCTAATTCTAATACAATTTAAATCTTAAATCGAAAATCAACACAATGTAAAAAATGAAATAAGTGGCTTAAGACAATACAGAATCTATAACATACAGAATTTATAATCTATAACATAAACCAAAGCAATACAATAGTCAGAACACAATAAACTCTTACCCTAACACATATTACAATGTTATGACTATTTAATTGTGGTAAGACATGACAAGCATGTAATGTTGCAACGTATAACGTAACACACACAGAGAGAATCCTTCATACATATGTAAAAAAGCTTAATATAATGTAGTATTAGGGTACCAAACTTATTACAATGTAACATACAATTCCCTTATATATATGCATAAAGTAACAGAACGCATTCAATAATACTGCTACAAACTAACATTTTATGAATGTTGATCAGGCAATCATAGAATGGGTAGGATAGGAGATCATTCAGACATAAGCATCCAGCTTTATTTATTGTTATGCACGTACATTCCTTATCTTAAGAAAAGTTATACCTCCTTCCTTGATCAAATCCCTCTATCTCATCTAAGGTCCTTCTGTTCTGTCTGTGGGGCCATTGCTGTCACTGTTTTCTCCTAACCAGCTGATTGCTCACATTAAAACCTCTCTGCCTTACATGCAGTTTTTGCCCCTTCCTGATTGTTTGCTTTCTTAATATCAATCATCAGCATCTCCCCTCCCAAGCGGTGATTTCATTTTCGACCAATTTGTTGTCTGGTATGTTCATTGGTTTCACTTGTTTACTTTAAGATGGTCCTCCGTGAGATCTTCCTTCCACCTAACTGACCCGTCCATTCAGGAATTAGGAGTGACTTTTATTTCACCCCAGTCTACTTTTCTGCTGTTGCTCAGTTTCTTAACACTTCCATTTTGTTTCTCTCTCTCTCTAACATGACATCATCATAGCCACTATTTTAGATTTCTAGCTAAACGTGCTCTAAATTATCATTATTTACTGCTTAACAAAAGCCTTAAACCTAAAACGAATTATTTTTACTCATGCCTAAACATTATGATACTGTCACCATTTTTGTTATGCTAATTAAAACAGATTCCATCCATGGTGTTTTCTCCCTTCTCTTCCTGCTTTTCAGCTGTGTGGCTGAATGCTGCCTCTGGTGCTTATCTCCTTACATGGACTAAAGCATCTTTAAAATCTCTTGAATTAGATCCACTATGGAAGGGTGTGGTGGGGTTAGATCTGGAGTGTACCTAGAGGGATCTTTGCACATACCCATACAATGTGCAGAGATTGGCCACTGAGGGGTAGATGTGGAGGTAGTGGATCTACCACTATAGAGATCCACTGGTCTTTCTTTCCCTCAGAGTGTGGCTGGGGCTATTGAGTATCAGGGAGGCAGCAGAAGGTATGTGATGAATCTAGTATCACTGCATGAATCTATTACCATACCAAGCTGGAGAGAAGGATCAGTTGAGCTAGGCAGGGGAGCAAGATCTTGGCCCAGATTATTTTGTTAAGATCCATCAATCAAAAATAAAACTAAACTGAACAAGAATGGTTGCTTCTTTAAACATAGTAAAAATAAGGATTTGCACTAGATACCCAAAGTTGAATCTGGCAAATATACAATACCGGTTTTGAAGTTGCTAAGCTCTCTTTTAAAATAACTGTTACAGATCAGTGGCTCAGCAATTCACTTTGAATGTTTAAAAACAGCCTGCCATAATAGCATAAAGTTCAGAAATCTCATGACTGAAAACTGTATCCCAAACCTCTGAATGCCTTAGGTCAAAAGGATATGTGATAAAAGCAGCAAAATGGAACCAAAAAATGAGGTTCTTTTCTACTGATAGCCTAACTGAACAAAATATTCAAAGGCATGGGGACAAGAGCCCCTCTGAAGTAGCAGAGAAAATCACAGAATCTTAACACTTACCAGTGTCTAGACAGCAATCTATTGTTGGAGAAAAGATGAAACAATCAGAAGTCAAATATGAAAAGATTAAATGAAAGACTGAAATACAAATTATTTGGTCTGTACATGTATTTCCATTTTGCCTTATGAATGAGAACAAAGACACTTTAATATTTTTGAGTGGAATAGGTTAACTGAACAATAAATATAACTTAATACAACTGCAAAACACACAATTTAAGCCACTTGCTGTCATTCACTTTATCAACAAGATACTCTAGAAAGGTTATGACTAAAGATTAATGACGGATTTAACTTCTGTTTTGTTTTTTTCAACAAAAATATTCTTAAAAGGAGAGATTTTGGAGGCCTTTCAGATGGATGGTGTTCTCCAATTCTTGTCTAAGGCCAAGATCCAGTAATTATCTAAATATTTGCCAGTGGGATGTATTTAAAGTTACTCACACATACTTAAGTACCTAAATCAGGACCCTAAATTACTATGTGAACTCACTGAATATTATCAGTTGCTACTTTTTACTATAAAGCTGATTCCACTTCAGTAGTGAGTTGAGTGATTCCTGTGGCTCAAATTATGATTGTCTTACTCAGATGAGTAATCCCATTAAAATCAAGGGACAATTTGCCTGAGTAAGGCAATCACAAAGGGCTACCATGCTTATTTACTTCTTCCAGGAAATACTTTACTCAACTCTTACTCTTCGTTTCACTGTTCATGTTTGGTTAGTGTAATTTTGCCCAATCCCCCATGCAGGATTGTGACAAAATGACACAAACTAGCTCTACATTACCTGGTATTAAGACCCTATATAGGTTCGTAATATATGGTCTGGAAACCTCACTTTGCACAGGATCCCCAGGTTTATGCTCCCCTCCATCCTTTCAATAAAGATAAATAGTTATTCTGATTATATGACAATTTATGAGTCTTGTGTTAACATGAACATCATTTAATATGATCATCTTTTTCAGGGGAAGCAGAGAACTAAACTCTGATGAAGAGACCAGACAGCTGTTAGGTGAATTGATTGAATTATTACCTCACAAAACTATAAAACTAGTTTAGCCTCTTTTTAACACTCCTGTCTGCCAGACCTTTACAACAGCTTTGCAGTTTATCTTTAAAACATACTATGTACAATTTTTAAATTTATACACTTATACTGTTAACAGTTTGATATCTCAAACAATTCAGTTGTATTTTACTATATTTAAAGTATTTCACTTCACCACTAAATATTCCTGTAAAAATTAGGAAATTGTTAAAGCTAGAAAGAATGTATTAGAAAAGGTAATATAAAGTAACTTATTAGATGCATGAAAAATTAGATATATTTATGGTTATTTGATCTGCTTTTTCCAATCTAGATGAATAATTATAACTATTTCCTAAGTAACAATATTGGATTAACATAAATGATGCTTATTGTTCTATCGTAAGATTACCATTCTTTAATACTTTATCATTAATAAAATAAAAAATAAAGAAGGTAGTCTTCTCCCCGTGATGTTAGATTTTCAGGAGAAATTGCAGATGTTAATATACCAAGTGTAGAGGTTTCAGTAAGAGCAAAGGAAATGTTTTTATAACATTTGGATTCTTGGTCATGTTTGCATGGACTACATAACAAATTCCCATTGTTTGAACTTGATGGAAGAACAGAGAAGTTGATCGAGATTTACTTGAGTAATCCTTTTATAGTGATTACTCGCAGCCATAGAGAGGCTAAGTGTGTTAGGTGTAGAATTTGCAAATGTACATGAGAGTGGTATGGCTTCACTTGCCATATGAGAAAGCCTCAGGCTTCTCTCAAAGCATTGGATTTATTCACCTACATGCTTTGAACTTTGATCTTTACTGTCTCAATGTGTTTTCTGTATTTTAAAAAGCTATGGACCATAGGTACTGACTTTTGGTTTTGCTGGGGGGTGTTCTACCCTGCCCCCCCCCAAGGCTCTGCCCCTGCTTCACCAAGGCCCCATCCCAATGAGGCCCCACCCCAGCTCCGCCCCTGCGACCCTGCCCCTACACTGCACTAACGCTGCGCCATGAAGCTACCGTCCCCATTTAATGGGCAGGGAAATGGAGGCACAGATAACAAAAGATATTTGAATTCCCTCTCCACAAGGTTATACCCTGCATTCATGGTAGATCTGGGATAAAGCCAGCTGCTCTAACCATTAGACCCCACTCCCCACCCAGAGCACCAAATAGAACCCAGGAGTCCTGAACCCCAGCCTCCTACTCTACTCCATTCCTTGGCCCCTCCTTCTCCTCTCTTAAGCCCAAGAGCCAAGTTGGGGTCCGTCTCACCTCAAAGAGCTTCGGATGTTTGGGGACTCTGGTGGCAGTAGTGAAGGAGTGGAGGGATCCCAAGCGGGAGGTCTGTGACATGGCTGTGAGGAGGTGGAATGGGGTGTGGAAGACAAAAGTGATGAAGGACCTACAATATAGAGTGAAACCAATCACCACCCTAGGTCCCAGTCACATCTAGTGGCATTTATATCACATCTCCAGGCCAAAGCTGCTTCCAAATACAAGGTGCGTTCTGGGTGCGAACAGCTCATCAACCTCAGAGATGGCCCGTGGGCTTGGTCCTGTTGTCACGGCCCTGGTGCTATTGAAGTCACTCCTGATTTATACCAGGCTGAGCAAGAGGGGAATCAGCGCCAGTGACACAAGTGGAGTCACTCCTGATTTACACCAGACAGGCGCAAGATCAAAATTATCAAGCTGGGTTCAGGATTAATCCCTGCCTTGCACTAAGGCCATCATTTACCTCCTGCAAGGTGTGTGTATTGGGGTCCTCGCACTGTGGCAGGGGCATGTAAATGCCAATACAAGGACCAGGGCAGCAGAGAAGCAGTCCCCACAAAGCCAGGCTACGGGTCAGGACACCTGGGTTCTGTGCCTGGGTTGGGACGGGGATTGGGGATAATGGGCTAGAGCAGGGGGACTGAGGAGTCTAGAATAGTTGGGCTGAATAAATGGAATCCCGCCCCTCCCCCCCATGGCTTTCCCAGGCAGGGGCGACTGGACCCAGGACTTATGTCCCCCCACGCCTGCTCTGGTTCTGCTGGGACCAGTGGGGTCGGATCAGCGCCATGCAGGCAGGGCTGAGCTAGATGCAGCGGCAATTAAGAGAGTTAAACTGCTCCGGGTCCAGGGTCTTCTGATCTGCTGTGCTGCATAGAGCTGGGAGAGGAGATATCAGGGTGTCCTTCTCCCCTTGCCAGCGTACCTGGTAGCTGGGGTGAGAGGACAGGGGGGTGCCTGTCTGTGCACCAGCTTTGGCACAGGAGTGATTGTTGCCAGTGGCTGTCTGAATGAGTGTTGAGGCTGGCGAGTGCTCTGCTTAAAGTCAGGCAACCCTGTTCCCTCATTCCCCCCCCCACGCACACACACTTCTATGGATTTCTGGAGTTACTATTCAACAATGTCAGTTACCAAGTGCTACTTTAAGAAGTAATTGAAAATGTGTGACTTTCTGGGCACACACAGTCATGAGTCCAAGGTTCATAGCAGGGTGCAAACAAGCAATGGCAGGGCTAAACAGAATACAGCAACACACAGTACTGTGGATCAGTGTTAAAATGCAGGATCCATGCTTTCCTGAAGAGCAGTGTAGGATCCCAATTCCCCAGCCAGTTGGTGGTATTGGGGCCTTTGGCCCCCAGGTTCCAGACTCTCCCCCCATGGCTGGGGGCTGCCCCCTCACCCAGTGATTCTGCCTGACCAGGGCCACCACTGCACCCCGCCTCACCCTACCTGGGCTCTGCTGCTAGGAGTCTGAAGAACACCCCACTCAACAGGGCAGTGCTTCTGTCACACTCCCTCAAGACTTTGTTGTTGCTGCTAACAAAGGAAGGTGACTGGCCCGCCCTCCTTGTTAGCATCTGAATGAAGCCCCCCCTCACCTCCTGACTGATGCAGCAGCCCCAGCCAGGGCTCATGATTCAGCCCTTGCAGAGCAGGAAGGTGTGGTCCTGAACAGTGATTAATTAAACTGATGAGTTAGCAGAGCAGCAGGCTGAGTGAGCCAGCTGTTGCTTGCAGCAGCCCTTTGGGGGGAAGGGGAAAAAGCTGCTTGGAGAACACCAACAGCTAATCACCCCACTGAGTGCAGAACAACCATAATTTTTGGCAGGGTGCATGAGCCCCTCAGCACCCATGGAGTTGGTGTCTATGCTATGGACAGGAGGACAGCAATGAAAAGCCTATTATACATAAACTTTCAGAAAAAAGTTTTCACTCCAGTCAGAGAGTGGTGCAAGAAAAGATCAGCCTTCAAGGAAAGCATTTATATATGGCTGTGACAACCTGTCCGCCTCCACCCCCCATGGTCACCCTCAGAGTGGAAGGGTGTATTGTGTAATGCAAAGTATGTCACATTAGATGTCTTTGGATTGCTCATGAGGCACTGATCATTATTTTTATGGTAACTTGTCTGTTATAATGTTATGTGTATAGTTATGAGGCTTCACTATGTAATATTCCCAAAGAGTGTCCTCATGGCTTGAAACACCCTCAAAACTCTCCAGGAGCAGAGGGGCAGTTCACACCTCATCAAGGCATGTATAGGACAAACCCAGCTCAGCCTTCCACGAACAAAGGACTGGCCTGGGCATCAATAGACCTTCCAGTGCATCACCTCCTTTCCCCTGGCCAGCTTGGAACCCTGAGGAGGTAATGCTCACTGACTCAGGACATGGATAAGTCCATATAAGGACACTGTTTGTCATCTGACCCTGGGGGGCAGGGGAAAGCCCAGAGGAGAGAAGGAACAGTTATAAAAAGGGGAGATATTTGCCTTGCTCTCTCTCTTCCACCTCCATCTACCAACACCACCAACCATCATGCCTCCATCTTCCACCCTCATGTTTCCAGCTTCCACCCTGGATACATTACATGATCCATTGTCTACAGCCAAGCCCTAAGATACAACTGGACAGACAGAGACAAACACCTACAGGATCTCCACAAAACATTCTTAAACCTACAGTACCCAGAAACAAGTTGACATAGCCAGACGGGTACCCAGAAGTCACCTACTACACGACTGACCCAACAAAGAAAACAATAGAACACCACTGACCATCACCTACAGCCCCCAGCTATAATCTCTCCAACACATCATTAAGGATCTACAACCTATCCTAGAATATGATCCCTCACTCGCTCAAGCTGTGGGAGGCAGGCCTATCCTTTCTTACAGACAGCCCTCAACCTGAAGCAAATACTCACCAGCAACCGTACACTGTACAACAAGAACACTAACCCAGGAACCTACCCCTGCAATAAACCCCATTGCCAGCTCTGCCCGCACATTGACTTTAATGACACCATCACAGGTCCTAACTACATCAGCCATACCATCAGGAGCTAATTCACCCGCATGTCTACTAATGTAATATGTGCCAGCAATGCCCCTCTGCCACGTACATTGGCCAAACTGGACTGTCAGTACACAAAAGAATAAATGGACACAAATCAGACATAAAAAATTGTAACATCCATAAGCCAGTAGGAGAGCACTTCAATCTCCCAGCTATAGCTGACTTGAAAGTTGCCATACTTCAACAAAAAACTTCAAAAACAGACTTCAGCAAGAAATTGCAGAGCTGGAACTCGTATGCAAACTTGACACAATCAGATTGAGTCTGAATAGGGACTTGTAATGTTATCTCATTACAAGAAGTAATTGTCACTGTTCACTCATTCTCACCTTCTAAACAATGGTTGTGAATAGGCCTCATCTACCCTAACTGAATTGACTTTGTTAGCATTTGCCCTCCGCATTGTTATGTTTGTTACCCTTGGATGTACATATATACCGCCTATCTCTGATTTCCATTTCATGCATCCGACAAAGTGGGTTGCAGCCCACAAAAGCTTATGCCCGCACAAATTTGTTAGTCTGTATACAGCAAAAACAACGAGAGTAGCACCTTAAAGACTAACTCGGCTACCCCTCTGGAACTTAACACCACCAAGCAACTGAAGTGCTAACCAAAGGCAAGAGCCTGGCTGCAGGGAAACCAGTCAGCCTGTGGTGAGAATCATATAAATTTGTAGGGTTGCTGAAAGTGTTAAGCTTAGTTTAGAATGTGTTTACTTTTGTTACTCTTGACCAAACCTTACTTGTTATGGTTTGATTTATAATCACTTAAAATCCTTCTCTGGTTAATAAATTTGTTTGTTTTACCTAAAGCATTGCCTTTTGTTTGAAGTGTGTTGGAGACTGTATTTGGAATAACAAGGCTGGTGCATATCAATTTCTTTGTTAATTTGTTTAATTTACATGTGCTTACATTGTTCAGTGGGCATAATCAAACATTGTAAGACAGAGGTTCCTAGAGTTGCATCTGGGACCGGGGGTAATAGCTGGGGGTCATTCTGTTGCATAATCCAAAGAATGGCTGGCTAGAAGCAGTCGCTCACTTAGTTGGAAGCAGTTTGCATACTGGAAGTTGTGCATGAACAGCCCAGATGTGGGGGTTCTGACAGCAGAGCAGAGTAAGACGGGTTCCAGGAGTGGGAAGTTGGGGTGACACAGCAATTCACCAGTTCAGATTTCACCAGAGGAATGCCACAGTGGTGCATTGAGCTAGGTATATGTACAGCTTGTTACTCTGAATGAAGTTCACATTTTAAGCACTGATATTTGTGATTTTAAGTGAATCTTACGTGTAGAGTCTAAGAACAGTTAGAAGGAAGTGACAACGAGCATTATATATAACAATCAACCTATGTGCCTCTCTGTGGGCTGATCCAAAGCCCACTAACATCAATGGAAAGACACTCATTGACTTTAGTAGGCTTTGGATCAGACCCTGTTAGCTTTTCTGATGTCAGATTACTCTACAGATTGAGATAATGCCATAGCTATATATGGTTAGCAATCATTAAAGTGTGGCTAATTTTGTAGAATTTATCAGAAGGGAAGCTGGAATTAACGGTAGCTGGGTTGCGGACATTTGAGGATTTTGATGTGTGACATGGGAGGCTGTTGGGAGTTGTAGGATAAACACAGTGGTTGGATGTTTTTGTTAGAATGATTAGACATGAAAGAAGTAGCAATATTTTGTCATACTAAGGTTTTTCAAATTAATAACCTATTAAGAAGAATAAAAATCTTTCAGAGTATTGTTTCAGGTTGTCTGCAGAGTGAATTGGCATCTCAGGATGCCCGTGTTTCATTGATTTATACTCAGTTTAAAAAAAAAATGGTTCTGAAGATAATGCTGAAAACATGGACTAAGGCTTAGGAATGGGAAGGAATAAATCATGTGGCCAAAGAATATCTTGGGCTCTGGGTACAATGAGAAGATTTGCACTTTCTTGTCCACTTACCCGCCACCTTGGGATCCGATCATCTCACTATTTATGCTCTGTGAAAACCAGGGGGAAAAAAATGCAACTTGTTCAGTTTTCATCCCAAAGAACACCAAATGGAATAAAAATTGGAGTCTTGAGTCCTCACAGAGACAGTTGTTAGGCCAGGTAAGGCATTGCAGCTACACTCCAATTTAGAATGTATACTGAAAAACAGGCATAGGGAGCAGAGAAGTTACTGCAGAAGGAAAGCTGTGTTGCATGTATCTCCAATTCCAAACCATCATTGTACGCACACTAGCCAATTTGTAAAAGGACAAAAGCAGGCAATGGCACATTTGACTAACACTCATGGTGCAAGTGTTGCCTCTTATTTCGGTGCATGTTGTGGAAGTTTGTTACCATTTTCTAACTGACTATTACATGTCTGGAAGTAATGACACATGCTCTGTGTGGCCCTTATGTTGCCTCTGATTTCTGTTGGGATCATTAGCTATGATGTCTTTTGTTTATTATATTTTATTTTCCCAGGGCTGTGACTTGGCTGACTAGGACAGACTTCATTCATTCTACCTGGACACTATCTATTTATACTTACCACACATCACATGCTGCCTTCTATGAGAGTCAGCTATGCCCCCATCTTAGAAAGCTTTCCATTTAGCCTTACTTTTTTGTTCACCTTTACTTAACCTCAGCCATTTGCAATAATCCTGTATGTGACCTTCCTTGGCACATACTTGCTCTTAGATTGGGCACTACAGCAAAGTTAGATGGTCAGCTTATATAGCTACCATTGATTTCATACTTCTAACTTTCCCATCCCTGGCTCCTTTCTTTACCCTAGGTCCAATCCTGTAAATGACTTGTATGTGTAACTCACATTACCTTCAATCCATGAATGAATCCAGTCACTGCTTGATTAATTTAATTTCATCCCTCATCCCTCCCTCTTTTTTATTAGGCATATATATGCATCATCTTTAATATTCCATATAATACTTTGTGGCTACCATGAACTCATTCTGATTTGTTATGATAAAGAGGAGATGGGGGATTGTAGAATCAGGTTTCAGGACTATGAATCCTGATTGGTTTTCTGTTTGTTTCTTTGTTTGAAAAAGGGAATGGGGTTAGTCAGACTGCAACTGTGTATCCTGATTCATTTGCCACATGCTATTCCTCAAAAATCTTCCTTTTAATGACTATGAACCTCTAGCACATAGTCCTGACATTTTTGTGTACAGTTTGGTGCACTTTCTTTGTACACTTAAGGAAGATTCCGTTCTGTACAGTATATGTATAAAACTAGTGGATCTATCTCCCTTTTCCACAGGCAGAAGCATGAAGAAACTGGACAAAAGCACCACTAAACAGTCTTTTTATACTTTCATGCTGGATGGAAGACCAATTTGCGGCAAAGAATCAAAGATGTTGGAGAAAGAAGACACCTACTGATCAGGATCACTTCTGACATTTTCTATTGTTTTGTCTAGTCTAGATTTCAATTTCCTATGTGGCAGGGCTTCCACTACCTCTGCTGGGAGACTATTCCACAGACTAACAGATCTCACTGTCAAGGAGATTTTGCTGATATTCAGCCTAAAATTTCCCACTGTAATTTCACCCTATTAGTCACAGTTCTATCTGCTCTTACCTTCTCCCTAATATTTCTAGGTTTGTAAATTTCCAATTTAGCTGTCACTAAACCAGACTGTGTATAATTAGCTTTCCTGAACTTCCCCCAAATCAGCCCCTCAAGTCCCCTCATCATTTTAGAGAACACTCCCATTAATATCAGTGACACATTAACTGAGTGCACTGAGCACTTTGATGTTCATGGTGTTGAGACCTGTCTGCAGACTCTGTGTTTCACTCTTGGGGCCTGGTTCAAAGCCCACTTAAGTCAATATAAAGATTTCAAAGGCCTGGAATCTGGGTCCCAGTGGATATCAGTGTTTCAGATTATTTTTCCTCAGCTGTATTATCCTGCGTTTTATTAGGATGATTTTTATTGTAGTTTTCTCTCCACACTTCTAATCATTCAGCAGTGTCAACCAAGTTAATGAAATGTGAGGAAGACAAAGCAGTGACTCATCACAGAACCACAGATGTCTGAGCACAGTATTCCCTTATCTCCTGTTTATCATAATAAATCCGAAAGAGTTTGTCAGCTACAAAATGTTATATGGAATAAGAAGGGTGATTCACAAATACACCAGAAGAAAGAGAGTTAGGTAGGGAAGGGGGTTATATTAAATGAATTATGACTCAGTAATGACTGAATTCCATTTTAAAATATGTTATGAGGTAGAAAAATAAAGAAATAAATTGTGTATGATAAAGAAGCAATGAAAACTTTGTGAAAAGGGGGAGTTGGTGCCATGATTTGCAGAATCTCCTGAAAACTTAGAACACTGCTGATTTGTTGCCTGTAACTGATGTAACAAACGCTTTCTCTCATTAAACAATACATTTCATAGAAAGCCGTCGTCATTTTCTGAACAGAGGCCAGTAACATTTTCTTAGTTTCTCGTCCCCCAGAACACTAGGGAACCTTTTATACCCACCCCCAACCTCTTGCATAGCATGGCCTTCTAAAGACCCATGACCTCCTATTTACTTTGACTTAAACAGCTCAATTTGTAGATTTTAATAAAACCAATGGTGACATTTTAAGCATTTATGTATAGTAATTTGAATTGTGTTCACTGATTCATCAGCACTTCAGTGCATTCTAAGTGACAGTGCCATCAAGTGGCTTTATTACAAACCTTTTTTCCTTTTCTGCCCACGGGAAATGGTCCTTACAGCAGAGAAAAACCCTTACTGTGTAAACAGAAAATCTCCCGAAGATCAGCATGGTACCCATTCCGCATTCCAGCCTGGAACAAGTACTGAAACACAGCCAAGGGCAACTAGTGCTTTCCCCATCTCCTTTGAACTACTGGCCCTGAGCTGAATTAGTGTCAATTATTCAACATCTGATGGATAGAGGCTTTCTAGTTTCAGAAACTTAACATTTTATGTACAGTGCTGTTCCCATCTTAACAAAGTTGATTTTGCTAATGAATCAGTATTTAGCTTTCCTTTACATTCTCCCCCATCATACTTCCCCACCAGTAAACATCCACATAGATGATAAAGAAGTTGCAACCCCAAGGGAATCAAACACAGGTGTTAGGCATCATGAACAGGAGTCAGATTCTGTTACAGTATAGTTTCTGAACTGCTGTCATGGATCTTTAATTAAGCTCATTAGCTTTGCCATTTCTGAACTCTGGCTGTGAGCAAAGGCTGACAAACCATCAAAAAAAGGCCATTCATCAGACAGGAATCCAGAGCCTAGAATGCAGATTCAGGAGCTCCAAATAAACAACTTACCATCATAGTTCTTTGGTTATGAGAACATTTCTCTATCACTCCTCTTCTTCAGCAATTTTTGCCTTACTTTAGAAGTGCCAGCTCAAGCAGTGATTCTTGTTTTGAGCAAACTTTCAAATCTTTTCCAGCTGCCAAAGTTTAAAAAAAAATCCCATCATTGCATGTGAAAGCGTAGACAATGCCAGGAACCTTGTACAAAAGCTGTGAAAACAAACAAGAAGAAAGGAAAACAGACAGTTTTCTAAAGCTGTTTCTCCCATATAAAAACTGTTACTTATGTCATCTGCACCACCTCCAGTAAAAATCAACGGCAGCTAAAAAAATGTTCTTCCTATGTGAGGGCAGAGAAGGAACCCAGAAAAGCTCTGAAAGCGAAATTGAATAATTTCTAAATACAACATTGTTTTGGAAATCTCCAGAGTAAAACTTCATTTTATAACATTCTTTATGAATCCAGTTGAAACCTGTGGTTTATTAACCATATGTGTGCTTAAAAGTTTTGCAGTGTACATCGCTTTATCTGGTATGACTTACATTATAGAATGCCCTGAACCTTTAAGAGCAGCAGAAACCCATCTGCTAAAATATCTGTTTTATGTTTCAGGGTAGCCTGCTGTAGGTGAAAGCAACACACATTATGCTCTTTCATGGAGATCTTACTTGCGTGGTTTTTAATTTGGATTTCCTTTGTAAAGTTCGCTATCCCTGAAAGTATGTGTTTGTTTTTCCCAAGGAAAATATCATTTTAAGGAAAGAAAAAATTTGAAACAATCCACCATTATTTTCCTCATTCTAAAAACAGGCACTGAACTTCCTTGATTCTGAGTGGCATAGTTCAACTTGTTATTTTCTTTTTCTAAGCAGTATAACTAGATTTATGGCTAGAGGATATTCAAAATTCTATGAGCACATATTGCTGTATTACTGTAACCTTTTGCAGTATATGCTGTGTTAGTTTGCATCTATTTTTTCGTAACACTGACAAAGCCCTACACATTTTTTACAGGCATATAATAGCTTTTAAGTGAAATAAATACTGCCCAATGGCAGAAGAAAGGGCTAAGATATGCAAAGGGAAACTTCCACTTGACAACAGAATAGAATTTATTAAGATGATTTAGAGATCTTGATCCCAGCATCAGATCAGGATCAACAGAGCAGTTCTGATGTTAAGATTCAATTGAATGAATCCTAATCCCTCCCCTTTTTTTGGAATTCATTTGAACCTAATTTACATATTGTTATGCCAGGTGATTAAAAGACATAGATAAATTAATCAGATCCCAGCTAATGTAGTCTTTGTATGAACATTGCAGAAATCATTAACTACCTACATCTCCTTAATCTACTTTTCCTTAGTGACTTGTCCTTCAAGTAAATCACCATAATGGGCATTACGTATCTAAAGCTAATGATGGGTGAACTTTAAATTGGGAATGGGCACAGCTGGGATAATCATAAAGTGGTATGACTGATTCTTCAGATCTCCTGGGCATTAACTGAGGCTGTTCAACACCTCAGAAAATCTGGCCACTTCTCTTTAGGGACCTATATAGAAAGTTAGTAGCTCAATTTTGGGATCATAAATTTGAAAACGTTGGCCTTGGTCATAAGTAAAGTGGAAGGATGGTAGTGTGGTTAAGGCACCAAGTGAGACTCTGGTTCAATTTCTCACCATCAAACATTTTTGTGACCTTGGTAAATCATTTAAATTTCTATGTACCTCAATTCTCCACCTCTAAAATGGAAATAATAATTCTTTTGTCCCCAACCTTTGTATATCTTTTCTATTTAGATTATAGTCCCTGACCTGAAGAGTTTCTCTCTTACAATCTCAGTTGGGGTCTCTAGGCATTCCTGTAATATACAAATAGGTATGTATCTGGTGATATAACTGTTTCTGTCCTATGATTATCTTTTAGGAAGATTTAAACATGGTATTCAGAATATTTATCATTTTCCCTGCTCCCAACAAACACACCCACATTTAATTATTACATTCCTATCCCCCTGTTCTTCCTTTACAGTTATGGATTTTGTTTGATTTCTCCTGACTATTCTCTCTAACGTCACAAGTGCTGTACCCAGGATTACAACAAAGTGAAAGAAATGTCACAAGTGCACACATTTAATCATGTAGTTAAGACTAAATATTAACAACTTGTAAATGAAACATTTCTTACAATGCCAAAAACCAGCTGAGTCTGAAGTAACTAGAAAATAAGACTATCTGTAGTGGAAATGACCCCAATAAATTTCATGCAGCTCAAATACAAGTTGTGCACAAAAGAAATGTCTGATATTACAAATAGGATTGTGATTAATGCCTTACCTGGAGTTGGTTTGCGAACGAAAACAGCTATTTTGCACAGTTCATCCTTGTATGAATCAGACCAGATTTTGGATGTGTAAAATGGCCATCTCTACACATGAGGGGCTGTCTCCTCTCCAAAGCCCTGTACTACCTTCCAATCCATTTTGTACTCAGAGGCCTCCTCCTACCCACTCCTTCTTACTATGGAACCCTCCTGCAATCCTCACCTATTGTAGAGAGGGCCTCGTCTTTTACTTTCCCTGATCACACAGACCCTCTTCAACCTTTATTCACACAAAGTCTTTCCTTCCCACACCTTCCTGAGCTTCAGAGGCTCTGTCCAGCACCCTCTCATCTACTCACTGGGATCTGACCTGAAGTCATCTATTAGTGATGTTATTGTATGGTCTCTTCAGCGTTTGCTCTGTTATGTACACATGAGCTGCACCCTGCATCTGAGAACAATTGCAATACACAACAGAATTTACATGGTGCTGTAAGTACCTAATGAACCAGTCAGGAGGTAAACAGTAAGAATTCATAGTGTGAAGCCCTCAGGTGAGAAGTTTATTGAGGAAGGGTAATACTTTATACCACAAGGTAAACCAATGTGAGGCTACCCCACTGAGAACACTGCCTTAAGACATTAAGAGCACCAAAGTTTAGACATCTCCTCTCTCTTACTGCAAATACATCAATGAGCTGAGAATAACAGGCACTAATTGTGACCAGTAAGGGATAATATTATGTAACACCAGCAATTCTTTTGTTCTTCCTTTAAAAACTAAAAACCCAACAAAATTCTTAAAATGAAAAATCGTAAAGGAATACAGAAGGTTCCAATACAACATTTAAACACAGCCATACTGCACATATGTAGTACTTTCTATTCCTATTTTTTCTAGTTAAATGTGTAGCTCTATGCATTATTTCTGCACACTGTATGAGTGAACATCCACACACACAATATATCATGCATACACTACAGGGTTTGTAACTTGACAAAGTTCACATTGTTCATAAAAACATTAACTTCATATTTCCTGAATTTTTAGGATATTAAACTGTGCAACCTTAGTGTTGCATTAATACATTTTTGAATTAATATGAAATGGAGAGATTAATCCTTGTTACACCATTTAGAACATCCTCAAGCCTATTAAAAACACATTAAAATAATACAAATTAGCAATACTGAGTTGACGCAGTTATAATGGAACTATTGCTTTTTCTCTTAGTTGGAAGCTTGTTTCATTTATGTACATATATGCAGCTCACTCATACACAATGCTCTACCCCATCAATATTTATATTGCATTAAAATTAGCAGCTCCATAAAAAATGGGACATTACAAATTAGCTGCCAGTTAATCAACAACAAATTAGTGTTTCATGAGCAATCATAAAATCTCAATTTTTATCCTCTTTGGAATATTCTGTTTTTTATTGGGTAATTCATTTACAATGTATATTGCTGTGAGACTTGGGAAAAAATATCCATATTAGAGGAGTGAAGAAAACCACACAACTCTGTGCCCAAGACCGATATTTAAATGATGAGTTCAGTTTCATAAATGGCTCCAGAGAATAACTACAAACATTTATTTTTCATAAAGGAGATCAAGGTAATATTGAGGAGTACATTATAACTGAATAGCACCGTTTCTGAATAACTAAGGATGATGCTCAAGGTATTTTAGAGTAATTAGGGTACAAGTTAATTATTTAAATATATAGGACTTAATTTTAGGAGGTGTAAAGTAACCTAACTACTCATTGATAGTCAGAACCTCCCAGGAGGCAGTCAGCACCCTATTGGAGGAAATGATAAATTATAGGACCTCAACAACTCTACTGTGGTGACAGAGAAGTCAAGACAAGGCCCCTGCACCACGTATGCCTAACTTTGAAGCTGTGTGTAGAAGTGATCACACAGAGGTGCCTCTGTGTTCTGTTGACAGGACCTCTGCATGGGTCACAGACAGAGAGGCACATAGTCCTGCAATGGAAATAGGCTCGAGTGGCCAAGGGAAGGGCACTTTTGACTCTTTAACTGCAAAGACTTTGTTGTGTGCTTAACATTATGCATGTTGAGGAGTCATATTAAAATTTGTGAAGTTATGCACATGCATAAATCTTTGCTGGATTAGAGCAAATTAGTACTGAGGTCTGGGAATGGTTTTCACCCTCTCCATGTCCTGTAATCACCTAGGAATTCATGGGATGAGAAAAAAGGCACAACACCCCTATTTTAGAAGCTCTGTAATTATGGCCTATTAAATCAGACTCTCTATGGTATTTTAATATCATATTTTAGCAGGAATAAATTATTTTGTCCTATCCACAATATATCAGAAGAAAAACAATATCCAAACAATTCACTCCCTTCTATCCATCTAATCATTACAATGCTTTTCATGACTGAAATTTCTCGGGTTTTTTTAAAACCAGATTAATATCCCCTCATTGAATCCTTTAAGCCTTGTTGACTGGGCTTTTCATTTCCAATAAAAGAGCATAATTACCTTCTATTCAGCAAAGGTGAGGTTTTCAAGCTGGTTATTGCTATAGGTTTTATTCACTAGAGATTTCATCATACTGTTGTGGAACTGAATGACAGGACCCATATTAAACTGTAACACTATGACAGAGAGCAGTAAACTGCCTTACCAGGAACTCCTGTCTCCTTCTCTTTCCCTCCCCCATTTTGTTCATCTCAGCGGGGATCGGCCATAATAAATCAGCTTTGTGCTCATTTCAGCAAGGGTGAACAATAAATCACAATAATTCTCTTACTGTTCAGAGAGATTTCAATTCTTAGGAGATATTTAATCACAGTGGAGAGGCAAGAGTGTTAATGAGGTCTATAAATTACCTTAAAGGAGGGTAATTATGTCCTGTGTTGTAATAAAGACTGAAATGGCTAATATCATTAAAGCAATTAAACACTTTCTTAGATTGTTAAGATAAATTAAATACAAATATTACTGTAAACAAGGGGTCCATTTGTTATGAAACGAATTAATTATATAGTGGACTCAGCTAATATTGCATTGGCTGAAACTGATTCTGTGATCTCCCTTGAGTTTTTGTACAGTAACAACATGGCTACATATCACAAGTAGATTGTTATCACATTATCATTGCATGAATCAGTGAACAGCAGCTCTACCAGCACTCAAAATTAAATTATTTTCCATGCAATTATTATAATTTCTTTTTAACTAGCTACTGCTTTTTTTTTTCATTTGATGCTATCATCTTTACCTTTCCTCTATCGTTTCTGTGCTCTCTTTCTGAAATGAAGGGCACCATAGACCGACAAATAAATAAATGGACTTTAATGAATTCTAAATTACTATCGGGTTCCTACTGATGCATTCATTACAAAAACATTAACACCAAAAGAGTTTTTCAGGATTGATGTTAATCATATCTAAAGAGTAAAAGACTCAGCAATTATTTACTCTCTTCTTTTTCAGTTCCATTAAATGTTGTACATATAGATAAGCCCAAGCCGAAACCTCAGATCTAAGTGTCCTTGGATTTTGTAGGTATTGAAAATCCAGATATAGATCTCAATTTTGCAAATGGCTCCTGCATCTTTTCATGGCCCAAACCATTCCCACCTCACTAGATTAGTACACTCCAAAACCAAAGTGTTCAAAATCTAGATCCAAATCCTAATTTTGTAACCCATTTTTGGGTAAATATTCTCCATTTATCTAGCATATAATGTGGCTTCCCATCACCTACAGTATATAACCACCAAATTGATCCTCAGAACACTCCCATGGGTGGGGAAGTATCATTATTCTTACTTTATGGATGGGTTGCAGAAGCAGGGAAATTGCCGAAGATGACAAAATTGTCTGCAGAAATGCAAGACTTGAACCCAGGTGTCCGGAGTCCCAGGCTACTTGTGGCCATACTGGAAAATGAGAATTTCAGTTGTCTGTCACTACCCGAGTCTGCACAGCTCATGTCCAAGCTGTAGGAAAAAAATGAGCTTTACACATACTTTTGACCTTTGAGTTTGCTTCTATATACTTAGCAAGCTGGAATTGTGGCTGACTTTCCCATCCTTAGCTTTCACATCTTTATAGGATGGTTATGTTGTAAAAATAAATAAATTCCCTCATGATCTGAGAACTACATTTCATTCCACAGCAGACATTAATAGCAGTGTTCTACACTCTTTGAAAATGGGGCCATAAAAACAGACACAGAGACCTTTAAGTATATCCAAGCCAATGTGTGCTGGTACAATAAAATCATGGATTCTAATATTTGTCTAACACTGGGTAACTTTTTAAGATGAGTGTCTTAAAAATGATCAACCCAACTGCAGGAGCTGCAGTCAAGGGAACAGTGAGTTTCATTTCAAATAAATAATAATGCCGATTATAATAATACAATTAATGGCTAAGGAAGCCTAAATATAAATGAGATGGGGGGAGAGAAGAAAGCACTGAACCAGCTCTCTTTTCCTCAATAGCTTCGAGAAAACAGAAATGAAGAAATGATTATATGAAAACAAGAGTGTGTTAAGTAGAGCCAGTCAGGAAATATTTTCATTTTCTAGGCACGGGGTGGGGTGAGGTAGGCTGACAAAGTTTGGTGTGGACTTTCAGGTTATCAAAAAGCCACAAGAGGATTTTTAATATTATAATTCAAACCTGGGGGGGAATTGAAAATGAAAATAACATACATATTTGTTGAAATTTACTACAGGAAAAAAACCCATCTTCCCTGATCTGCACTGCGGAGGGGTGCCCAACGTGGCAGGGCTGGCTCCCGTGCTTGTAACACATGTGGCTATGTAGGGCCATGAGCAGCCAGGCTGAGGGTGGTGCTCATGCTCCTTCCCACCTTTTGTGTTGCTGGAGCCTCGTGGCTGGTGCAGACAGATGCGGAGCACTCTCCCTTAGAGCTCCCTGATGCATTCTCCATGTTTGCCTCAGACCAGCAGACCAGATCAGGCTCTGTCTACGCTGCACGCTCCTTATGGTGGTGTGGAGAGTAAACCACCACACCCCTTTCTAGCAGCAGCGTAGGCAGCGAGGGACTGCTTAGGCAAGTAAAGTAACCTACAGGCTTTATGTAGCCCATACAGTTCTCTGTGTGGTCAAGCTGTCTACATTGTTATTTTTAGCAGCATAGTGTCCTGCTTCCTCCTCTCTGCTGTAGCCTTCCCCACTGCAGGGCAAGACCCTAACAGTTGGGAAAGTGCTCCTGGAGTCTTTCCCCGTTGCCTCCCTCCTACCAGAGCTACACACTGCAGTGTGGATGCAGCCTGTTTTTCACTGCAACATGTAGCTACACAAACACTACACCACTGCTAGTGTTGTGCAGTGCAGATGTATCCTCAGGTGCCACAGCAATACAACCCCAAATCCCCAGTGCTAGTTTCGGACGAAGAATCAGAGTGTGGACCAATATTTTGAATTTACAGTATTGATACTACTACAGCACGTTACAGGATTACTACTTGTAGAGGCCCAGTAACATGCAGTGTTATTTTTTTTTTTATTTACAGCTGAAGAGGTAGTTAATTGTGCACTACAGGAGAATCCTACTCAATCTGTCAAATCACAAGGCTCCCCAACCAAGAGAGAGTAGATTCTAATTTCTGAGAATAAGGGATTGTGAAAGGTTTGAGTGCTGCTTGTTTAGTTATCTGAGAATGTAAATACCATGTGAAACAGAAGGGAATTGAAGGTTTTTTTTCTCTGTTAGTATTTATTAATTGGATTACTTCATTAGCTAACATCTATCCCATGTATGTCTGACTACTATAATTCACATAACTCTCACTGAATTCCAATAGGTGGCTGTTTGTTCATACTTTTAATGATTTTCTCACTCTGTCACATGCTTATCTCTTTCTGAGATATCAAGATGTACAAGTAGGCTATTGTCTAGTCATGCTGGAATGTGGTTTAATTAGGCTCCAACTTTATTCACTTAAAATATCTGGAAGTACCCAGCAATAAGTTGTACAATGCAGATCAAGGTTATCTTTTCTGTAATTATTTTAAATAATCCCCAACCAGGCCCCAGTTATCGCTCTGCTGGACTCCATCAATTTCTCCACACATGAGCTCAAAGAGGGCTATAAGGGGAAGAGACAAGAGTCAGCTCTCTGCTGGTCCTCACATAGCAACCCCCAAACCTGCCTCAGCTCCTCTAAAGGAGGCTAAGAAAAGGGGAGGGGATCAGCTCTGTTCTGTACAAGAGGTAGAAGCCCCAGACCTCCCTACTCCCTTATTCAGTTTCCACAGAGTGCTTTCCTTTAAATCCTTTTCCAACCCATTTTATCCAATAACCGTACCCTTTCCATACATAGTATTGCACTGGACATCCACCCCATGTTCTATGCAATAAAGTATGACGTTATGACCTAACGTCCCTACTCCACTCCACTCAGTCCCAGACCTGCTGCGGGGAAGGCGAAAAAACCACCCCACTTCAGACCATCTGGCTGTGAAGGAAAAATTCTTCCCCAGCTCCTCAAGGAAAAGGGCAACTAACCCAATTCCCACAGCTGATCAAGAGGAGCCTGGTCCTTTTGCTAAATTCATGGGATGGTACTGCCAGCCTAATCCTGGTAAAAGAGTGTGCTGTGTGGGGAATAATTACCCCACACACACATCCACACACACACATACACTCTTCTGGTCAGCAGAAAGGACAATGCAGTGACTTTCTGGCCCTGGGCCCAATGGATTCTTACCCTTCCTGTCCATCCCTGTAAACTTTCCCCTTTCCTCCAGCTGTTGCCAGGGAGCATTTAAAGATGCAATGATCCTTTTCTTCTAGATAGCCAGACAAAGAGCCCCTTGCATGAAGGTCACAATGAGCACATTTTAAATTAATACAGGAATTTCCATATTGTTTCAGACTAATAGCTCATATTGAACAGTATCGTCTCTATGGCCAATACTATCTGTTTCAGAAGAAGCAATACTTTGATAGGCATTTATGGGGGAATATTTCCTCCTAATCCCCCAATAGTCAGAGGTTGGCTTACACCCTGAAACTTGAGTGTAGACCTTTTTATCCAAATAAATGTCTGATCTCTTTTTCAAAGTTGTTAGGCTGTTCGCCACAATGTGTAATTAAGGCTATG
Source organism: Mesoclemmys tuberculata (assembly GCA_007922155.1). Classification (NCBI taxonomy): domain Eukaryota; kingdom Metazoa; phylum Chordata; order Testudines; family Chelidae; genus Mesoclemmys; species Mesoclemmys tuberculata. Next base: position 93,721,346 of record ML675603.1, on the reverse strand, counting down.
AGATCCACAGTGTAATCTTTAGTGCATTGTGTGAAAAAGTATTTCCTTCAATGTCCCCTTTCTCCTGTCAGTCTGAGAAATATATATATAATATATAACATTATCATATTATCAAGTCTCCACCTATTCATCTCCTCTAATGAAAGCAATCCCAATGTTTTCAAACTCGCTTCATATGAGATTTTTTCCATGACCATCTTTGAACCCCCACTTAAACTCTGACTCATACTGTAGTGAAAGCCATCTACTTTCCATTTTCAATAGAGTTGAAAAGCACGATAGGCTACAAAGAATGCTCAACCCAGTCTGACTTTTGCACCTGGCACTTGTAGTTAACCTTGTACAACAAATCTCTTCACAATTCATAATAAAACAGTACAAATCTCAGAAGCACTTATAGATTTTTCTATACCCACCTTACAAACTTCCATGTCATCTTTCATTTTGATGACAGAAATGGAAATTTTCTGATAGGCAAAATATAACATGACTAAGCTCAAATCCACTGGAGTACAATTACACAGATGAAGATCATACAATAGAACATAATGGTACCAATATTTATTGAACATGCATTTTAAATTGTCAACTGTACATTATAGAGTTTTGTTACTGTGTAGTATTTTTACTTCTGTATTTTAAAATTGTTTAAATCATTTATAGAGAAAGCACATGATTTAGACAAACTTATTTTTCTTACAATTAATCTTTTAAAAAGATAATACTTGGTGCTCAGAAAATGAGGGACTGATTCCTATGTAGGATTTTCCAAACTGGATCCAGCAGTTCATCTGTCTAGTCCTGTGGCCTACTGAATGCAGTAGCAAGTACCAGATCTAGTACTCTTGACAGAAAAGCAAAAGACTTCTCAGGACATACAATTTATTAGATAATTAAGTACACAATAACCCTGGTTATATTCAGGGTGATGCTATGCAAACTGACTTCATAGAGCTCTCCAAGTGCCTCAAAGAGGCCTGGTTTACAGAATCAACATCTACTGCAACTATTATTTGTACTAAATAGAGTAGCATATTTCTATTGTAGACAGATATTCACTGAAGGCTATGTTAAAAACTCATCTCAGGCCCAGTCTACACGTACCTTTGGGATTTGGCAGCAGTCAACGGGAGATACGCAAATGACGTAAATCACTTGCGTATCTCCCGTCGACTTCACTGCGTCTGCTCCGTGTGCCGTCCACACTGTGCTGCATCGGAGGGAAAAGCGCTCCTTCAACACAGCGCTATGCCACTTCCCGGGGTGGTTTTCCTGAGTCACTTGCTGGATTGACTGAGTGGGTCTACACAGACCGCTCAGTCGATCCAGAGCAATCAATCTGACGGCGGCAAATTTGCCACCGTCAATGTAGACCCAGCCTCAGTGACTACCTAATATAGGATTTGAACCTACTTCTAGGACAGTAAATGACAGAATATTATATTGATAATCCCATCCAACTTCATATTGTAGATTATTAATTTCAAATCCATGACACATCACATGCACCATGCATTTTACCCCATTTATATTCTGGCACCAATAGTAATATTCATTCTGGTAGCAGCACCAGAACAAAGGGAATATATTTTTCATGATATGAAAAGCTTCTATTCTGATACGAAGATAATGAGTACTTGAAAAAAATAATGTTTTAAAACATGCTGTTAAAAGATCACCTATTGGAAATACCGATTAGCAACCGAATCTCTGTGATGAAGTAGAGAAAACTCACATCAACATGAAAAGGGTCAAAGAAAGTCTGTGCACCCAGCTAGCCCTGCCTCACTATACTTGTATCCACTGCCAGGCCTGGAATGGGAAGACAAGGAGAGAACCTGACTCAGTTCAGGGCTGACTGGTGAAGAGGCAGCTCTGCCTGTCTACATGAGAGGAACGTCACTACAAGCCTGACAGGTGGAACAGCCGTCATGAGAGAAGCACTGCGTCCCTAAGCAAGACACACTGATGAGCACCCAGCAGTGAATGAACTGTTATCAAGACATTGTGGGGCAAGGCCCATCTTACATCTCCCCTATCGAGAGGGACCTGAAGTTGTGGCAGGACCTAGCAAAAGGTCCTCTAGGGGGAGCTAATTCAGCCAAGGCACTACAGACTGTTTGGACTTACTTAGGGGTAAATCCCAAACTGAAAGGACATAGGTAGAATGTAGCCCATGGCAGTGGTCTTAAATTCCCTGCTAGGAGGACCCTGCCAGTGTTGCTTCCCACAGAACCCTGGGCTGGAATCTGGTGGAGAGGGAGGGCCTGCATCCCCCTCCCACGCCTCCTTAAGGGCTGACATCCAGATCAAGTGGAGACCAGAAGGTTCTGGCCTAAGTTCAGAAACCTGCCACCACTGCCAGGGAAGCAAGAGGTTGGAAATCAGGTGCACTAACAGCTTGGCTGACCAACCCTCCAAGCACCCTATTTTGTATACATTTGCATAGGTCCATTGATTTCAGTGGATCTAAGTGCATTCATAATAGCTCAGAATCAGACCCAGAATATTCAAATAAATATGCAGGCTCTTTATAAACTCACCCTTTGCTCCTTGATCGTTAAACCTTTGATAAATTTACATGATTTTTCAGCCATCCTTTTGAAAAATATAAATTATCTTTGATTCAAATTGTTATTTTATATATGTTGCAAATGTAAATTCTGGAGATAACTTGAACTGCAAAGTTGGAATCTGGATTCACATCTGAATTACTGGAAGGATCAAATTTGTTGAGATCTTGTGTTTTGGTTTGGTCAATAACAGAGATAGAAGCTAATTCAAATGGATATTGACTTCTGATCTATCTCAAAATTAAAGGATCTTTTAATTTTTAGTTTTGTTTTTCCTCTCTCTATTTGTACTTTAACAATACGTAAGGAGAGAGAAATTCTACCTTGATTATACTATTCATTTTGGTGAAGTTGAATATGGTGTGAAGGTCTGACCCTCCACCATTCGAGTCTAGGGGAGTTATGCGTTTGATTTGAATGGGAGAAGGATGCTTTTTACTAGTTAATAAATCCTGAGTTAGTTTACTATAAGATTGGCTATAAGCATTGTCTTTGGTGTGACATCAGAGATACCAACTGACCTGGGATAAGTCTCTTGGGACTGGAAGCAGCATGACTCTTGTGTGATCTTTGGTGTATAGCAACCATCTGTCACTAAGTCCAACTACTCAGGGTGGCAAGGTAGACTGGAGTGCCCATGGGGACTGTCTGTGACTCCATGGTAAGTCTGTTATAGAGCTTCGGGAGCTCACATTAGTTACTGGGCTGGTGAAATCCAATTACAGAACATAAAACCATTGGGGTATGTCTGCCCTTAGGTTGGCACTCACAATTGTGAGCCATTACAGACAACATGACAGCTTTCTTATTACTTTAGTCCATTGATCTACCTTTCAGGTTTCTCCCCAGATACAATTTAGGTGAGCGGCTTCCCCTCTCCTTCTGCCCAACAGTAAATAAAAGAAGAGAATAAAATTAGAAGGTGGGGGTAGATTCTTTGCCATTTTCCAAGTAGACCTCTCATTCCTGTTCTAGTGGAGCATTCCAGGGAGCATGTCAGCATTTTCAATGTTTCCTTCCTATTCTCTTGCCAAGAGGAATGAAAGAGACATAAATCACGTATGCGCTTTTATGCAGATTGTTGGTCAATGCCAAGGAATTTTAAGATGGCATAAATCACTTGGGAGTATTGGAAGTCCAGAATTTTGTATTAGTTCTACAGGGAACCTTCAGAGCAGAATATATTCTCAGCGCAGATTTTAGGGGAAATGGAGAGCAGTTGGCCATGTCCTTCCATGCTAGTGATACAGATACCTGCCCAGTCCAATGGCACAAACACTTTAAAAATTAAATGGGGCTACTCATATGGGTAAAGCTATGCATATGCTTACATGGTTGTAATTACACTGAAGAATTGGGCCCCATTCTATCATTTTAACGAGTACCATATCAGTGCCATGATGTGGGTCATTCAGTGATTTCCAGATGCCAGAACTGTCTGCTGTATTGATGGTATCGCCTGCTGTTCACTGACCAAAGGTAGTGGTCCCAGAAGTTGGCATTCAGCACATAAAAAACCTACAGTTTGAATGTAGCAAAGAAAACAACAACAAATCATTGTTAAATCATGTTTTTCCTCAAACAAAAATAAACAGTATTTCTGGCATGCTCATCTGATGAGTTTCTCACCTCCGCTTATGCAATCGAAACTGAAAAATCTGTTTCATTTAAAGGCTGTTGAATGAAATGTCAAGCATGAAAGGCTGTTTCCACCGGTGACTATGGCTCCTTCCACTAGAAGCAGTGTAAAGGTTACAATGTTTAAGAGAATTTAATAAAATTAGCAAGAATCTAAACACTGGACTGGAGTTTAATTTCCACCATTGGGCTCTCTGTACTGCTGTTATCATGAATATTATTCAGCTGTGCAGAATGTTCACAACCAAATCCATCTGTTTTTGCTACTAACTTGAAAGTCAGGCCAGCTTTGTTAAAAGGTTCTAATAACATTCTGACTAAAGCAGAGCCCATGAAACTTTAAATGAATCTTCAGCTATTTATAATTTTGCATCAAAACTAGAGCTGAGGAGATAGTGAAAAGAATTATTTGGGTATAACTTATTTGCAGACTTGCACAAATCCCTTGCAATCCCTTGCAAATTATTCACCTAGCAGTATGAATCAGGCCAATTCCAGGGACAGAGAGGGAATGTTGTCTGATAATTTTAATCAAATAATATATATGCTTATTCAACTATGTTGAATGAAAACCATATGAAACTGTTTCAAGTGGTTTAGGGTAACCTTTAGATGCTTTGAGCTAGACAGTGTAATGTACAATTTGGTCCAGGTGGGGGCCCGTGAAGAGAGCCTTAGACATTGCTTTCACTCATTGCACACAATTGCATGTGCTGCCTATGTCTTTGGGGGTGCAGTCTGCTCTGTGCATGCAGGCAGCCAGCTCTCTAGGCCAGTGCAGAAGGTGGTTTGTGACATGGAAGCAGAAGGCAAAAGGATATTAAATAGAAAGACAAACTGTTGGGGGAAAACAGAAGTGCCATGAAGAGAGGAAGTAAAACTTGGAGAACTTTCATAATGCTGTGGAGACAAACAGGTGAAGAACAAATGAATAGATACAAATGAAAAAATAAATGAGGAACAGAAGAGAGTAGAGAAATAAAATTAAAAAGATAGGGAAAGAAAGAAGGAACCAAATGAAATCTGAAAGGAGAACTGGTCTCCCAGGTCTTTTTTTTTTTTTTAGTGTTTTATTTCTTAGGCTAATTTTTTTTAAGCAAAAACCCTGAGTTCTCTGCTTAGCAGTCTATGTCAAGACCAAAGCACAGAAAGTGAGGAATACCACCCCTTCAACCGTCTGTAATAGTATTTTTGTTATTGTTTTGGCAGTTTGAATGCATAGAGCAAGCTTTTAAGTGGGGAAAAAAGTGCTCAGAGGTTGTTCAAGATGCATAAAAAGGCTGTAGTTCTTTTCAGTTCCTCAGTTCTCTCTTAATTCAGTACAGGTTCAAACATTTGGAAACAGTTGATTAGCAAGTCACAAAGTTGCATCAGCAAGTCACTGTGTGCAGGACTCAAGTGCCTTGATGCAGTTACACATCTTGAAAGGAAAGAGCCATTTTTCTTCCCTTACATTCAGCATGTTTAAACTCAGACTTGACATAATGGTGGCATTACTGATGTTCTAGATTTTCTGTCCATTCTGATCATGACAGTTGTTCACCTAGTCAGGTATTTAATATGGTTTCTTCTGCAGTTTACATAAAATGTATTATTTAACTTATAAGAGCTTGGAAGTTTTCAAGAACTGAGTGCAGCCTTGCTGTTGGGAAAAGCAGATGGAAAGTACGTTGACTGCCAATATTGGCAAGAAAGGAAGAGAGAAATACAGCTCTGAGAATAATTTACTGGGGACAATTCTTTATAGCTTGCACTAAATTCTGTTAATCGCAGTGTTGAAACCATAGTCTTTGTGTGGCTGAGTTCCGTTGCCGCTATTAGTGCTATTATTCTGAAACACATAAGCAGTAGCACAATGCTTGGAAGGAATGCTCCGTCTGTTTCATCGTCTAAAGCCAGCATTTCAAGAGACTGAGCTCCCAGTTCGACACATTAATGAAGTGGCCACATTTTCAAAAGGTCTCAGTGGGAGCTGTTGACCAAGCCCTGTTGAAAATCTGTCTGCTTCAAGTATCTAACAGGAGCTCAGCTTTTTAGAAAATGGTCATTAGACCTGGCCCCAAATTTCTTAAACTTTCTGAACTGATTACCACACACAGGAAAGTTTTGAAGCTTTTTCCATGAAAAGTCAGATATGTTGCACATCTGGCAGTCAGGTAGGATGGAGGTGGTGAAACACACTAAACCTCCATGTACGCCCTTATGGTGTAATTGTGTATCATTCATGTTCACCCTTGTTGTGTATTATTTAATGCAAACTATGTCCTGTAAGATGTTTTTGGAACGTTCATGGCATACTGAACATTATTGTTATAGTAATATGTTTGTTGCAATGTCATATGTATGGTTATGAGGTTTTGTTATGCAATGTTCCCAAAGGTGTGTTTCATAGCTTGAAGCAGATTCAGGCAAAACCCTCCAAGTGCAGAGAGGCAGTCGTGCCTCATAAGGCATAAAAACAAACCATAAAACAAACCAGCTCTATCAGGAGCAATGGACTAGCCTAGGCATTAATAAGTGGATACTCACTGACTCAGGTATGGAGGAAACTGTACAAGGACATTAGGGGAGCAAGGGAATATGTTAAAAAGGGGAGACACGTTGCTGTTCTCTCTCTCTCTCTTTCACTTCTATCTACAAATACGACCAATCAACTGAAGTGCTGATCACAGGGGAAGGGCCTGGCTGGAGGCAGACCAGCCAGTCTGTGGTGAGAATCATCTGAATATGTGAGGTTACTGAAAGTGTTATGCTTAGTTCAGAATGTGTGTGGCTTTTGTTTACCTTGATCAAATCTGATTTGTTTTCCTCTGACTTATAGTCACTTAAAATCTTATTGTACTTAATACATGTATTTCTTTGTTTTAGCTAGAGCAATGTACTTGGTTTAAAGCATGTTTGAAGTGACAAGTCTGATGCATACCAATTTCTTTGATAAATTGATGAACATATGGGCTTGCAGTGTGTGCAGTGGACAGCACCGAACATGGTAAAACGGCAGTCCCTAGGGTTGCATCTAGGACTGGGGGTGGTGACTGGGATCATAGCATTGCATATAACCATGAGTGTCTGGTGAGAGGCACTCGCTCACTGAATTGGGAGCAACTTGCTTGCTGGAGGCTGTGCATGATCAGGCAGAGGGCTGTCACACAAGAGACATTCACACTCTGACTCTTCCAGCACCGGCTCCAGTTATGAGGTTTGTAATAATAGGTGTTACCAGTTTTGCCCGTCACTTTGAGGTATGCTTATTTATTAGGGTTACCTTCCTGGAAGAGGGGGGGTGATTCTATTAATGTGCTGCTTGTGTTACTTGTGTGTTCATATGGTTACAAGTCCCCTCCCAGTGGAGCTATCCTGCAGGACCTAAAGTTTTCAGATTCGAATAAACCCCCCACAGATACACACAACCATTCCAGATTAACTGAGTGCGTCTGAGCAGCCCGGGCTATCAGCACTCTCAGCTGACCCCTTATACGGCCCTGAACTCAGCAGGCTGGTGACACAGCACTGTCAGCTGTCACCCTCATGTGCCCGTTGCACCACACCAGAATGGAGCACACTTATGAGCAGGCTGGGTCCAAACAGCACTTTTCAGCTGTCACCTTTATGTGCCCCCTGGACTCAATCAGGCTGGGTCAAACAGCACTTTCAGCTGTCACCCTTATGCACCTCTGGACTCCGTAGGCTAGGCAGAGCAGCACTTTTCAGCTACCCCCTTTATATGCCTCTTTGCAACACAATTGTTCTAGCAGTAACCCCCTTGATAAGCAAACCCCCTAGGATTTTGGGCATTCCAGGGATCTTTGGCTTAGATAAAAGAAGCGTTGCTGCAGAGCAAGGTAGGGAAGCCAAGAACACAAAGGAGTAAATGCATTTAGAGAGAGAGAAACTGGCAACCAGCTTGATTACAATAGTTAGTTTATTGCCAGGTATATAAAACTTATTATACTAATAGTGATGCCATACAAGGAGAGAAAAACAATCTAACACTTACAATACAACAAAATTACAGTAGGGGTATTGGAGAAAGGCTAGCCCAGGTTTGATTACAAAAGTAGAAAGTTATACCTGGATTAAAGAGAGAGAGAGAGAGAGAGAGAGAGAGAACTGGGAAAAATGGGGGTGGGGGAGGAATCTCACCACTCCTTGCAGCTCAGAAGTTCCCAGGAGACAGGCTGTTCAGCTTAGGGTCAGGAACACTTGAGGGAGAGGCAAAACCCACAACAGGATCAGTCAGGAAAGCATTTGGGTCCAGGCATCAGAAGAGGAGAGCAAGAGAGAGATTTGAACTTGGGTAGGGGTTTATGTAGAACCAGGTTTGTTTGTGGGTAAAGTATCCCAGGGTAGTTTTCTCTATGCTAGACAATAGGAGCTGATCACTCCCAGCTATGGTCAATGTTTCTTGGGGAAGCTCACAATGCAACCAGGCAGAGTCAGTGTTTTGCATGTCAATACTCGAATGGTCTGATAACTGCGGAGCTGGATGGGTGTAGGTGTGAGTTCATTTACATCAAGAGCAGAGATCTCCCATAATGCAGTGTGTCCCTGCCTTGCCAATCCCAGAATTCAGTGCGATTCCTGCTTTGGAGCTTGGTTCTCCATTCCTCATGCTAATTCTTGTTCCATCTTTGATGTAAATGAGGCTCCAGTTCTCCATTCCATGTGCTAATTGAGATGCCTCTTTTTACATCTTCTATGTAGATGAGGCATGGGGAGTTGTCTTAATCCTATCACCCTTGTTGGGAGAGTTTTAGGTGTGTCTCCCACAGCCTTTTCATAGCTTTTGTTTCTGGTGCAAGCAGAGGCTGGGGGATTCAGGTGAGCCAGAGAGAGAATAGGGGTTTTTCACCCTGGTTCCCCAAGAACACAGAGCTGCCAGGTAACATAGGCTAGAACAGTGATTCTCAGCCAGGGTTATGCATACCCCTGGGAGCATGCCGAGGTCTTCCAGGACATACATCAACTTATCTAGATATTTCCCTACTTTTACATCAGGCTACAAAAAAAACATTATCAAAGTCAGTACAAACTAAAATTTCATACAGACAATGACTTCTGTATATTGCTCTATATACTATACACTAAAATGTACGTATCATATTTATATTCCAATTCCATTATTTTATAATTATATGGTAAAAATGAGAAAAGAAACAATTTTTCAGTAATAGTGCACTGTAACATTTTTGTATTTTTATGTATGATTTTGTTAACAGGTAATTGCTAAGAGAGGTGAAACTTGGGTGTACTCAGGACAAATCACACTCCTGACAGAGGTACATTAGTCTGGAAAGGTTGAGAGTCACTGGTCTAGGATTCATCCATGGTGTAGGTTTTTGTCTAAAATTATTCTATTGCTGCTGTAGTCCACGGCTCTGCTCTTCTGTTATGGGGGAATAGGAGAAAATACTTTTAAGGACATGACTATGGAACTCTTAATCATATGAGGAGTGACTTTAATGGGACTATTTTCATGAGTAAAGACTGCCTAGGTGAGTAAGGGTTGAAGGATCAATCTCTAAAAGAAATATTGTGATACAGGGTTATCTAAGCCAGCCTGCCAAATTTACATCTACAGAGGACTTTCAGAAAGGCAAGCAGTGGTTCTAATTGTTGACAGTATAATTTGGTCCTAGGTCTGGTCTGACCAGTTCTGGGGCCACATGCAAAGATGTGGTAGTGATCCCATGTACTTTTTAAAAAAATGGTACACTTCTCCTGTCCCCATTCCATATGGCTCGAACAGGTTGCAGACTTGGTAGGCTGGTTTAATTAGTTTTGGTAAAAGTTGATTCTCAATTTAATGGATTAAATAGGAAGCCCCAGAAATGTCACATAATAAATCATTTGCACTTATAAGGGCCCTATTTGCTTCATAATGCTTTAAAATACTAATTAATACTCCAGCAGCCTTCTGTCATAGGTAGGTAGAAAAGTATCCTCAATGCCCCTATTTTACAGATAGCATAACTGAGACTGAGAGGTTAGAAGACTTGCCCAATGGCATAGGTCAAGATGGCAATGGTCAGGATGAGAACTGAGAAGCACTTACGTCCTACTACTTTGCTCAGATTACTAGACCAAGCCTAATTCTTGCCTGCACTAACAAGTGTCTAAGGAAGGACCTTAAATTTAGAATTTTAACATTCTTTAAATATCTTGGCCTAATTGCATAGGAGGATATTTCTCCAAATCAAGACTGGATGCCATTCTTCAACATAAGTTTTATTCAGACACATGTTAATGGGCTCAATGGGTTAGTTTGTGAAATTTTTTGGCCTGTGATATACAACAGATCAGACTGGATGGCCCAAATGGTCCTTTCTGTCCATAGCCACCACTAGAGGGGGACAGAGGGATACTATGTGGATATGAACAGACTTTTATCTGAGGATGAAGTAACTGCTAGATGTAACAAATAAATAATTCTTTGGTAAATCACACCTACCCACTCTGCTCCCAGACATGGGCCCTTTTCCTCACTCACACACAGTGGCAGACAGGGAAACAAGACCTATATGATCCAGCACAGTACATGGTATACCTATCAACTGTCCTTCGTTGAGGAACATCACTCATTTTAGTCCCAACATTACCTATGTTCCACACGTATTTGGTGTCATCTCACTTTTATTGCTGACAATTATCTATTAATCAGGGTCAATAAGGAGTTATTTACACTGCAGGATAGTTCCTGTCCGCTTCCCATTTGTGTATCCCTCATTTTGGGTCATATACTGCATTCCCACATCTGGGCCTAGGTAGCCTAGGTATGATCCAAAGGCCACTGAAGTCAGTAGGAGTCTTTCCATTGACTTGAACAGATGCTGGATCAGTCCCATTTAAATGCACAGTACCTGAAGTAGTTAATCCTATTATTATGCTGGGAAATCGGTCTGTCACCAGAAGTGGTAAACAGGCTTTTACAATAGGTATTTAGGGAGCAGCCCTGCTTATCTTCTTGCAGGATTGACCCTTCAGTGCCACTAGAGCTGCCATAGGGTCCCTTTAATGTTTAGAAAAGAAAGAAGTCATTCTTTATGCTGTAAGAGTTTCTTATAAATACTACTGCACCTGTGGGCCTTTCCCTTCTCAGGTGTCTTTTGAGGCTTTGTTTTTCTATGCCACTTGGTGTATATTTTATTATAGCTTTGTGTACTGAAATCAAGTGGTGATAGGTCACAAAAAGTTAATAAAATGCTACATTGGGTGCTTTCGCAAGACATGTTGTGTGGCATATTCACTCAGGGATAACATAAGCTATAAATGTCAGAACTGACTATTGTAAGAGACTTCTCTAAACAGATCTCCAATCCAGGAGAGGCTTATTTTTTCCTGTTTTCCTATATAATCATTGACTTTCTGCCTCTCTGCAGGGATTGCTATCACTGTAATCTAAATGTTTCAAATGTAGACATATGCCGGTCAGTCAGGGGATAGGGGCAGTTCTGAAGTTTGGAAAAGGTTCCTACTTTTTCATTTTATTTTCATGTTTGCAGTGCCTTTACACATTGGAGGTCAGACTGCTAGAATTACTGCAAAAACCAAAGCAGAATCAAAACAGAAAACAAAAAATCCCACACAAGATAAGTTAGAAACATCACAAGAAATATAAAATTGGAAACAAATTTAACAGTGTAGCCTGTACCTATGAGATTTCCAATCTAATTTTGGAGGGCAGTGAGGTAAAACTAATAAATTAAAACCTTGTTTAATGAACTATTTAAATATTATTGAAAGATAAAATGTCAAATATATAAATCTTTTGTAGTAACCATAGAAGGAAAACACATGGTGTATATAAAAAAGAGAATGTAATAAATCCTAGTGGCCAAGCTATCATGACAAGGAAATAAAGCTCGGTTCAAGAAATCTAGTCAATTGCAGATGAAGTTAATCCTCAATCAGGGGACAAAGTTATACAGTGGTATATCAGGTAATGGTCCTGGGTCTCAACAGAAAGCTATTAGACCATGGAGTCCCATGCATTGGGGGTGTTATTGAAAAGGAGTAAATACTGACATGTGAAAGAAAATATGTTATTTATCTACATTGTATAAATGTATTTGCCTACTTATGTCTACAGAGATTTATAGTTGTCTGAAGAAACAACACCGATTTCACTCCCTGTTAATAGGATGGCTTTGTGTCTAATAAGCAAAGTCAGTATTGTCAACCCCTGCAATAGTAGTTGTTTTCAGAGTGGCACTGACTCCTGGAGTCAAGTGGTTACTTGAGCATCTCAGCTTTTGAATAAATAAAGAACAACTACATTTCTTGCCCTCATGGTTTCAGAGAAAAGCCCGAGCATGTGAACTAAGTAGTTTTTAAGCATTCAGAAAGAGGCAGCAAAGGAAAAGAATTCAATCTAAAAAAAACCAAAAACTCATGATTTTTAAGCCATTGATACAATTTTTTAGCCCAATTTTTGAATATTGAGAATTAACAAGTCTGAAAGCACAGTATATTGTAAGGCAAGTGCCAAAATAAACCTTTTGGTAAGTGTTCTAGAGAACTCATCACTGGGGCATCAGATAAATTAATGGAATCATAGGACTGAAAGGATGCTGAAAGGTCCTCAAACCGAGTCCCCTGCACTCTCTAAGAGGTGATTGTTTAACCTGCTTTTTAAAACATCCAATGACTGAGATTCCACAAACTCCCTAGATAATTTATTCAGTGCTTACCTACCCTGACAGTTTGAAAGAATTGGGTTTGTTTTCCTATCTTCCCTCATGGGTAAGGTTGAGATTCTGTCATGGGTATTTTTTAGTAAAAGTCAGGGACAGGTCATGGGCAATAAGCATAAATTCATGGAAAACACAATCTGTCTCTGATTGTTACTAAGAATACTTTGAGGGGAAGGAACAGAGCTGCTGTGTCTTGCACCCGCTCCAGCCCTGCTGCTCCAGTGGGCTAACCAGTTGATCAGCAGCTACGTGGCACTGGAGCTGGCTGGCTAATTAGCTGTTGGGCACCAGCCTGACAGCTTCTCCAGCCCTGTCCCAGAAAAGTCATGGAATCCTTGACCTCTGCAACAAATCATATCCTCACTCATAGATCAGGTTTTCTAGACCTTTAATCATTTCTGTTGCTTTCCTCTGGACTTCTACAATTTGTGTACATCTTTCTGAAATGGGCTTCCAGAACTGGACACAATTTTCCAGTTGAGGCTGTATCAGAGTATTTTGCTCAGTTTCTGAGCAAATCTTACATCCGTTCCCACAGGATATTATTCAAACTGGTTTACTTCTTACAAAAGTAGGAGCAAATCATCTCCGTATAGGTGCCCACTGTCCAGGGAACAAGGAAATCAGTGAGTGAATTCCTGCTTGACTTTTCTTTCAGAGGCTGGAGATAGGCTTTACTAAAAGAGACAGAAGAGGTTCAGCCCACAAAAATCGGTGGATCCTCCTGTAAAGAAGTCTCTGCAAAAGTTGCGTGCAATTCCAGAGATTGTCTCTGAATTCTACCTTCCTTGGTGGCATCATTTCATATAACCCTGGATGAAACTAGCATAAATAATGGTGAGGAAAGCCTTCATTATCATGGCAATCCTTGCTGGTTCCCTAGAGAGGATAAGGAAGTTGGACATTGGCTGCTCATAGCCCTAATTCATTCTGCCTCTTCCTCAACTGCTCAGTTTTATCTCCACAAAGCACCCATGGAAGTGATTCTGTTGGATAGGGTGGAAAGAGGACAGGATTTCTCTACCTACTTTGCCCCTTCCCTAACCCCAATCACTGTCTACTGCTGTGCTGCATCCTCAGAAATGGATGAGAGGATATGATGCTTAATTTTTAAACAAATAGATACAAATAGATATCCAGTACACAAATGCTTCTAAATTAAAGATTTTCAAAAGAAGCCAAATGTTGTAGAATTGTAGAAGTATAATCCAAAAAAGACATTTGGTCTATGATGTCAGTTGCAATTTTAGCCAAGATAAGATAAGATAGGGATACATTTGCATGATTTGGAGCCCCTTTTTGAGAAGGGCTTAAACTAGGTGGTCAAGTGCTCACATTCATAAAATTTGCCAGATCTTTTCAACAAAACTCAGTCACCATTTAGGTTTCTAGGTAAGGGCACATTTGCTGAGATCTATTAAAGCTGGCCCCACTTACAGAAGCTAAAACCTCTGGAGAATTCTGGCCCTGAGGGTGTATAGTATGTATTTATTTATGATCAGCCGTTTTCCCTTTTTCTAGTGTATTCCTCCATTCTTTAGCATACAGAGAATCAAAATTATGATAAATGACAGCCTATTAAGCAATTTATTAGTATTGAAATGATGAATTTCAACATCTAGAATTTAACAAAAATACAAAATTCCAGTTCTCTTTTTCTTTTAAGGCAATTTATTAGCTTTTAAGCAGAGAAGGCCTGAATAAGGAGAAGCTGTGAAAGAGAATGATACAAAGGTCACAGTCACTGGCATCTTAAACAATTTCCTGTCAAAGTGAAACTATTGATTACTGAGTTGCAAGAATATTTACTTTTTTCTATATGCTATTGCATTCCTTTCACTCAAAGTGGTCTCTGAAGGCCTCCACGTGCCAAAAGTTATTGATACAAATTCCATATTCCCATGATCTAAATTAGAAACTTTAAAACAATAGGTATTTTCTTGTTTCTCCTCAAACTCTTGATAAATACACTAGAATTATACTTTTCCTGTATAGTCAGAGAATGGAGGTGCTGTTTTATATTTCCAAACAACCTAAAGATGCAAAAATGTCAAGGATCAGATTTAAAAATAAAAAATATTGGGTTCTTTGGGTTCTTTTGAGTGCATTCAGGTTAAATTTTTAAGCTTTTCCCTGCAACCATGAGGCCTAGGACCTATTTAATGAATAGTGACATTCCCCCATAATCACTTGCCTCCAGGATGTGGGGCTTTAGGTAAAACATCAAATACTGTGAGACTCAAAATGAAATTGTATGTGTGAATACCACTATTTCCTCACAAAAGAAATATATTGCCGTAGGAAAAGGAATGAACCCAAAAGTTTTACAGTTTAGGTGTAAGATTTTCTAGACCACTCAGATCTCAATTGTTTTCAACAGGTTTTGAGTGCCTAACTCTTAGACACTTTTGAAAATCCCCACTCTATTTTTTTCAGGGCATAAATATAAACTTGTCTGCTAAAACGGTGTGGATTCTAAGCAGTTTACATTAACTGCTCAGTGTAATATACTGGGCTCCTTCAGTATTCACTTGATATTCGCAGAGAGTCTCTGAGAATGTGTGGGTTTCCGTATATTAGTAGAACAGAAGGATAAGAGGAGCGGTAAGAGGCCAGACTGTTCTGTTCTCAGCAGGGAGAGAGAGGACACTATGGTGCTTTTTTATCATAAAAACAGGCGGGAGGCTTTATGGAAGGAGCGATCCTGTTCACCAAACTCAAATCTCTCGAAAAGGCCTATGTAGAATTCAGGGCTTTAACTTGTATATTCTTTTACAAAAAGCTTTGGACTTCTTTAGGGTACACAGGGTTACTTACACAAATGCAAGACAATGGACTAAAGTAATATCCCTAACTCAAATTAATAAGCTGTTACTCACTATGGCTTTAGTATCCCTACTTATGGATGTAGCTGTTTGCCAGTGGCAGTACGAGGATCACAATATGGCCCCAAAGCGTGTAATTGTATTTCCATTTGGCTAAATCACAAACCTATGGAGTTTTCCCTTTTTCTTGTTCTGTTCCCCTTCACTTCTCCTCCTCCCTCCTCCCCCATGCTCATATAAGCTCCTCCGCTACAAGATAAGCCTCTGAACACCTGAAAACCTCTGGCTCATAGCCAACAACAAAGTCTAATAGAAATACTTTTTCATAGCATTAGCCAGTGTTATTGCTGGTATACATGCAGGCAGTTTATGTACTGTCACAATGCAACAAACAGTATTTCCTTATACTTCTGAAGTTGTGCATATGGATTACATGTATATTTTGTAATTAGATCACCAGCATCACTTGAGTGCCTTAGTGAGCAACAACTCCAAACCAGGTGATAATGATTAGCTCATCAATGATTAGCTCATCTTAAAACCCTTTAATTGATTCCTTTGGTATTTTTACATTTTCTGCCATTATGCAACATAATTTATTATTCCAGTTAGAAGAACATAAGCATTTAGTGTCATGCTTTAGACAGAAAACAGAACTTTCACTATAAGATAAGGAAAAATGTCATAACTGAAAGTTGGTGGACCTTTTAATCTCCTCCATTTTTAATAAAATGTGAGCCTTATAGGGCATATTCCAGGCTATAAAATCCTGTGCAAGACTCATTAATTTAGACCAGTCTAAGAGGACAAAACAGTGGCTAGTCCCAAACCACAACAGATCACCACTATCAGGTAGGACTTCATGGTGAATATTGTAATTTGTTTCTTCCCGAGATGCAGCCAGGTAACTTTGTGTGTTTAGATATGAATGGGTTTTATGTCAGCAATATCACATACAATATGTGGTTTATTTGTTTATTTTTCAGCCAGGGAGTGAGAGGGGATTTTCTTTGCAGAATCTAGGCCGAGTCAGTCCAATTAATGACTCAGTTGACATACACCATAAAACATGTTATATGACATACAGTCTTCTATTTCTGCTACGAACTAGGTTTTATATCATTATCTTTCAAAAGCACTATATGGGCAAGTAAGAAAAATGAGGGCAAGAAAGAACAGGAGCCAACATTGTCTTTAAAAATGTATAATTGTAGCTGATTCCATTAGTTCATCAACATAGTACTTCCCCAAAGTAGTCATGAAATAAATTGTTCTTTCACTTTTGTAACAAGCTTACTGAAAATGAATTTGCTTAATACATTCCATTATTATTGATGCCACAAACATCCTAGTAATGTTTTTATTTATCTGACATGTCCATCAACACCTAAGGTGGTTTTTCAGTTTCCTCATTTAACTCAGATGTCATTTTCCATTCCCTTAATGCTGTTTGTTTTCCTATTTCTGTACTTAAATCTCTAAATAACACATAGTCTCTGATAGAATACACTTCAATATGAGAGATTAATGGAATATTCCTAGCAAAGGAAAATATTAGTAAACAGCTTCTGTCTGAGAGGTAGAGAATTTCATTCATCATTGTTATATGGAAACAAATAGGTAAAGGGAGTTTAAATACTG
Source organism: Mesoclemmys tuberculata (assembly GCA_007922155.1). Taxonomy (NCBI): domain Eukaryota; kingdom Metazoa; phylum Chordata; order Testudines; family Chelidae; genus Mesoclemmys; species Mesoclemmys tuberculata. The sequence goes on along the minus strand of ML675603.1, from coordinate 93,703,976 downwards.
TACAAGGATTTATTTGAAAGCTATTTCTTAGTCATTGCTTGGAATCGGATTAAATTATTTATTGTCTGCTTCACCAAAGTTTGTAAGAAAAAAATTCAGAAGAGCAATTTAGTTAGTAACTGTTGTATAAAGCTCTTTGAAAATGGAAAGTTCTATATAAAGTGCTAAGTATTAATTTCTGTTATTAGATAACAAAGATATTACACAAAAATGAAAGCCCTGTTCAAGGTCTAGATTGGAGATGGTCAAAACATTTGTCAAAACTGCTTTTTGAAGGAAAGTTGGGGTTTCAACTAAACACTTTTATAGGAAACTGGTTTTGGAGCATTCAGGGTTTTTTGACAAATAGAAATTTTGCAGATAGACAGAGTCGCCTCAACCAAAAAAACAAAGTGTTTTGAGTCGGAAATGGTGTTGAGAGATATAGCTTAGTTTCATCATGTGCCCATTCTCCTCTACATCTCCAGACTACATCCCCCATGATGCACTTTCTCTCTTCTCCAAGAGCGGAGACTGTTGCATTTTAGGAGATGTAGTCTGACCAGGGAGCCCAACCTATACCAGATTATGGGAACTTGAGGCACCCCAACTACATCTCCCAGGAGGCATCATGACAGCATTTCCAAATCAAAAGGATTTCCATTTCTGGCTGAAATATTTCAGTTTTTGAATTTCTGCTGACAATCAACATTCGCCATGGAAAAATTTAGCTGAAAATGAGATTTGTGTAGTCTTTGTCAAAGTTTCCTGTGCTGTGGGGGGACATTTTTCTATCACTTCTAGTCTTGATCCTGCAGCCCAGCCTTAATGGAGGCAAAACTCTTATTGACTCCAATTGGATTGTTGCTAAGTAAGGACTGACTGGGGCCTTATGCAGATGAATGGACTCTTCCTAACCTTTACTAATAACATTTTCATTTCAAACTGCTTTAACCAATGACATGGCAATTGCTGTTGGAAATAGTCTGAGTAGAAGTGGAGTATATACCCCTCTCAATGAATATAAGAAAAATTATATTCATGCAAACCAATAAGCAGGTTAATATGGGGCAGTTACCCTCTTCTTTATAAGTTTTTCAAAACAAATATTTTGGGGCTGAAATTTTATGCCCTTGATTCTCTACTCCATCTGAATGCAGGTTACTTTACGTAGTGCAAAGTATCCTGACATTCTTTGTGCATAACTCAAAAATAGCTCACTGAAAAATCAGGTTTACTGTGACCCTTACCCTTAATGCAGATAAGAGACTTTGACATGCTGGTTGTGTTGAATAATGAAGTTTTATTTTTTAAACAAGGTAACAAAAGGCCCTGATTTGGCAAAACACTTAAGCATCAGCTTAACTTTCAGCAGCAGTAATTCCCATCCTGCTCAGCACAACACCTTAAGAACATGCTTACGGCCCCCCAACTTTAAATTTAGCATTCAAAAAAATCACCAATTGCTTTTAAAACTTTTGGCCTTCAAACTTGAATTCTAAGTGACTTTCTTTTTCCAGAAAGCAACAGAGAAGGAAAACCGGAGACCACTGAAGCAGAACATGGAAGGGAAAATCCACAAAACATACCTCACAAGTGCAAATAACTGAATAGTTCCTGTTACTCATGGTGTTCTTCTCCAAATAATACTTCAAATACTTAATTTTTTGTTCTTTCCATCGGCTTAAATTAAGATCACAGAAGGCTTTTAACCTTGGTATACTTGCAATAAAGGCAAACTTTCCTTTAGCTTGAGCACCCTGCCTATATGCATCTACTTCCAGACTTGTTAAACACAAGTAAGGCAGCCATTATGCCTTGTCTTCTACAGCAAGTCCTCAGTGTAATAGTGGTTTCTCAGTGAACATGGAAATTATCTCATCCAGATAGTGCAAAAAGCTTGAAAACAAGCAACCCACAGAAGATCCCTGCAGGACACCAGTTGTCATTTTGAAAGATACAGATGCATTATTCTTGCTGGAGGCAAGAGCTTGAAAGTCATCTTTCACTAGTGAAGAACTAAATGTGCTGAAGCCCTTCCACCAGCATATCCCTCTCTCTCTCCTCAAGAGATAATTCCATATACGCTCTATGCCTGCAGCTATAATATTTTATATATAAAAATATATAAATATTAATATTAATAAATTAATTAATTAATACATATTTTATATATACAGCTATATATAATATTGAAGTTAAAATAACTAAACATCAAAACACATTGAATCAAAATGCTGAAGTAAGAACTAAGTAGTAACTAAGACTAAAGGTTTGTTATAAAAGAAAAGAAACTAATAAGGTGAGAGGTGTTATATGACTCAAGCAATCAGATACATACAAAATGATTGGAAAGTCCATACATATCAGATTTTCAGTAGAATTGTGGAGTTTGCAAGCTTGTATAGTCCCTCTGAGTACAGCCAGTCCCTCGATGGGGTCAGTCCTTTGATTCACAGCTTCAGTTATAGATGAGTTGGTCCAGAGGTAGGAAGCAGGGATGAAAAACATGGGATGGAGCAGCTGCTTTTTATGTCCCTTTGCCATGCGGCTTGTGGCAATTCACAGAAACAAGATGGAGTCCAGGGTCACCTGGGCAAGTCCTGGTGATTCAAAGTGTAACCCCTAGGGTTCTTTCATTGAGTTCCTTTAATGCACTATTAAGGAAGTTTATTGTTGCTTCCATTTTTTCTGGGGTGTCACCGAGATACACAGCACAAGTTGAAATACAGCTTTATCAGACGTATCCGTAACTTACGATACAAATATGTCACATGCACATGAACAATATCATCATACTTAGCAAATCATAACTTTTTGAATGGTACCTGACATGACCTAGCCCATACAAATTATTGTAATTTTGCAATATTGATATTAAATCATATTCTAAAAGCTCTCCAAATCCAGACAGTGTCACACTAACATACAGAAAATTGAATTAATATTGCCATAAAGACACTCAGTATTAATTGCAAGCAGGAATAAGTGTTCTAACTGTAAAAAATATCCTTTTAAAAATGTGGTTGTGGGCATATCTTTTTATATATAAAAAATTCAATATAAAAATACATTGTTTAAACCACTGTGTGATGTATGATAAAATATTCATACAGTACTTAAGCATAATTAGCATTTAAAAATAGGCATAATTTAGATGTTAATTAATTCCTGCTTCCCTTATCTTGCGAGACCATATGTGGCATGTCTAGCGGCAAAAGAGGTTACAATGAAATGTCCGTTAGAAGGAAATAGTAAAAAGTATATACTAATGGTCCAGAAATGCTCCCTACATACATCATCCAGACCACGAAGGCTCAGACACATGACAATTGTTATTTCTGAGATAATGATAAAGGTACTGTAAGGTAACAGGACAGGAATATCAGACGTTGGAGAGTTAAAGGAAAACCTGTCTATACAGTCCCTAGTGGTCAGTTTGCAACCGTACCCCCACATTGTTTTCCTCTTAACTCTCTTTTACAGCCATTTCTATTGCTTCCCTTTGTGCTGCCAGTCACAACGCGATAATGCTCACTAGGAAGTTGTGACATGTGAAGAAAAAGTGCATATAATTATCCTTCTTTTAGCAACCGCTCTTGCCTCCTCATTCTTGTGTTTGGAAACAGTTTCAGAAACTCACTTAAGCTGAAATCTGAATGTTAAGTTAATAGTTTTGAAGTGACTGATAAGCCCAGATGCCCCAAAACATCATAAATTCAAGTAAAAAATTATCATTTTAGGGCAAGACTAATAATTGCCCCTAAGATGTCCCACAGTAGAGTAAAGGAGCAAGGTTTCAATACTCTCTGGGACCTATCTAGATCATCGAATCATGCATGGGAACAGATTCCATGGAGTTAATATTCCACAGTGCTGAGGAAATGTCAGGGTTGGTCTATACTTACCTCCGAGATTCGGCGGCAGTCGACAGGAGATACTCAAGTGACGTAAAAAACTTGCGTAAGTTACATCGACTCCGCTACTTCTGTTCTGCGGGGCGTCCATACTGCGCTACGCCACTTTCAGAGGTGGTTTTCAAAGGTCGATTTCTGGATTGACTGAGCAGGTCTTTACTGACAGCTCAGTCGATCCAGAGAAATCGATCTGACGGCAGCGAATTTGCCACCGTCAGTATAGACCTAGCCTCAGAGAGGGGATGGAAGTAGCTGGCCAATCATACAAATGATAAGCTTCATCCTGTAAAAGGCTATTGAAAATCATTCTCCATCAGGAGTAAGGGAGGAGCAATGGAAGGAATTGTGAGTTGGAGTCAAAATAGTTTCCCAAACCTGCTCCCTGGTGGTTGGTGCAGCTTCCTGTCACTTACATAAAGTGAAATGTTAGGTTAAGTCTGTCACATGAATGGGCTGTGGGCCAACATTCCTATTGATTTAAGCAGGAATCAAGTCTAATGGTCAGAGCAGGACTCAGGAATCAGAGCCCTGGCTCAAAGGTTAGCTGTCGGAGCCAAGGGTCACAGCCAGTGTCAAGAACCTGGAGTCAGAGCCAGGTTACATGGAGTGAGGCTAGCTTGAAGCAGCAGGAGGGCTAGAACAAGCAGGTTTAGAAGCTGTCACAGCCTAGGACAAAGGCTTTGGATTGCTGCTGCTGGGTTTATGAGCTATCTGCTAACTCTTCCAGCCGATCAAGGGGCATAGTCAATCAGGCAGCCTATACAGGCCAAGCGTGCTATCTAGGTTGCCCAGAAAATTGGCTTTGCTGCAGGCCCTGATTTCTGCCAAGTCTCAATCTCACTCTTTACTTGGAGTTTCTGAATACAAATTATGATGTTTATTATTTGAACCTTGCAATGCTCAGGTTACAAAACGTTTGATCCTGGAAGGATGCATTTAAGTTTTTAAAAGTGAACAAGTGTGACAGTTAGCTAAGAGAATCACTTCATGGGGGAGGGGTGGAGAGACAATAAGAGTTCAGTTCTACAATGTGCCAAACGCCAGAGCTCAGAGTAACAGCACCTATATTCCCCTCTGCAGTCTACCAAGTGCAGGGTGGAGACACATCTCTTACTCACTCCTGACAGGGGATTTTAAGACTGTACAGCTCCCTGCTTTACACTGTAATATCCCCAGCAAGCCAGACTGCCTAAAAAGGCCAACACCTGTGCTTTGTTTCCCTCTCACAAGGTCTATCCCAGATGCATTACCTTGTATTACCGGTGCAGTAATAAGTTATCACATAACACCTTCTAAGAAGCGCATGTATTCTTAAGGTAAAAGCATTACAGAGAAAACATTTTAAAAATTATAAGCATGCTAAAAAGCTTACAAGAAGTCACCAGCAACCGCAGTCTAGCTCTCTGTTAGGTTTTAGTCCTTCAAAGCCTACGAAGGGGTTTTCTTCTAAGTTACAAGTTCATCCATCTAAGATCCAGAACTAGAAGAAGAGCTGGGCAGAGCTGCCATTTATGTATACAGTTCAGGCTTACTTCAGTTAGATACTGGCCTTTTGTAACAGATAATCAGCAGATAATGACCCTCTAGTGGTGCTCAAACTTTTCCTGTCAAGTCCCCCTCTCCCCACCATTAAAGGAATCTGTCTGCACCCCCCTCCACTACTGCACAGTTGGCTCAGCAGAGGAACTTGGGCTGAAAGTGGAACTGGGGATGGGAGAGGATCTGGGGCTAGAGGCAGAGCTGGCTTGAGGGTGGGGAGGGAATGAGGGCAGAGCTGGGCTGAGGACAGCGTAGGGGGTGTTGTGTAACTGTGGCTGGGGCTGGGCTGGTGGCAGAATGGAGCTGTGGCTGGGGCCAGAGCTTAGCTGGAAGCAGAGTGCAGCTGGGTAACGCTTCCTCCCTGCCCTTCCTGGGAGCTGGCCTGTGTCTCCCTCACCCCCGCAACAGTTTGGGGATCATAGCTCTCAGGGCATTGCTTCAAGAGACTAGGTTTTTGCATAATGAGCTTAAGTTTAAGCACATGCTTAAGTCTCACGGAAGTCAATGTGACTATTTACATGCTTACAGATATGCACATGCTTAGGTGTTTTGCTGAATACGTGCCTGAAAGGGGGTGCATAAAAGAACATATTTATTGGCAGAAAATGTTAACTAAGAGCTTTCCATCAACGTTCTTTGCTAAATCTTAGATCTCCAAGGGAGGGAAAAAACAACATATATTCATTAAAGACCCAGAATAACACTATTCAAGCAATTATCCTAGAAGCTGTGAGACCAGTGTGATCTACCAGACATATCTAAGGCTACTGAGGAGGTGTAGAATCTATCAGCATCCCATAAAATAACCTTTTTAAAACTTCAGAGCGAGACTGCTGGCTTTGTGCAGTAGTGCTGCAGTGTTTAATACTCCACATAATTTTAATACATGAAACAATCAGACAAATTTTTTTTTTAAAACACTCAGGTCTGAAACATCATAATTCAACTTGATTACCCTTTCTCCACACACAGTACAAGGCTACAAGTTACATTTCACATTCAATGAGGAATTTACATAAAACTGACTCCTTTTTATTGACATGCAAATTAATGCAGAATATTATATATGCAGAAACGAATACATGTATTTAACATTTGGTAAGTCAATTTGCATTTACCACATGTGCTTTCCATACTAGACCAGTCTAAACCAAATGTACATTTTTCTTTTACTGAAATGTTCTACTCCTCTTTTCCAGTATGGAACATTTGCAAGCACAGTTTTGAAATGCAAGTTAGGGCATAAAAAAGTTAATGTTAAATGCAATTTCTTACATTCCTGTAGTCCCACACTAATGTTTTCTTATCAACCAGGGTTTCAAATGAACAGCAGCTGGACACAAAAGGGAGTGAAATAAATTATTTTAAACAAACCAATAAAGAAAACAAGGCATTCCATTACTCTTTGGATATCTGTAATGTCACCGAAAGATGTATTGTGGGATGTGAGGGCAAGCAAGAAATTGCCAGATAATTTTAAGTGATTAACAGCCATTCGGAAGGTTAGTTAATGTTTAGGTAAGAAAGTCTGAGTGGTCCAGTTAATAAGCACAAATGAGGCCTTAAATTTCATAGATGTCATTTATTATGGGGCAATAAATGAAGCTTCTGAAGATGACAATAGCCTTTCAGATTTCATTTATTATGAGGCAAATTCAACCCAAAGGAACTTAAAAATTGCAACACTGGGACAGACCATTGGTCCATTGATTCTGGCATCTTGTCTCTGAGACTTAACAAAAAAGATAGATTTTGATAAATTTTTTATTATTTCTTCAGCTCTATTGTCTTAACAGATATGACCAATCTAGTCATGTGGTTGGATCCTGTTCCAAATTATTCCCAAATCCAGGGGGATGTGCAACACTGGTTCAAATCCAAGATTCTGAAAATCTCATAATAACAATTATGGCCAGCCACATGTCCTAAACTCAAGGAGGTTGGATTTAGGATTTTGGTTTTAGCCCAGATTTGATTCTTATGTACTGTAGTTCTCTGTTTGTTCCTTGCAAACTTAATAGGACCTTTTCTAATTTATGAAATAGCAGCTAGTATGGATATGGTGCAAAGTTCCAAGACAAATTAATTGTCTGATGTCCTGAGAGTGAAACAAATCCAGTCCAAAGTGTCAAAATGTTAATATAAATATGTCTGTGTGCAAGTTGTTTTTAGTTTTTCCACCTCAGCTATGTAGCCTGTTCTGTTTCTACCAATCAAAGTATATTCCTCACCTGCTCATACTCTATTATTTTATGCCATAATTTGAAGGAAAGTCCATTCTAAAAATTGACATATTATCACAGGATTACAAAAGAATGTAGAGAGCAATGAATTACAGTATTAGAAAACATATATAAAAATCATGAGATAACTGGTTAGAACCTTGGATTTCCAGATTAAGACCCTAGGCATCTAGTCCAGGTATTGCAGGAAAACTTCCTAGATTAGAACTGAGGAAAATCTATTTAATCATATTTTCCACCTTTTAGGGTTAGATCTTCTTTATTAGCTTAGATCTTCATTGAGTCCTATCCAGAAAGCTTTGGCATTATTATTTTCTTTTCTTCCCTGCTCCACACCCAGCTCTTTGGCTTGGAAGTTTGCCTATCAACATATCTGTAATTTTGCCAGGATCTGCAGAAGTTTTCATTCATATTTTCAACTACAACTACCCCTTATGGCCTTCTTCCTAGTCTTTAAAGTTCAAGGTATCCAGATAGCAGAATCATAGCACTCACTTTCTACAGCATTATGGGCTCCTGACAGCATCTCAAAATGTATTTCAGAATTGCCCTCCAGTCTTTTTAAACTTTCTATGGACTTCTAGTGGGTTTTGTCTCTGACACTGAATCACCAGTGATTCCTGACTTGGTGAGCGCCTTTGTGCTCCTTCCCTGCAAGACTCAATCTTCAAATCTCATAGTACAACTGTCCTGTTTGCTGTGATTGCCTCTAAACACTACTCTACTTCATTCCCCTTATTATGTATTATGTTTAACTGGAAGCATGCTTGATGCTTTACAGACAATGTAAAAAGACAAGGTTGCAGCACAAACTAAATAGACACAGTAGACAAAAATTCAGGGAATGGGAAGCAACACATAAACAAAGTAATTGAGTTGTTACATTTGAAATATATTTTACTAATTCCCCTATTTTGTGGTTGTATGTTGTTGACAGCTATGTCCTTCCATTTCTACCTCACTGGAACCAGTCTGTGAGGTTGCTTAATTTCATCTTTATTTCTTTTAAATCTTAGCTTTCTTTTTTTCAGCATAATGCATCATCCTATTTTCCCTGTTCTATAAAACCCTCATTTGCTGTTCAACACTGCACTGCTAATGAACAATAAGCAAATAAGTGTGAGTATCTATATCAATTGATTTTTACTTTGAACCCTTAGAAAAAGGCCAAAATCAATAGTCTGGAGTGATAATATAGATTTCAAATATTGACCCTTCTAGAATAGAAAAATGATCTTCTAAATTAAGACACAGAATTAGGATTTATGTTCCATTCCTGGCTCTACCAAAGATAAACCTGGTTGTTAGTAAAGAATTTGATAGTGTCTCATTAAATTTTATGCTCCGAGGCTACTTCCTCCACCAGGTCTGGGAAGGGTTAGCAACAGGAATATGGCAGAATCAGGCTAAGATTTTCCAAAGTGACATGTATCAGTTGGACTGCCTGACTTAAAGAGATTTCAAGTGACCTGGTTTTCACAGTGTGCAAGCTCACTACTAAACATTAGGCCCTTTAAGGTAACTAAAGTTGGGCATTTTTGAGAGAATGATTGTCAAGTGTTTATTGTAGCCAAATTCTGTACTCACTCATGTATGTGCAACCAAACTGGCTTCAGAGCTGAATTTGGCCTATATGTCTTTCTGTTTATTTTAATAGTCCCTTTCTTTTTGAGTTTTCTTCCCCCCTCTCTGAAATGTCACTCCTTTCTAGTTCAAAATTCCTGACCACACACAATTTGCAAAGCCAAAATTTGCTGTAGTGTAAATTTTGTTCATTAAGTATAATTATGAAGAGAGTAGACCAATGATGTACTGGTTCTTGAAAAAGTATGTTTTTGTGCAGTTTGGAACATTTGGGTTGAGAAAAGGAACTTTGGGAATGGAAGCAATAAAGTTAAGGTTAAAGGATATGTGTATATGTCCCCTCTTCCCCCATATTATGGAGGTAGCAGTAAGAACTCCATCATTTAGACAGTATTGAGATTTACACTTAAGGCAACCCTTGCTACTGCCAGCTTCCTGGATTTATATGAACCCAGCCCATCTCTGCTCAGCAGAATTTCCTCTTAATGGGGCTTTCCTCCTATCTTTAATTCCCCCAGTTTGCAGCCTAATTGGCTAATTGGTCCCACTTGGCCTACCTCCACCCTCTCAGAGCCAGTGTGCAGAGTATACCCCATCACACTGCCTGTGATCTCTGCTGCAGAGCAGAATTTCTCAGTCTGTAAACTATTATCCTCAGAATGGTTGGCAGTAGTTATCAGGAAAAGATTGTAAACTTGCTTCAATATCCATTCCTTGTCACATTTCTTTTACTGAAGTGGCTAAACATAGTGCCTTTGCAACTATGTTGCTAAGTGTGTACTATAAACCACTGTACTAATTTCTATGCGCTCTCCTTTGAACCACCAGGGATTCTGGTAACCCCTTAGAAGCACTGTGAGAAGGATTATAAATTGCATGGGGTGAAAGCAGAGATGAGTGACAGATGTACTAACAGATGGGGTGGGTGGGCAGAGAGAATGGAGATGGAGAATCCCTTGCTATAGATCATGAAACAAAGTAACTGCTGGCATTGCAGAGGTTTCATCATCATAAGATACATGAATAAATTTAACTTGTTACATTAAAAGGCAGTCAAAGACAAATCAGCATTGACATGCTATTCAATTGAATCGCAAAAATACATACAAAATGACAATGAAGAGTTTCTTAACATGATGCTATAACTTATAATGTACATGAGTAAATGTATATTAATTTAAAACAAAAAAAATACACAGCTTTTGAAACTGGTGACATGGGTGCATTGTTAATGGGGCAAAAATCAATGTCTGTTTTGCCTGGTACAGAAGTCAGAAGAAGATGGATTGCATAATGAGTCCTAAATATAGTTAGAACAAGGTACACGATTCCATTTTTTAGCAATTTATGGACAGTTTTCTGGAACTGTTATAAATACTACAGCAGTAGAGTATATATGCTTTGTATAGAAAAGAGGGGAATTAGAGAAGATTATTATGAAGTAGCAAAGCAAGAGTGAAATGTGGGTACCATTCTAGGAAGAATTCTAAGAGGACCTGACCCAACTCCCTCTGAAGTCAACAGAAAGACCTTTATTCATTTAAATGGGAGATCGATCAGGCCTTATATGAATACAGTAATTGATTTAGGGTCTGATCCTTTAACTGGGGGGTTGTCTATATTGATGCGGCACTGTCAGCAGCACTGGATCGATTTTGTGGGATCAATTGAGCAGCAGGGGAGACCCTCTCAACTGATCCGGAAGTCGACACCGTTAATACACCTGTGCAAAAAGAGTAACTCTGGGTTGCTGGGAGGACATTTCCCATTGGCACAGCATAGTAGGGATGCCATGGTAGGTGGAAGTTAGGAAGTAGAGTAGCTTGTGTATCTCCTGTCGACTGCTGCCGAATTTGGCCTTAGACCAGGCTCAAATCTGCTAGTGCAGACCTCTGCGCTGCATGGTGCCCCACTGACACACTAGCAGATTTCAAGGAATGATCTTGGTCTTAGAAAGTATGAATCACTCAGACTGACAGAAGGCCCAATCTATGCTGCACAAATGCTACTTTCTGAAATTCGTGGAAGTTTTGTCTGCATATGGGCTGCAGGATCAAGTTCCAATTAAGGTAGTGAGGGACTCATCTGCTGCTTTTAAAGCTTACTGAAATAACTGGGGTGGGGGGAAAGAAAACCCAAAATGGGATAACAATACAGATAAACACAATACTTGTATGCATCCCATGGAGTTACATAGAGCATGCCAAAAAAAAAAAAAGGACATATTCATGAGCCACATTTTCATATGTTCTATTGTCATATAGCGCATTTCTATTTTTCTGGAGACCAACAGATAGAAAGAAGTAATGATTAGTGGCAATACAATAATCTTCTATTTTTACACTGAATTATGCTCCTTGAGAGCTATAACTGTACATTTTACAAGCACGATGGATGACTGAGAAACGCCATTAAGTGCTTTATTGGATGCCATTCTCTTGAAAGGAGGACAATAATTTTAAACTATAAAATGCAAACACCGCTCTCCACAACATGGCAAGTATATTTATCTATGATACATTGCAAAGGAGTCTCTTGCAATGTTCTCTGGGCCTACTTAAATATCTGTAATATGCCATTCAAGAAAAGTACCGAGGGGTGAATTTCAAACCAAACAAATTGAACACCATGACTTTGAATTTTGGACTCAGATACAAATGTTATCAGGCTCACTTTCCACTCAGGAGAGACTATAAGGCAGTCTCATGTGCTTGTAGGGAAGTAATTGTTTAATCAGGTTGATTTCGTTACTGTTACTGTAGTCACATTTTTTTCAAAGGCACCCCTTCTCAGTTTTCCTTCTGCATCGACTGTGGGAGTAAGAAGGAACTCAGTCTTGAACTTGCAGTCTTGAACTTTTGTCACAGTTCAGAGCAACTGCACCTTTATTTCTCCTCAGTAGTCCAGCAAGGGCACCCAGTCTCAGGCTTCCAGCTCCCTAGCCATTACTTTTCTTAGGTGAAGACCCGCATCACTCTCCCTTCTAACAAAGATATTTCCAGGCTGTACGGTTCCCTGCCTACACTGGGTTATTCCCCACACAGACAGGCTGCCCAAACACCCCTGCTTGCTTTCTCTTTAGAGATGGTTAACTGATTGACCGCCCACAATAATAGCTATTATACAGCTTTTCTTATGCAAGCCTATTTTCTGTAAAGAATAATTATAGGTGTGGGGAGAGAGGGAAATGGAGGGATGTGTGTGTGTATATATGAAGATAAACATTTAACAGCAAGAGAAAGGGGCAAGGAATTCTCTTTTTTTTATGAGCTTCTTATTGAATTAAGAAATAGAGTTGGTAAAAAAAATTGAAATTTTTTTAAATTGAAAAATAGCACATATTCCAAAAAATTGTTTGGCAAAAGATTTTTTCTGGTTCTGAAGAAATTGGTTGGTTGAAGGGGGGCGGGGAGACCAGAAACCTTCATTGCATTTTTTTTAACTGCTACTTTATTTTTCCTGAATAAAATTGGAACTTTTTTGTTTTTCAACCTTATTTCTGGTTTTGATTGGGTACAGGTTATAACATGCTATGTGTAGTTTTTCTGACTCCTTGATTGCATGAGTATGGACATAAATACTTGATGCGTTCACTCCAGTTGTATCTTTCTGTGAGGTTTGGAAATTTTAAGAAATTGCAAATTGAGTTTATCTGAACAATTTCCCTTTTGAAAACTTTGAAATAAAATTTCTCATGGCGGGTGGGGGGAGGAAAAATGTGATCTAAAATACTCTATGCACTCTACTGAAGAATTTAAGTAAAGTGGAAGAGAGAAAAAATTGGATTTCTGGAAGGTAATAATTTTATATCAGGAAAATGACACAGTAAAAGATTATAGGACACACTCACTTCAGTAAGGACTGCAGAATGTGGATCTAGAACATAAGAATAGCCATACTGTGTCAAACCAATGGTCCATCTAGTCCAGTATTCTGTCTTCTGACAGTGGCCAATGCCAAGTGCTTCAGAGGGAATTAATAGAACAGGTAATATCAAGTAATCCATCCCATTGTCCATTCCCAGCCTCTGGCAAATAGCAATCCCTGCCTATCCTAGCTAATAGCCATTGATGGACCTATCCGTCATTCACTTATCTAGTTCTTTTTTGAATCCCATTATAGTCTTGGCCTTCACAGCATCTTCTGGTGAAGAGTTACGCAGGTTGACTGTGCATTCTGTGAAGAAATACTTTCTTTTGTTTTAAACCTGATACTTATTTAATTTCATTTGGCAACCCTGAGATTTTGTCTTATGAGAAGGAGTAAATAAAACTTATTTATTTATTTTCTCCACACCAGTCATTCTGATTTTTTAGACCTCTATCATAACCCCCATGGTCATCACTTTTCCAAGCTGAAAAGTCCCAGTTTTGTTAATCTCTCCTCATATGGAAGATTCTTGATACCCTTAATAATTTTGTTGCCCTTTTCTGTACCTTTTCCAATTCAGATATACTTTTGTGAACTATACACAATGACACCAAAATCTCTTTCTTGAGTTATCACAACTAATTTAAACCCCATTATTCTATATATATAGTTGGGATTATGTTTTCCAATGTGCAATGCTTTGCATTTAACAATATTGAATTTCATCTGCCATTTTGTTGCCCATTGTGTGAGATCCCTTTGTAACTCTTTGCAGTTTGCTTTGAACTGAGCTATCCTGAGTAGTTTTGTAGCCTCTGCAAATTTTGCCATCTCCCTGTTTACCCCTTTTTCCAGATCATTTATGAATATGTTGTACTGGTCCCAATATAGACCAGACAGACACCACTATATACTTCTCTCCATTCTGAAAACTGGCCATTTATTCCTACCATTTGTTTTCTATCTGTTAACCAGCTACTGATCCAGGAGAGGGTTCCAAGACTAGCTGCTCCAAGAAGCAGTCCTTTAAGGTGTCAAGAAACTTTATGTCTGCATCCTTGAGGTGAAGTACCCAGTTAACATGGGGACAGTTAAAATCCCCCATTATTATTGTTTTTTTTATTTTTCTAGCCTCTGTAATCTTCCTGAGCATTTCAGTAACTATCACCATCCCAGTCAGGTGGTTCGTAGTATAGCCCGATTGCTGTATTCTGATTATTCAATCATGGAATTGCTATCCATAGACATTATATGGCAGAGTTTAGTGCATTAAAGATTTTTATTTCATTTGACTCTATGCTTTCTTTCACATATTGTGCCATTTTCCCCATCAGTACAACCTATTCTGACCTTCTGATATATTTTATACCCTGGGACTACTGTGTTCCATTCATTTTCCTCATGCTACCAAGTTTCTGTGATGCCTATTATATCAATATACTCATTTAATCCACGGCACTCAAGTTCACCCATCTTACTATTTAGACTTCTAGCATTTGTATATAAGCATTTAAAAAAATTGTCACTTTTTAGCTATCTGCCATTATGTGATGTAATTCAGTTGAATGGGATTCTTTTTCATGTGATTGTTTCTCATCAGAGCCTACCCACATTTTATCTTATTCATCCTCTCCTGCATACCAAATTATAGAGACTCTCCATTAATAGATCCCCCCATGGGAGGATCCAAACCACATGCTCCTCCGCACCGATTTAAGGGATGGAGCGTGTTAACTGAAGGACAAGCCTTTCAGTCTAACACTGTGGCATTATTGTTATTATTATTATTTTAAATAGTGGACCTGTTCAGGAAAAAAAAAAAAAGAAGTAATTTTATTTTTTATATTTTAATGATATTTTAAGAAAGCCAGTAATAGGAAACCAGAAAAGTAAAGGAAGAAACTTAAGAAAGAAGCAGAAAATAACTTTTTTTTTTTTTTTAGTATTCGGGTTATTAAATTATTCATAGGGGTCTAGAAATTCATTTTAGCCATCTCAGCAAGCTTATATCAAGGAAAGTGAATGTTTTGTAAACTTCAGTGGCATATTTCATTTTGAGCATACATAATAAAAAAGTCACCATTTACTGAATAGTTCAAAATAAATCTAAAAGGTGTAATAACCTTCTATAAATATTCAACCTCTTTCTTCAACTTGGAGAAAATGCCACTTAAAGTTATTTTGATACTTTTGTTGTAGTAGCAGTAGCCACTACAGTCAGGTGTCTGAGAATTTTCAGTAGAGAAGGGCCAGTTTCAAAAGTTCAGAGTCTTGGTTCTATTTAGATAAGACTCCAATACTTGAATATTTTTTCTGACCTGTTTAAATAACTTGTGCTAATTAACTGGTTTACAAAATCTTAGAAGACCAGATTCTTTCTTGATTTCTAGGCTATCCAGATTAGAGGACAGAAATATTTTTATTTAATATTTGCACTAGGGCAGCACGTAGAGATCAAAGATCTGTTGTGCTGGGCATTGTACATACACAACAAAAAGATAGTCCAGCTCCCAAAAGCTTATAATATGATCTCTAAGGCTTTACATTTTGTAGGGCCTATGCTAACTAAGACATTCAGTACTCTCTCACTATCTGTAACTGGCCCTATGGCTGGTGTTCCAGGTGGACAAGGCCCTTTGTATATCCACAGATAATATAGTCCTAAGGTCATCAGTGGCTTTTTGGGCTTTTTGTTTTGTTTGGTTTTTTTACCCTTCTGCTCCATACTCTTAAACTGGAAAACAAGGCTGAGTTGTGAGTGGAAGTTCAGGTTGGTTCTTGTTTTACAGGCAGTAGGCTACCCATCATGTGTTTTCAATGGAGTTACCCAATTAACTTTTAATTCAGTAAAATAAAGGACACCACACTCAAGAAAAACATAATTCTTATGAAAACTCACTATTACTAATCATTATTTGGAACTCCATTGTAACTGTTTATTACTAATTCAAAACTAAATCCTAGCACTTCCCACACATGTGAGTTCAAGACCATCTGTACACCTGAATGGTCTTAAAAGGGGACAGGTTGCAAAGAAGCTGCAGAGTGGAACTTTGCTCCCCTGAACATCGCAGGGCAGTGCTCTATGGTGACTCTTTCCAGCAACACGAAGGGGGCTTTTCAATGGGTGGTAGGGAGAGATAGGTACTTAATTGATGTACATTCAACTAAACAGATCCATCTACCAATTCATGTTCCCTCAGCAACAGACCATAGTAGTAACAATTGCTACTGTAGTGCAAAGGTTATAATGGCAATCATGGAATTGGTTGGCAGACCTGATGGATCAGGGAGGGCATAAAGGTTAGAGGTAAATATTTTGACTGCACCTTAATCCCTCTGCAAACCCTGTTTACTTGGACAAGAGCAGAAGGCAAGGACTTGGCTCTTAATATTTATTCCAAAGAGAAAATAACATTATGCAGGATCTACATTCTCTCTTCTGCTGTTTATAAGACACAAATTGAATCACATCTCAGATTAGGTCATTGTAGCAGTATCAAACTGTTTTAGTAAATTATTCATTTTATTTGAAGTAATATTTTTAAATAATTTTCCTGTCATCCGTTTTCAAACTAAAGTTAAGTCACTCTTGGATACAGCCAAAAGACAATTTGTCATCTGATTTATTACATGTCTACAGACCCTGATCCAAAGCCCATTGAAACCAATGGGAATCTTTGCATTTAGTTTAATGGGTTTTAAATCAGGGCCATAGGACAATATAGTAAAGATGAATACTTAGCTCCACTATACCATGCTCATTTATTCTCTTCAGCTACACCCTGTACATTCCTTAATAAGTGGAAAATACCGAACATACAATCGGACAACTGTTTCTTTGAAAGATGAACACAGTTATTTTAACCAATAGTTACTTAGACATACGACACAGTAATTACCCTGTTCCTATTCTGGTAAAAAATGTTTATTTATAGAACACGCATTATGAAAGGTATTTTGTTAGTTTCACAGGAAATTACAGATTTTATTCTCTCCTCTAAAAAGTCTACCTATTTTCTGAAAATTTAATCTCTCCTCCAATTGTAATTGTATATTAATCTTTGATATAACCAGTGATGTCTTGCATTACAAGAGCACAATCAAGTATTAAATCGAATTTGGAAAGCTTTATGTTCATTTGTCCCTTTTTGCACAATTGTAACAGACATTATTCTCTGTACTGGATTCAGTTTTTCTGGGCATAGAAACCTGCTCAGACTCTTGATTTATGGTGTGTTATTTACGCTAATATACAGTAGGCTTGCTTAGCAATCTTTTCATAGTGTTAACCGGCCCTTAGCTACCAACTCTATTTCCTAGTCTACTTCTGGCACTGACAAGGTAGCTGTGGGAGACTGTAGGCAAGTCAAGTGCAATTTAGATCTGAGCTCTATAGGTCAGAGCTCTCTGGCCAAGTCAATATCCTCTCTGGTAGAGGAAAACTTCTGTAACGATTACAAAGTGCAGTGCCCTACATAATACTATGAGGTAGAAAAGAGGAACCCTTTTAGTGGCCAGTTGGCTAATAATTATGCCTTATTCTGCTGTTAGTAACACTCTGATGGGACCAGATTAAAACTGGTAGCCCACCATCTATCTATGCACACATCTATTTCAGCTATCTTCATCTTATTGTTCCAGCAGGGTGGACCTTGAGCAGTAAAATTTTCTAGTGGTTAGAGCAAAGAACTGGCAGTTGGGAGACACTGGGAGTTTTACCCTTGACTTCAGTGGAGCCAGGATTTCACCCACTGGTTCTAGTCCTGACTGATAGAGGCTGACTATATCCCCCTCCGATCACTCACTTTGCCTTTGGCCTTCAGAATGTAAAAATGGGGTGATATTAGTCCAACTTTGTAAAATGCTTTGAGATCCATGCTATATAAAAATGCTAGGCTTTATTACCATGTATGTTGAAAACAAGTTTTAATATGACAGTAATGGGGTTATATCTGTTGCTAAGCAGTTTATCATGAGATGGCCTCACTTTGTTACAGAACTGGCCTGTGTTTAGATGCAAGATGTTAACCATTACTCTAGCTTTGTGACCAAAAAAAAAAAAAAACCCTTGTAGAGGTAATTAGATTTGGTAAGAGTGTCCATTGTACAACTGCAACTTTGATCCAAACAAATTGACTCTGCCTCAGATAGACAAGGCAAATGTATGGTTGGTTTTCAGACATACATATATATTGTGTCAGTGAGATCTTGGGACCACATTCTGTGCTGATCTATACCACATGCATGTTGTTAACTTCAGTTGAATGGGGTGTAAATCAGCACAGAATTGGGCTCTTACTGTTCTTCCATCTATTCAATAAAAGTAGTCAGCTTTATAAAAGTGAAATATGTTAAAAGAAGCAGTAGTTTCTTTATTATCCCATGCCCAGAGGATATACTATAAATAAACCCAATCAAATCTATTGAGACTTTGATTTTAAACACTAAGTATGGGATTGAAAGCCAGAACTTCTACATCCGAGTCCCAGGTCTCTCAATAAACCTATTTGTTTTTCTATAAAATATGGGGAAATAATAATTCTTATTTCTTTCACAAGGGTGCAAAATTGCAAATAGATTTTCAGGGTCTATGATTCCAGTGAAATCAAGAATATTATAAAAAAAAAGTACAATTGCATTTTTTTCTTCTAAAGTTACACTTAGATGTGGGCTTGAATTTCAAAATTCAGATCTGGATCCAAATGGAAATCATGAAGTGCAGGGGTAATTCAGATTAATAGATTTCAAGGCCAAAAGGAATCATTGCGATCATCCAGTCTGACCTCCTGCATAAAGCAAGACATAAAATAATTCCTTCTTGAATTGAAGCATATGTTAGAAAAAAATCTAAGCTTGATTTAAAAATTGGCAGCAGTGAAGAATCCACCACAACCCATGGTAAATTGTTCCAGTAGTTAATTATTTGGATAGGAAGTTTTGGTGTTGCCCATTGTAGAGAAAGGGTGCAAAATCTAGGTCTGATTCTTGTTTAGACTCAGAGTTCCCATCCAACACTTTTATTCAAGATTATGTCTCATTAAGTAATTTTAGCTGAAAGAAGGTTCAGCAGAGGGGTCATAAGGAGGAAGGCTGAAACAATGTCTTGGCATATACTTGGGTTTTGATCCAGCTCCCACTAAAGTTATTAGAAAGATTCCTATTAACTTTTATGCAACTTGACTGAGTTCTCAAACAGAGTATGGGAAGGTAGAAGGAACTGACTCAGGGAATGGGATGGATGTCTCCAACTGGAAGAGTTGCTCTTCATGAGAGGAAAATTGGGCTGCCATTGACCACACTATATTTGATCTGTAGATAACTGAGGATTTTAGTTTGAGGGCTGTCAAAATGCCACCTGCATTAATTAATGACCAGCATTAAATTGTCTTAGAAATTATAAATTTAAAAAAAACACACTACAAATGAGCATATTTTTCGTGTCTGGGAAGAAAAAGATTCATTCAACATACATTTTTTTTTCATATTTTATCATGAAGGCAGATAAAAGGTTACCTAAAATAATAATATAATTCAGAAAATACACCAACATTTACATTCACAATTATTCACAAACTGTTTGACCTTGGGCCACGTTCCATAGACTGGAAAGACATTACATCAAAGAGCTGACATTAATAAAGACCATTCACAGTGCAAGCCAATGCAAGGCACCCTAGCTGTCAACAAAATTGTATGACAGTGTTCGGATCATACAAGTAATCCAGTTAATGAGGCATATCTCAGGAACTGGCCAAGAATATAAGCCTGTGAGTGATATGGGTACTTTGTCATGGATTAATAGAATATTAATCAAGGCAAGATGCATTTTCTCATTCCAGTGACGGAAAGATTAGGTGGCATAGGAGTCTTAAAGCTTCAAGTACCTTTGAGAATATGGACCCTGATTTCTTTGCTTTTGATTTAATTAATTTTTTTTAAAAGTGAAAATAACCTACAGTCAATTTCTATCCATTTTGCAATGATTTTCTTGAGCATTTTTACTTTTGTAAGCCTCTTGCTTGAAGAGCATCACTTATCTGCATATAGATTCCAAAGGAATAACTGAACTATATAATTCTGAGCAAATTAAATCCACATATTTCAAATCAAGTTACATCTGCCTTCCTGTATTCCCTAGCAGTTTCAAACAATCATTTACACCACTGTTTAGAACTGGAAGTAGAGTTGCTGAGCATTGTTTTAACTATTTACCTCATTTCATCCCAAAGCCAGTTCCTTTTCAACGGTAGTTGAAGTGCTCTGTGCAAACTACAGTCAATTGTATAACAAACTGCAAAAACACTTTGATAATCCTCTTCCACTGAAAAGTGCTATTTAAATGTAATATATCATTGTAATGCATGGGAAATATTCTGATGCATTAAAAAGGTAACATAAAGAGCTATTACAACTGTAATAATTATGTTCCTCAACTCAATAATCTTTCCATTTGCCTCATCAGCACTTACAGTTCCTGTCTCTCCCTAGTGAAAGAACATATACAGGCTAATGGATTGATTTCCACCCCGTCCCGTCCCTCCACCCCAATGAATACAAAGTACTGCAACTTCCAGCATTAATGGTAGCTGTATTCATCAAATTGAAAAAACACCCGTACAAGGTCTACTAAATCACTGATGTTTATTACTTTTGTATACAATTTATGTATTTTCTATAGAGATAATTAATTACCAGTTATATATTTAGGGCCAAGATTGTGCATGGTTACTGTATATTAAATGGGACAGAGTGCATAGAGCCTTTTCCCACACTGGCACTTCTCATTCAAAGGCCAGTCTCAGCATCTGCACTTGGGGTGGACAGGGATGACTTTATACTAAAATCCTGGCATTCAAGCCACACAATGGTCATGCCTTCCTGCTCCCTTCCTGTCCCTTTCACTCGTACACACACGCACAAACAAGCCTGTCGGATTATTGTAAGAGATGATATAGGAAGCACACTACCCACATGGCCAGAAACTCCGTGAAAGCCTGTATTTTCCTCTTTGGATGAAAACAGGATTCCTTTAGCAGTTAAATTAATGACCTTTCAATTTCATTGAGAATGGGAGCAGAGTTAGGCCAGCACTGAGATTTTATAAAAATCCCACTCTGCTATTGTTCCCTTGTTCTTGTCTTATGAAATACTGTAAACAGGCACCGGATTTGCCTATCAAAACTGCAGGGTGTTAAAGCCCCCATGAATTCTCAATACCTTAGCTTTTTCCCACTATGAAATCATCAGCTGAAAAGGCAGTCTCTGCACTTTGCCCTCTCTCTGGAGACCTTATCCCATCTCCTCCTCCTGGCTCAGCTCCCTCCCTTTACAAGAAATTTCACCTGAGAGATCACACTGTGGTAAGTTGACCCACAACATGTAGGCTTGTGTCAGCCTGGAAATTCTTTTAGATGATAAAAGTATGAGTTAGTAACAGATTTGGGCAATGCATCTGATCTATATCTCAGTTGATAAGTCTGAGATTAGTGTGCTATCCAGACTGCTTATAGTAGAGGATGAATTCTGTAATACACATATCAAATCATCCAGAACTACTTGGAACTAATCATCAGTGGTTCTTGGAGCTGGTTAAAGAACCTTCAATGGAACCAGATTCTACTGGAATTCCACTCTATTAAAATGGAAACGCTTTGAAATCAGGTCAATTTTGACAGAATTTTGTTTAGGAAAGAAACTGAAGAGAAAAAATATCTAACATGTCAAACCATTTTAACATTATCAGGGGTGCGAGGGGAGGAGGTAATCAGTCTTTCATTTTGAAACCACTTTTCTTTTGGCATCTTTTTATAATTGTAATACAAAATAAAAAAATCAAAAGAAAAGTCATTTCAAAATGAAAGAGTCAAATATTTATAACTTAATACATATAAATAAGAAAAAGTCAAACTCAAAATGAAATTTTTCAATCCACCCTAAATGATTTTTTTTTTAAATTTTCCTTTGCCAAGAACTTTAAAATTTTCAGTTTTCCTTTTGATTTAGTCAGAAGCCAGATTTTGAAATCTCTAACTCTTTCATCAACTGGAACTCTGCACAGCTCTTGTGATTCTATTTTGTTCAGATTCGGTTTCATTAATCTGTGGGATAGCCATGACTACATATCCTCAAAGCACCTTGTGAAAGTAGCAATTGCAGCATAACGTTGCTCAGGCTACAGGAGGGACATTCTTTTAAAATTTCACGCCATTGCTTAATCCTGTTCACCTGAATGAATGTTACCGTAATTTGTGAGCCTTGTGTAAGCACCCCAGTGGCAGCTGACAGCATTTAAAAGGCTTAGCTGGTTCAGTTTGCACCCATCAGCACTAGATTACATGGTGCTGAGAATGGTTTTAGCAGCCAGCATCAAGGCTTCTAATTTTGCTCACACAAGTTCAGGTGAACTGATGTTAAAGAGTGGGGGGAAATTTTTCACAATTTCCTCTGGTATAGACAAGGATCTAGTTGGTAAAATAAAGCCAGTCATTATCTGCAGAACTTGTGAAAGTGGAGATGATACCATTTCATGATTGAACAGAATAGAGATACAGGAATTTAAACAGTAAAAAGAAACCCCATGACAGGTCTGAGGGACCCCTCAAGGAAAGTGAAGCAGAAACTGAACTATGTTGAACTAATGGGGCTCTCCCCAAACAGTGTGTTGAACCATACCAAAGCTGAATCAAATAATTGCCTGGCAGACTCTAGGTGTGTTGAGGGAACACCATGAACTATCCTGGTGAAAGAGCTAATGAAACTAAATATTCAAAAGAACCTGCCTGCCCTGTTGAGGAATTACCATCAAGATGGAGGAAGACAAAAAAGGAACCAAGCTGAGAAAAACATGGACCCAAAGTCCCCCAGTAGGGTTATTATGATGGGTGGGCTCCTTTTTTTCTTGTTATTGTGGTTGTGTCCCCTACCACACATCCTTCCAGCTCCCACTGTGGAAAACGCTTGTAAAAGGCATAGCAGGAGTGCACATACTTCCAATCTATCCAAGCGCCTTGTCGCTTCTGCCTCCTACATTTGTACTCAGACACCATCTTCTGTCTTACCCCTCTCCTCAGCCCTATCCCCTTTTGAGGCTGCTAGATCACTCTTCCCTCTGCCATACCTTGCTGGTCTTGCTGCTGGTATTGTGGTCAGTTTCATTTATTGCACCAGCAGGCTTTGTGCGCCGTCCCTCCCGTGTGATTGACAAGCTTGTGGGCCAAGCCTGCTGGGGAATACCTAAAACTTCCAAGCTGCCTGGCAACCAGAGGAAAATAAGACAGTTCTGGGAACCATTGAGATAGAACTGGATTTTGAACTGGCACAAGATAAATAAGGAGGGGGAGAAGAAATAAGGGGACTGGGACTCTTAGTGAATGGAGTATACTGGTCTGGGAGAAATGAAGGCAAGGAAGATTTGGGGTGAAGGGGCATTTCTGTCTTAGGATACGTCAACATTCCAGTTGGAGGGGTAATTCCCATCTCAGGCAGGTGTACACGTGCCAGCTTTCATCAGGCTAGCGCACTACAAATGGAAGTGTAGCTGGAGTACCTACCTGCCTGAGGACCTACCTAGGGTCCCGATAGGATGGTGGGTAGCCCTTTCCTGCTGCCTGTGAGGTTAAACTCTGTTTTTAGTGTGCTAGATTGATCAAGATATACATCTACCCAAGTTAGAAATTACACCTCCAGATGTCGTATAGCCATACCCTCAGGGTTGGAGGTTCCCAAGAATCATCTTTCTGGGGTTCCCCCATATCCCAAAGATGGCCCTGGATATAGCATTCAAGCATTCCTTAAAAGAGGGGGTGGTACACATTTATTTTTTTTACAGGAAAGGGAGGATGAGTATAAAATTCTGTGGTATTTTGTTTTCATCACAAACCATAAGCACAGGTTTTCATGAGGGCTAGTCAGAACTTTTTAGCCTGGGAGGAAATCATGGGAGGTGATATGTGAATCCTCCAGCAACTTCCTAACTACACCTGCCTCTCCAGAGCAAACAATAAGGATTACTGTGAGGTTGCTTGCATTGTAGTCGCATAAACTGCAACCTAATAAGATTCAGAACCAATGCTGTCAGAAAACTCCCTGGGGAATGATGCTGAGAAGATTTATTATATTATGGCTGATGGTGCAGCCATTGAAGCATCTGCGGGCTTGATCCTCTTCAGGGCCCATGCCAGTTTCTGCCAGCAGCAATGTGCGGAGGGGGAAGGAAAATGCAACCTTCCTTCTTCCACATCCTCACAAAGGGCAATCATCACCAAGAGTTGACAGCATTCCTAAAGGAAGGGGTGTAGCTATGGACATGGCATATTATAGTGCATTCTCATTGAGGCTTCAGTTGGTAAAGATTCTATGGACCCTCATCCGTTGGATCTTTAAGTTGCTTGCCTTGAGTGGAACCTTTGGGAGAGGGTGGTGGAAGGATCTGTCTCCTCTTGGGCCTCATTCTGCTGCTCTTTCTCTCATGAGTCATCCCACAGACTTTAATGGGACTACTTGTATGAGTAAAATTATAATCAGTGTGTGGGAGGATGCTGTGGGGATATTAGTTCTGTCTTTAAATCTGTTGCAGGAAGCTAGGCAGAGTGAGGTGGGGGCTCCAGCAGAAGCTCTACAGGGGAGCATAGAGAAAGAGTAACTTTGGGGATAATACTGTTTTCTCCATTCTAATAAAATACCTTGTTCAACCTTAAGGAAAGTGACTGATTCTTGATCACTGTTGCATGCTATGAGACAGAACTGGGCTACTTGTCAGCACGCACCTTGCCTGCTGTTATCTCAGTCTGTTAAATGAAGGAGCCCTGGATGTATGGGTACAAGAAGAAATAATCTTTTCCCTCTCCTTTTAGTTTTTTCCAGTGCTAGTACTGTACTTTCACTGTGCCAGGTCCCCAGCTGCTATGAATTAGCAGAGATAAATTAAAGTCAATAAATGTCTGCTGATTTATCCCATCTATGGATCTGGTCAAGGTCTTTTTGGTGTTGCTGTCATAACTCACAACCTTTCTTCCGACACTCCTAGCAAAACAAAACATAAAAGTCAAAATGTTGGGTGTTGTTTTTCTAAACCAATATGAATCAGAATGACAACAATTTTTGTACAAATCCCTCTCTATCAATGTGGTTTCCTACATTGTCTGTAATCAACACAATACTCCCCGTTTTCTTCCCTCCCAATCTGGTGAAGGATTTGACTGATTTAGTCTCTCTGGGATTGATTGAGAAGTGCTGAGTCCCTGCAAATCCCACAGACCTCAGTGGGTATTATGGGTACTCAGCACCTCTTAGCCATCAAGAAATTTTATTTTCCCCACTTGAGCTCACTTCTTCCTCCTCCTCCATCCTCTCACAGTTGGCAGGGAGAGAGTGCTGCTGATTGCTTGACTACTGGTTCAGCTCCAAACACATATCACAGCACATAGAATTTCCCCTTTGCCTTTCACCTCCCTTTCTTTCCAATACATTTTTCCTTTCCATGTGTGGCACCAATGAGCAAAGCTTCTCTCTTTGAAAAAGTTGGGGGCGTTTTGTGTGTGGTTTTTTTGCAGCGTGGGCAAAAAGCAAGGTACACTGGGTTTTCTTCCTATGAAAACTTTCACGTGAAGCTCTAATCAATCAATTGCTAAGTTTTAAATCAGACTCATGCTCTTGAATTGGTCAAGCTTTAGTCTTGCACTTTACGTCGTCAGAACCGCTTGATGGATTTATAATTTGCCAATCCATTTGTTATCCTACAGTATATGTAAATCAGTGAAGTATTTCATGGAATCTGACAAGAAATAAAACCAAAGCCAGTTTCATCACTGGGAAAACTCTTAGAAAATAGTTATGAGCCCCATGTGCCTGAAAACAGCATCACACTGTAATAATAGCGAATGGTACTCTTTAGTGATATAATTATTGTCATCCCAAAACATTTTACCAACTATATACATGCAGCAACTTTGAAATGCGACCACCTCTTCTGGGATGATGGAAGCCATCTAGAGAACTGCCATACAGCATAGTACATAATAGTATAGGGGTGTGGAGTTGGGTGGGGAGACACAATGGCAAATTCCTGCTCTTAGGAGAAAAAATGTTTAGAACCAGGTTCTTTGCCTTGGCTTTGGGCTTATGCTGCTTCAGCTGCTCTAAAAGGGCAAGCAAGGATTCCCCTGACAGAAGGGAAGGAAGCATAGAGTAAATATAGCAAGCTCTAGGACAGTGCGTCTAGAGACGGGATGTGACAGCAGCGAGAGGAGTATGCTATCAGCACAGCTGTCCATTGGGATGTCTGAAGCCAGAGGGCCTGTTGGAAATAATTTTCCTAATAACTGTCTGAAGGCTTACCGTGACTCAGTTTCCACAAAAACATTTGTTTATTAATCAAGAGGCCACTTGCTAATGATTACATCCAAAACACCAGTGTATAAGCCTATATAAACTTATACTCTATATCCTAGCAACAAGAGAGTCTAAGCATTGACCAAGATGTTTACAACAGAATCAGGCCTGGGAGATACTTCCCAGCCTGGTGTGATTCAAGAGACAGTAAGGAATATCTCTGACAAAGAAACCCATAGAAAACCTTGCTTTTATGCCCTATAATAAACAAATGATCTCATTGCTGGTTATTGGACCTAAGCCAAAGCCAGATGAGGGAATTTTAGAGCTGAACCCTGCACTTGGTACCCAATTTACCATATTTCCTTTATGTTGGTTACCTCAGTGTTAGCCTTAAATAAGATAACACTGGTATTTCAAGGGTCACTGTAAGTTTAACACAACTCTTCTTTCTCATGATTTCATTCTTTTTGGTCACATGTCTTGGGCCTACTGTTCATGCTAATATCCAAACTCAGTTTAAAAGCACACTTGACCCAGGACTAATGTAGGTCTAAATTCATACAGAGCCATTTTGGGTGTTTGGCCAACCAGGATGGAGGTAGTAGAAAAGTGACTTAGAGCAGGGCTGGCCCTAGACCAAATGGTGCCCCTGATGAGGAGTGTCTTTGGCGCCCCCACCCCTCAATTTGTTGAAATTTTGAATACCTTATTTTTTTAGACGTTGTAGTCCATTTCATGACTTTGATGCACGATTTGCATGCATGATTTATCCCTGCCATATAAGATGATACATTTGCGTACTAGTATCTGTAAATCTGTATTAATTCTTACCATCTATAAGCAATTTTTTAAAAAATAGTTTCCTCTAAGCTTATAGAAACTTTTTAATTTTAAGAATAACTGAAATGTACTAACATAAAGAAACTGAATTTTGAACCAGCATTGGGTGAACCAGTATTAAATATTGTTACAGAAGGTGACAGCACTCCGAGCCCAGTGCCCCCAAATCCCAGCCTCTCTAGCAGTCGCTAGCATTGCCTGCTAGCATTTCCCCAACTGTGCTGAGTTTACACTAGCTCAGTCTTGGATTTGGTCCTTCATATTCATGAACAGCAGCCTAGATGTTTGTTTGTTTGGCTCTCTCATAAAAATACATACAAACGAATAGACTACACGATATTCAGTTATCTGTTTTAGAAATCGAGTAGGCTGAGTTGAATCTGTGGTTGCAAGGAGTCTGAATCACTGTGTTTTGGACCTCAAGTTTTGAACTACTAAGCCATCAAATCTGGCTCTGCAGTTTTTCTTTAGGAATGGGCAAATCCAGAATTCTGAGTCTCATTCTCTTGTTCTTCTTTTTTTTTTGACAGATGATGGAGTGGGCAGGGCTCACAAAATTTCTAGTGTGACTCTCATCAATTCATGATCTATAGTCACTGTATTTTAAACACAAGTGTGCCATTGCAGGGGGAGACAAAGAACACAACTCACTGCATTTCCTGCCTGCTGTGAGAGCTGCAGATATAACTCTTATAACATGCATATCTTACAACTAACACAGTTATCATGGCTCTTAGAGCTTCCAAGAACCTCTTCTTCCTCAACGCTGTAACAGCACCGGGTCCCCTACCACAGAGCTCTTTGAAAGAAGAAGCACTGCTGCCATGCTGGATTCAAGGGTTCAATGCTAAATACACTGTACAACAGCAGAGTGGGAGGATGTGCCAGACTGACAATATCCTACAACATCCTGGACAAACCTTAAGGAATTAAGATAACCTTGATTGTATAAAATTAAACCATACTGAGTTAGGTTTGGTAACTTTGAGGTCCATTGTAGTAAGAAAGCAATTGTATATATGTTACTGTGCAGCTGTATATAACTCCTCTAGGAGAAGGACATGCTAATGTAATTCCTCTAGTTATCAGAGCCACCCTGTAGCGAGATCCACATATATGAGTTAAAACTGGGTTCTCCAGGGACCAACAGACAAAGAAAGGATTTTTAGTTTAATAGCCTGCTTTCAAACAGGCTCATGGCCTTCTTCCTGATCCAGCAACCTGACAGCATCTGAGCAATGGAGGGCCTCAATTCTTAGAGGCGGGTTGGAAGGACTGGGCCTATGGAGGTCCATTGGACTGGGTGCTAGTTCTGAGCTGAAGCTTTGATTAACTTGAAACCACAAGGAAACCCCTTGGATAGGTGTTGAAGGACTGCTCCTGCCAGAGCCCATGTTGGGGTTGGGATGAATGATGGTAAGTTTATTAGCATGTGTGTAGGTTCTTTGTTTTAATATATTTTGTTTATAGTGCTTTTACCTTAAGAATAAATAGGCCTTCCTATAGCAATATTAATGTTAATCTTGAGCTTCAGAACAACCCTGCACAAAGGGTCACATTCTGCTCATCAGTTGCACAGATGAATAAGAGAAAGGAGATTTCAAGTGGCCTCCCCCATCCATTCCATGGCTGAACCAGACAGACTCAAAGTCTCTTCTTGGGACACAGGACCTGCTTTTTCCCAGTGCTGCTATGGATACTTGCCAACCCAAAGATAGCAAGGTAGAGGTGAGATCTGAGACTGCATTTTCTGTAGAAGTTCTGTGAGGCCACATGAGACCATATGCATCTGCATAGTTCTAACCCAGTCCAATCCTGTCCTCAGCCTCTACAGTCTCCAGCCCCTCTCAGCATGTTCCATGGGCGCACGGAGCACTCTCATTGGCATCTGAGGGAAGGTGTGAAACGGTTCCATGAAGGATGATTACCACCAAACTTCCATGTGGAAAAAGGGAAAGCCAGGCATGGAGAGTAAGATGCATTGTGGGAGGAATAAGTAAGCCACAGACTAGGCATTTCATAGCATCCCTTTCCCAGGGTCAGAGAGTTTGCCAAGACTGTCATATATGCCAACTTGACTCCTACGAATGATGAGGGGTCTCCACTGGGCTCACCAGGCAAGTTCCTCAGGTGTCCTAAAAAAGTTATAGTTCTGCGAAAAGAACCTTAGGGAATCTATGGCCCACATTACTGGACTCTTTCTATTAGTTCTAGTCCACGTGCCAGCTGGAGAAAGAAAGAAAATTGGTGGGTGGGGAAACTCAGATGAACTAAAGAAGAAACTAAGTCCCTAGGACTTTCAAATTATTGGGAGTGAGGTCCCTCTCTGAACAAAACAAGGGTGGTCAATAGATGAGAGAGTTTCCATCCACCCCACTGTGGCACAGAAACAAACCCTTGTGTTCTCTTTGTTCCTGCCAGATGCTACACAGGGAAGTTACTACTGGCCTAGAACTCTTGTAATTCTTGCTGTCTGATTCCCCTGAGTCTTGTGAATAGCAAAACACTGCTAGGTGATTATTATTAGGTTGTTATTATCCAGTCTTGCCTGCCTCCAAACCAACATCCATGCCTTTCTGAGTTTGTGTGGCTGCAGGATCATGTAGGACCAGTCTGCTGGTGCAGAAACCAGCATTAATACAGGTTTCTTTCTCACTTCTTTTTTAGAGTACAAGATTTTTGCTTGCAGTAATTCTTTGGTTTATTAATTTTTTACTACCAACTCACTTGTCCACCAGGCATTTTATCATGTAAAATAAACATTCTAAACAGAAGCTAGAACAAATGAAATCAGTGGAGCAGAGATTAGAAAGAATCTAGGGACATCTAATCAGTCCATTCATCACTGTCACATAAATCTCCCAAAGCAGCTTCACAAATCCCAGCATGCATGTATTCCTGTGGGAACTCTTTTGCATTGTTTTCTGCCAAGGAATCAGCAAAATAATCTATTCATGACATTATGTTCATTTTGGATTAAGTTGAAAAATGAGGACACGCAAAAAGTAACTTCTGCAAGAATTGCCCAGTTTCTTGTTACCTGAGGAAGAGATTTTTGAATTAAAGCGTCTCACTTTATCTTCTTTTGGGAAAACCGTGTTCATAAAATATACCGCCACAGGTTTGTATTTTCTTTCCATTTATGTTTGAAATATAACTGTCCACAGAATGCAGCAAAAATATGCAAGAAGAATTCTATTTATCTTTGCCACTTGTCCAAACTCTCTCTTTTGTGTCCATAAGAGAAACTGACTTTTGAAATTAAAAGCTAACTTTTACGATATATTTTTGTGATTTGTTTTTAATTAAGGTACAGTATATAAAGAGTCATGAAGAGGAGCCACACTTCTTAAATGATTTAATTCAATCCATTGTAAAGAGAGAAGGTCAGCAATGAAGGACTATTTCCTTTCCAAATGTCCCCAGAGTTAATAATAATAATGAATACATGTAATTATTTCTATTGCCATAGCAATTAACATTTAACATGTGAGTGGCTTCAGAGGGACTAATGAGATACTCATGTGCTTGAAGTTAGGAACATGCCATACCTTGTAGAACCAGGGCAGAAGAATGTCCCACTCTGTCTGTCTATTTAGATTGTAAGTTATTTGGGGCAGAGACCACCTACTATTCTGTGTTTGTATAGTGTGTAGCACCATGAGGCATCATTCTAGGTCGGCCATTAGACACCGCCATAATAAACATGATTAACACTAATTTGTAAATGAAGATAGAAGCCACATTTGCTTCCACCATGTCTGATTTTGTTCCCCCAGCACTTTTTCCCTGGGATATTAGGGAGTCCTTTTTTTTTTTTTTTTTTATTAAACCTTCGCCTCTCCAAACTCAGGTTAGCCACATCACCATGGTTATATCTGAACCAAGCTGTGCTCCATAATTGTGCATATGGCATC
>ML675603.1:93625531-93665610 GCA_007922155.1 Mesoclemmys tuberculata | reverse complement strand
ATATATATATATATATATATAAAAAAAGGTAATTTTGTGTGCCCTGCACCCCCATATTCACCCTTATAGTATAATTGTGTATTATCTAATGTAAAATATGTCACAGTGGATGTCTTTGGAATATTGTTATAGTAGTATGTTTGTTGCAATTTCATGTGTATAGTTATGAGACTGCACTTTATAATCTTCCCAAAGATGTATCCTCATGGCTTAAAACATGTTCAGTCAAAATTCTCCAGGAGCAGGGGGGCTATTCACCCCTTATCAAGGCACAAAGGCATATAGGACGAACCCAGATCAGCCTTCCAGGAACAAAGGACTGGCCTGGGCATTAACAGAGAATCAAGGGGACTCTCCAGTGAGTCACCTGCCTTATCTTGGTCAGTTTGGAACAATGAGTAGGTAATGTTCACTGACTCAGGACATGGATGAATCCACATAAGGACGCTGTTTGTCACCAGATCCTGCGGGGTTTGGAAGCCCCAGAGGGGAGAAGGAACATTATAAAAAGGGGAGACATTTGCCATGCTCTGTCTTTTCCACCTCCATCTACTAACACCACCAAGCAACTGAAGTGCTGACCAGAGGGGAAGCCTGGCTGAAGGAAAACCAGCCAGCCTGTGGTGAGATTCACCTAAGTTTCTAAGATTGCTGAAAGTGTTAATGTAACAGAGTACCACCCACAACTCTTGTGCCTCCTGTTGGTTAATCAAGGGAATCAACAGATCCCAGTGCCATCACGCAGGTGCATCTCACCCACTGCTACATCTCTGCCTTAGGACCCATGTCTCTCCAAAGCCCACGGCATCTGCTTCATGACACAGCCCTCTGGCCATACCACAATCTCTGCAGAATCCCCTCCTCTGCGGGATTCTACAGTCCCAGTCTAACCACTTCCTTCAGTGGCAGCTGCACTCCACTGTCCAGCCCTTACCTTAGGGCTCTCAGCAGTTCCCCCTTCAGAGCTAGCTACTGCTCTGTCCAAGGTGCCTCAGTCTGCAAAGCCACCAGCCTTTTCTTCCTGAGTGCCTTTCTTCTCCCTGCTAGCTGCCTATCTATGGCCTCCTCAGCCCTGATTGGCTGCTCCTAGCACAGCCTTCTTAGAGCTTTATTAACCCTTTCCAGGCTAGAGTGGGACAGCCACCTCGCTACCTACCCTCCCCCTCAGATCTGCCACCCATGGTAGTAGGGATGCCTGAGGCTGCTCTGAGATGTCCATGTAGGGTCTCTCGCTGTTTCTCAGTTTCTGTTAACCAGGCACACACCTCCTCCTTCTCTTTCATAGCCTCCTTAAACTCCTTCCTCAGGTGGGCCAGGTCCCCTTCTGCCCTAAGGTGGGCTTGCTCCACCACTGCCAATTTGGCTTGCAGTTCCTGTTTCATATCTCACACCCCTTTGTTCAGGGCCTGGACACCCAGAGTAGCCTTGGTAGCTACTAACCACGCCTGTAACCCTTTTACCAGGCCCCTCTGAGTCCCCTCACACCCTCTCCTCTAGGATCTGAGTCCCTACTGCAGCCTGCTCTGCTTTGGTGTGCGTCGCCTTATCTACCTGGGCCCTCTCTGTCCCAGTCCCCTTTTCCATCCCCTCCTTAACATTCTCTTCTGGGTGTGGGAGATGACTCCCAGCCAGGCCAATGTCATCATGGCAACTCCTTCTGGACTGTCTCTGACCTAGCCTGGTCTCTAGGCCGCTCTTTCTTACCCTGCCTCTTCCTAAGGGAGCAATACCTTTTTATCTGGCCCTCCATGTGACACCTGAAGCACCTCTTTGGGTTCCCCTTGACCATGGACTTCCTTTTCTCCTGCTCAGCCCCTTCCTCGGGGCTAGCCTTACCCTTACAGCTCAAGCTCACCCTTTTCAGGTGCCCCTTTTTTGCAGGCCCAACATGCTCATCCCCTCCCTGGCCTTCTCAAAAATAGGATTTCCTTGGGCTTTCTGTCCTTTTCTTTACCCATGAGGGGTTTCTGTCCCCAACCCCAGTAAGGCCACTCCCTCTTCCAGGCTTCCTGTCACCCACAGCTGTAACAGAGCACCAACTCACTGGGCACCTAACCCTGGTCACTTCCTTCTGCCCTTGCTCCCCAAAGCCTCTAAGGAATTCCTCACGCAGCAGCTTGAACATGTATAGCTGCTGCTTCCCCAGCTGGGCAATATAGGCCTACAGGTACTCCTGTGCTTCCCATTGTTTTTGTTGGTTCTTAAGTACCTACCACAGCAGAGCCTGAAGTCGTCCTTCCTGCTTGTCAGCCCCTTTCTGCTCATGTGAGGAGCTGAGTATTGTCAGCTTCCCTGAATACTAAAGTTAGTTTGTAAAAGAAAAAACAATCACAGCACTTGGGATACTGTGCAGAAGTCACATTTTCTTGATGCCATGAAAAAACGAAGAGGCTCAAATTTCTCTGTTTTTTGTTGTAGCCCCACCCTCTTAGGCATTTCTGTCCCCCAGTTATGGCAGAATCCTTTTCCTCCTCCCTCCTAGCTGGCTCAATAGCCCACTTTCTAACCCAGTGAGACTGGACTCTTTGTGCTCCTTGGGCTGATAGCAGTGTCAGCCATTGGCTTGCTGGCTACAGAAGCTAATATGGATTGTCTCTGCTTAATGCCTCCAACCAGCATAGCTGAGTAAATAAATTATTATAGGGGCCTATGATCTCTAGGACATTCAGCACTGAAAGGAATCAAAGACCAACCCATTTTCAAAAGGCTTAATTGGGGAGCTATTCTCACCACTGAGTCCTTTCCTGTGTTGCTAGGTGTGGAGTCAAAACACTGCAAGGCAGATCCCTCCCTGCATGTAACAGCAATTGACTTAAAATCTGGCCATCCCTTGACTTCTGAAGCAAGGTGAGGCTGTGTGTCCTCTTCCTCTGGATATGGAGTCCGCAGGCTACGTCTTTCCCTTCTGTACCTGGTTCCTGGCCGGTAATTACTCAGGTGGGGACAGAGGACTGTCTTCTCTCCCTGCCCAATACTTTCAACAACCCCAAGGACAACTTGGCTGAGGGGGAGGGGAGGAATGCCTTTGTGAAGCTAGGTGCCTGCTTGGCTAGGCCCCTCAGGATGAGATGCAAAACAGATTCTGTATCCTACTTTGCAGGAAGCAACTCAGTGGTTGCATCTCCCTCCTGCTGCTGAAAGCCAGGGCTCAGCAGCCAACTTCATTCCTCCAGACACTGTCTGTGTGCAGTCACATGCCTGGGCAGTCTCAGTCTTGCACAGGCTGTTAGGCTCTGAAGTTCTTTGCCACAGCACAGCAGGCCTCTCATCCGGTCACTTTTCATCTCTCTCCTAGCCCATATTGCTGGTTTGAATCTTGGCCACCGGCAGAGGCAGAGGCAGCGAGAGAGACAGTTGCTGCAGAGGCAGTGTCAGTTGCAGCAACACTGCTCTCGGTCAGTGTGTGAGCTGCATTTCTCAACCCAGAAAAGTGGCACAGAGATACTTTTCCTTCAAACCAAAATGGAAGATTTGCAACTGGATAACTACCGTCTTATTTTGCTGCAAACAATGCATGGTTTCCTCTTAAAATAATGTGCCTTTCTCCCCTGAACATATATTCACAAAAAATCATCATTGTACCTTGAGTGAAAGGTATTTCCCATTTTAACTACAAAAAATCCTGTATTCCCTGGTAGAAACTGATTTAAAAAAGAAAAATCTGTAATGAATTTGAAAATAGTTGACTGCATCACATAGTTCGTAATGGTTGAGATATGTATTTTTAATCAAGAGGATAAAAAGAGACTAATACTGTAGCACTCACCAATATAGAGCTACTGCATACCACTTTGAAAGCCTAATTCTTATGTATTTATGAATTATTGCTGTACAATTATTAAGCCAACAGTGTATATCTCACCTGAGTTAGTGATACTGATAATTTGATCCATCTGTCATTTTTTGGGCCATTAATTAGTTGTAATCATCACTTATTACACTGTGTCTGAAGAACATCTGATGTGTGAAGTTGCATCTTGTGAAGCTGTCCTGAGGTCCAGTATGTCCTACGTACTTTATTATTTTTATATCAGATAACCAGAAATATTGTGTTCATAGCGGTCTTCTAGATATTACTAAGGAAACTTTTCCAGCATGATTCATTAGTCTCCCTTCAATTTAATACAGTTCTAGAGAAAGTTCAGTTTATTTGCCACATGTGGGAAAGCAAACTCTGTACAGTCTACTCAGAGCACCAAAACCAGCAAGTATTGGTGAGAAGACTGTGTGAAAGCATTGGATTTCATGTTAAGAGTCTATGTGCATTTTTTGATTTATTTCCCTCCCCTCTTTTTCTGTAGCAGTCAGCCTAAACAACTTGCTACAACAAAGTGCCCTTAGCACTTGCTGTCAAGACACAGTTTGTAATCTGGAATCTTGCTATGAAACACACAGCTAAGGCCTGGCTGAGGCGTCATGGCCTTTAGCTAAGCATACACTCATTATGGAAATAAAAACCAACTACCTCCAGTCACGTCACATAAAATTATAATGTACATAACTTATATTAGGGGCAGGACAGAAAATGAAGCTTTCCTTCCAGAGTCCAGATTGAAGTATGACACCTTTTGAAGGATAAATGTCTCCCTAGTTTACCCTGCTCACTTCAGCCCCATCCTGGAGGCACCCAGCATTTCCAGTGATACTATTGAGTGATAGTTGGCTGCCATATGCCACAGATCACAGAAGATTCAGGCTTCTTCCAGTCTCAAGAGACCAGTCACTTACCCCAGGTCAATTTGTACCTCAGATCTTACTCGAAAGCCACTCCTTGGAGCCAATCCTGTAGTAAGCTAACTAAGGATTTATTAACTGGGAAAAAGAAATGATAGAGTTATTTACAGATTAAAGCAAACAAACATCTAAACGCAAATGACTTACAGGGTACTGTTCCAAAGGATGACAGTTGTAGCAATCTGTCAGCACGGAATGTCATTAAGTCTAACCCTGGCTGACCTTAGGGAACCCTGCTTCTGTTTCATAGCTCCAGTCTTGTGAAAGTTCAAACAGCCAAAGAAACAGAGATACAGTTTCTTCTCGTCAGGGATGTTTATACCAGAGAGCCCAAACTGATGGGATGATTTCATGCATACATCTCTCCTTCCTGGAGGGAGTTGGAAATGCAATCAACAGGGTCTCTGTCCTTTGAAGCTGCACAATACCTCATTTGCTGTCAATGAGCCATCTTGTATGCAGGATGAGCACTTTATCTTAATTAATGATGCTTCTCCTGTTTGGTGAGTTACACAGTTACAGACGTTTCCAGTGCAAACACTCAGTGTAACTTTATACCGTGGGCTACAGAGGTTATAAGTGAGATCAATGCATGCAGCATCCTACAAGCATTTTAGAAAGTCTAAACACTATACATTCTTATCAACGTAGCATCTAAAAGTTATTTTGAGAAAGCTAACACTGGTTTCCAGCTATGCGTTTGTAAGTGTTGTTTGAGGCCTGGGGCCCTGGCATGAGCTGACATCTGATCTGCTAGTATCACATATATTATACCAGTATAAAGATTCCATCACTTTGTGGTTAGAGCATGGGACTGGGAGTCAGGACACCTGTGTTCTTTTCTGGGCTTTGACCTGACTGGCTGTTTAACTTTGGACAAGTCTCTTACGGTATGTCTGCAAAGCAGCTGAGAAGTTTGATTCCCAGTTCAAGTAGACCAGCTCTACTCAAGCTAGCATGTTAAGAATAGCACTATGGCCAAGGGGTATGGGTGGCAGCTCAAATTGTCTGCCTGAGTCCACCTAACCCGCAGGCATATACTTGGGAGAGCCATCACACAAGGCTGAGCCATCTCCTGTGCTGTCTTGGCCATGCTGCCATCTTTAGGATGCTATCTCAAGGAGAGCTGGCACATGTGTGTCTGCCTGAGCTGGAAATTATACCACCCAGTTTCTGTGCAGACACACCCTTCATCTCACAAAGACTCAGTTCCCTCATTTGTAAAATGGGGGAAATAATAGCTACATTGCACTGGGGTTTTGTGAGGCTTAATTTTTATTTGTAAAACACTTTGAGAACTGACATATCTCACAGGGTGGCCACTGTAAAAAGACTGTTTCTCAGCTGCTATAAGCCTCCAGCTGAGTATCCGTTCATTTTTATTCAGAAGCTATGCAACATCTACGATCTGGTGCCCAAGCAGAAGTGGAACATAATAGAATTGAAACATTCTGGTCAGAGTCAGCCTGAGAGCACTGTGGGCTGTACCCGGGTAAAATGAAAACACAATTAAGCTATGACACGGTGCCAAACTCCCATTAAAGTTAGTGGAGGCAGTGCTGTAAGTGCTGAAAAGGGCACTGAGAATATGGAAGGGGAGGGAGGAGATCTATTGGATTCAGGGAATTAAGTTTTGATACTTTTCCTAAGTACCTCAGTCAAGGGAAAACTGAAAGAGACAGTGCCTAAAGACCACAAAAGTCCCAATCTGAGGCTCCGTTGCAATAATTTACAGGGCAAATCACAGCAGGTTCAATTCATCCTCAGTGAAAATCCATGGATCTCATTTACACTAGGGATGGGGTACAAGTACAAGGTACAAGGAAAGCAATTCCACTACCACATTAAAGTCCCTCAATGTCTTAGTTGCCATATTGCAACACTGCTTAGCACTAAAATTGACTAGTCCTTCTCTGGCAAAATTGATTTTCAACAGAAAATTGGGTTTTTGACTAAACAATTTTTTCATAAATTCATCATGCCCATGGCACTGCCTCCCCTTTCCAAGAGGAAAGACTGTGGTGGATCATGGGAGACATAGTCCAAACATGGAGTCCAGCCTACAGAAGAGGGTGGGAACATGAGACACACATACTACAATTCCCAGGAAGCACCAAGGCAGCCTTTCTAAAGTGAAATATTTCAGTTTTCAGCCAAAATATTTCACTATTAACATGTCTGCTGAAAATCAAATTATTCCATAGGAGAAAATATGTAACCAGCTTTACTGAGCATTACAAAAATACCTATCAATAAAAGGCAAGATACTGTCCTTTGCAGAGTCCCAACACTACTACTTCTCCTGTGCGCAGGTATACAAGGAGTGGGTAGAACAAAGACCTATTGTGTCGGACAGAATCACTGAACTAGTTTGGAGGGGGAAATAACATATTTCCGGTATGGACCAGTAGCAGACTACTTCCCCACAGTAATAATTCTGGAAAATTCTCTCTCTCTCTCTCTCTTCATCAGGTACTTTATGTATTATTTTCAGAGGGTTAAACTTTCATCATCAGAAATGTTTTACAAAGTTAGAATCCTTGATAGACTTTGCAAGCTTCAAAATTGATTTCCTTTTGTTTTTCTCACGAGTCTCTTATTAAAGCTATTTTACATAAAGTAACTAGAAACTGAAAATTAGTGTGCACTTCTTATCACTTTGGCATCTTTTCTGATCTTTCATTGAGATTCATTAGGATTGAATCATTTTAACTATGAGGATTTGTTTTAACAAATTATTGAAAACTTAGTAAGATAATTTTCTGTTTTAATTATTTTAATTAAAAATTAATTACATATTTTGCATAAAAGATAAAATTAAGCTTCAGCGAAGGTACTCAGGGAGATAAAGGAAGCTATAATTATAAAAAACTAGGTACATATAATCTCAGGACAGGATGAAGAGATAAAGTTACTTGACATCTTAAATGACCGCTTCTTGGAGCAGCTAGTCCTGGGACCACAAGAGGAGAAGCAATTCTTGATTTAGTCCTAAACGGAGCGCAGGATCTGGTCCAAGAGGTGAATATAGCCGAACCACTTGGTAATAGTCACCATAGTATTATAAAATTTAACATCCGTGGAGGGCGGGGGGACACCAAAGTAGCCCACCATGGTAGCATTTTATTTCAGAAAGGGGAACTACACAAGAATAAGGAAGTTACTTAAACAGAAATTAAAAGGTACAGTGCCACAAGTGAAATCCCTGCAAGCTGCCTGGAAACTTTTTAAAGACACTCAAATAGAGGCTCAATTTAAACGTACAAAAAGCACAGAAAGAGGACCAAACAAGTGCCACCGTGGTTAAACAATAAAGTAAAAGAAGCAGTTGGAGGCAAAAAGGCATCCTTTAATAAGCAGAAGTTAAATCTTATTGAGGAAAATAGAAAGGAGCATAAATTCTGGCAAGTTAAGTATAAAAATATAATTAGGAAGACCAAAAATGAATTTGAAGAACTGCTAGCTAAAGACTCAAAAAGTAACAGCAAAAATTTTTTTTTAAGTACATCAGAAGCAGGAAGTGGGGCCACTGGACAATCAAGATGTAAAGGACCACTCAAGGAAGATAAGGCTATTGTGGAGAAAATACATGAATTCTTTGCATCTATCTTCACAGCTGAGTATGTGAGAGAAATTCCCAAACCTGAGCCATTCATTTTAGGTAACAAATCTTAGGAACTATCCCAGACTGAAGTGTTATTAAAGGAGGATTTGGAACAAAATTGATACATTAAACAGTAATAAGTTACCAGGACCAGACGGTATCTACTCAAGAGTTCTGAAGGAACTCAAATATGTAACTACAGAATTACTAACTGTGGTATGTAACCCCAGCTAAATCATTGAAATCACCTTCTTTACCGGATGACTGGAGGACAGTTAATGTGACGTTAATTTTTTAAAAAGACTCCAGAGGTGATCCCAGCAATTTGAGGCCGGTAATCCTAACTTCAGTACCAGGCAAATTGGTTGAAACTATAGTAAAGAACAGAATTATCAGACACATAGATGAATACAATTTGTTGGGGAATACTCAACAATGAGTTTTGTAAAGGGATATGCCTTACCATCTATTAGAATTCTTTGAGGGTGTCAGCAATCATGCGGACAAGGGTGATCAAGTGGATATAGTGTACTTAGATTTTCAGAAAGCCTTTGACAAGGTCTCTAACCAAAGGCTCTTAAGAAAAGTAAACTGTCATGGGATAAAAGGGAAGGTCTTCTCCTGTATCAGTATCTGGTTAAAAGATAGGAAACAAAGAGTAGGAATAAATGGAGAGAATGTAAATAGTGGTGTCTCCCAGAGGTCAGTACTGGGACCAGTAAAACATATTTATAAATTATCTGGAAAAAGGGGTAAACAGTGAGGTGGTAAAATTTGTAGATGATACAAAACTACTCAAGATAGTTAAATCCAAAGCAGACAGTGAAGAGTTATAAAGAGATCTCACAAAACTGGGTAACTAGGCAAAAAATGGCAGATGAAATACAAAGTAATGCACACTGGAACACATAATCCCAACTACACATATAAAATGACAGGGTCTAAATTAGCTGTTACCAGTCAAACGAGAGATCTTGGCGTCATTGTGGATAGTTCTATGTAAACATCCACTCAATGTGCAGCAGCAATCAAAAAAGCTAACCGAATGTTGGGAATCATTAGGAGAGGGATAGATAATAAGATAGAAAATATTGTCTTGCCTCTTTATAAATCCACAGTACATCCACAGCTTGACTACTGTGTGCAGATCTAGCCACACCATCTAAAAAAGGATATATCAAAATTGGAAAAGGTACATAAACGGGCAACAAAATGATTAGGAGTATGGAAAAGCTTCCTTATGAGGCAAGATTAATAAGACTGGGAATTTTCAACTTGGAAAAGGGACAACTAAGGGGGGATATAATAGTGGTCTATAACTGGTGTGGAGAAAATAACATGACTGGTGTGGAGAAAATAAATAAGGAAGTCTTATTTACTCCTTATCATAACACAAAAACTAGGGTCACCAAATAAAATTAAGAGGCAGCAGGTTTAAAACAAACAAAAGGAAGTATTTCTTCACACAATGCACAGTCAACCTGTGGAACTCCTTGCCAGAAGACATTGTGAAGGTCAGGACTATAACAGGATTCAAAAAAGAACTAGATAAGTTCATGGAGGATAGATCCATCAATGGCTATTAGCCAGGATAGTTAGGGATTGCCAGAGGCTGGGAATGGCCAACATGATGGATCACTCGATGATTACCTTTTCTGTTGATTCCTGTGAAGCATTTGGCAGTGGCCACCGTCGGAAGATGGGATACTGTGCTACATGGACCACTGGTCTGATCCAACATGGCTATTCTTATATACTTTTAATTACACCACATATAGGAAAGACCAGTTCTCCTTCTTTCTCGGTCTCATACTACTCTGAGAATTCTGACTTATTTTAAGGACAACGGCAGTAAAATATTGCCCAGGGACTATAAAAGTTACAAAGACATTGATATATAATGGTCACTGGTCTGCTTCAGATGTCTGATGTTATCAGCATTTGCAAGGGAAATACAGAACCCTGAATCAAGACTTGGCAGGTAAGTAAACTATGTTGTTAAAATGCGTTATTATGAAGTTGTTTAAAGGGACATCTTCAACTTGGAAATCACTTGTCTCTTTCAAACTTTTGTATATAATAATGTTATGGTGACACCTAAGGTTGGCTACATTTTTTTCCTTTTATATTTTCAGTTGTTCAGTTTGGCAGCACTTTGTGCAGTCAGCTTCACTGATCCCCTGTATAGTCAGTTGTGCCCTCATCCTGCAAAGACTTAGAAGGTCTTATCTTTACATTCCTGAGCAATCCCACTGATTTCAACCAAATTGCTTAAGTGCTCCATGTTAAGCATGTGTGAAGTCTTTGCAGGATCAAGGTCCTTGATAAGTTTCTTCCTTGCTGAAAAATACTGGATAAATGTGAACAGGGGAGCAGTGAAACCTTGATATCTTTGAGAAATTAAAGAGGTCTGTCAGATTACACTCTGCAAAGGATAATCTATTAAAAAACTGCAATATTTTAAATGAATCAATTAAAAAAAATCAAGCTGATAATGTCCCTTTAAATCTACCCATACTGGCTTGAGATTTTAGACTGATCTTATGTATTCACTTAATTTATTTTGCAGATGATTTGCTACTCTTTTTATTATTATTATTATTATTATTGGCTAATCTTGCAAAGTGCTGCACAGCTCCTAGAGGAGTTCAGCACCTTCAAATCTCATTGACACCTCTAAGAATTGCTTAATTACTGTAGGATTGATCTTTCTCAATTCACATAAACATTAGCACAGGGAACTCAGTTTCATGGGCTGTTCCAAGACCATGGGCCATATTCTGGCTTCATTTATACCTGTGTAGCTGAGACCAGAATCTGGCCTCTTGTATGAAAAGCTTGTTTGAATTCTTGTAAGAGCTTAGTGTTGATTTGAGAAGAAAAATATATTGTGTTTGTTCTGGAGGTTTTGGTGTTGTTGGGTTTTTTTGCATTTGTTTCTTTTGGTCGACAAGTGAAATAACCTAATGTTCTCATGGTAAAGTTCTGGACTCCTTGTGCAAAGCCAGTATAAAAAGAGTCTTTGTATAGGTATTTTCATGGGGAAAGTTGAAAATAAAATGCCAGGACATGGAGCTTCAATGTAGCTGCTATTATAGCTGACTGAATGTACTGTATACTTAACTTTAAACAGATGATTAGTCTGATTGAATCATTGGGACTACTCCTAAAACTTTGGCATGTGTAAGTACATTGCTGAATCAGACCCATAAATACTAAATAATTATAAATACATTCACTGTACCTTAAAGGCTGTATTTCCTCCCTGTATGATTTGATCATCAATACTGAATTCTTTTTCCTAAGTGGTTACCATTTACAGTCATAAACTGTAGTGCATTAATGGAGTATTTTCCTGCATTAGGATTAATGAGTACCAGAAGAATTGCTTGTGGTGGCCAAATTAAATTCATCCAACACTTTTCTATTTATATTCTAACATCATAGTTTTTTCTATGCTACAGAGATTTGGGGTACTAAACATGCTAAAATCACAACATAGGAGGAAATTGTCCAAATTTCATTTCACAACAGTTTAAGTTCTCTCAAAAGTAATATTACTCAGACTTGATACAATAGCAACATGCCTGTTTCCTTCTTTGGCTTTCTTGATTCAGTTTAAATGGAACAATACTTAGATTTTTTTTAAAATGTTATTTTAAAGTTTGTAGATCTCTTCATTCCAATCTTTCTCTAATGGAAAAAAGATTAAAGATGTACTGTAGCATCATGTTGGAGAAGGGACATGGGGGAGAGAAGACAATTCTTCAAAATATTTCAATATCAAATCCTTACCAGTCCTACCTATAAAAAACCATATTCACTATACAAGCAGGTAGAGTATTGGGAAATTTTTCCTTCTACACAACAACAACAAAAAAATGGTAAACCCAGCAATTGTATAGTTGCTGGAAATGGCCAGAAATTCTTCAGAGATTGTATTTTTCATTTTGAAAATGGAAACTGAAGTGGGGGGTGTATATTCATTTATATCTATATATCTTTGTCAGAGAACTGGGACTTAAGTCAAAAGGGAACTTCTTAATGGTAACACAATGTTACCTGCTAATGTTTACATTTGGGCCCAATTCTGCCCCTCCTACTCATGCTGAGCAGAATCTTACCACACAAGTAACCCCATGGAAAGCAAAGCGATTGTTTCCAGAGTGAGGTGCAACTCAGCCTGAGACAGGGTAAATGAACATACTCCTCTGTGATTAGCTCACACACGTGAATTAAAGAAAATCATTTGAAAAATGAGTTCTTGAGCCTCTGGGGGAACATCATGTGAAAAATACCTTTGAGGAGTCCGCTTACCTCTAGAGCACCTCCTGTCAGTGAGGTGCAAACCTGCACACACTCTCTCTCTCTGCTCCCAGCTTGCAGTGCCCCCTGTTGGGCTTTAACCTCATTAGGCACATCTTCAGTAGTCAGCCCTCCAGCCAAATAGCATGCACATTCTATGCACAAACAAACCCCTTACAGGGTAACAAAAGCCATATGGGCCTATCACCATGCCCCAGTTGGTATCTGCACCCCCTTCTCTGGGCTCAATTCTCAGCCTCTTCTGGGATAGCTTTAAGTCTGTCACTGCCTTGGTATGGAGCTTTGCCCCCAGGACTTTCTCCCTGGAGACTCTTCACCTTTAGCAGTTCTCTGGTATCCTGTTAAGTCCTGTCCTTCACTTAGGTCTCTAAACCAGCCCATTTCTAGGGGCAT
Source organism: Mesoclemmys tuberculata (assembly GCA_007922155.1). Classification (NCBI taxonomy): domain Eukaryota; kingdom Metazoa; phylum Chordata; order Testudines; family Chelidae; genus Mesoclemmys; species Mesoclemmys tuberculata. Next base: position 93,652,553 of record ML675603.1, on the reverse strand, counting down.
AGGCTACCCTGCCAATGGCTGGTGTGGAGACCCAGGCCCACCCACTACTCCAGGTCCCAACCCAGTGACCCTACAAAGAGCAGTCATGTGCGTCTTCCTTTAGTAATTGCTACTGCTATTCCCTGGGTCACTTCCCATGTAACCCCTTCCCCTTGTCTCAGGGATGAAGTCTTTCCTCACAGGATGCGAGTGTCACCAGAACTTGTCTTTTGGTTTTGTCTTGACCACCAAAAAAGAGCACCTTGATCTGCTCAGGCCATGCAGCTCTTTTTAACTGAACCTGCTGGGCTCTGATTGGCTGCTTCCCTGCAGCCCTTCTAGGCAGGCCTGGAGGATCCATTTTCACTGCTCCTTTTCTGGGGCATGGTGTGGTAAGACCATGAGGCCTCCTGTCACATATCACAAAAGTATCAGAAGTATCGGAAGTGGCAGAAAGCTTTTGTTGCTTTGTTCCCTGAAGTGTGGAAACAGAACAATGTGAAGTAGTGGTCTTCCTTTTTTGAACATAGAAAGTAGCAGCTTGGACTAGGGATACTGAATCCATGGACAAACAAACAGTGGCTGCTGCATTTCTCCCATCTATGGTACGTAAAAAGGATAAAACCATGGGGCTTTGTGTGGATCATAGAAAGTTAAATGCTATCACACAGCCTGATCCCTAGCCCACATCCTGAACAAAGGAACTATTGGACCGGTTGGGAGTGCAAAAGCACACTGGATTTAACTCATGGATTCTGGTAAATTCCCTTAGATGCTGATGCCCAAGAAAAATCTGTTCATAGTGGATTCAGAACTACATGAATTTAAGTTTTTACCTTTTGGATTGATTAATTCAGGAGCCACTGTGGTGCATCTGATTAATGAGGTGTTAAGTGGGGTTTCAAACGTTTGCCAGAGCATATATTGATGACATGGCTATTTTCAGTAGCTCCTGGTGAGATTATTTGTACCATGTGTGTGCTGTGCTACAAAGCTAAGAGAAGCCAACTTCACCTCACTGTTAGGGTGACCAGATAGCAAATGTGAAAAATCAGGACGGGATTGAGGGGTAATAGGCATATACATAACAAAAAGCCCCAAATATCTGGACACTCCCTATAAAATCAGGACATCTGGTCACCCTACTCACTGTCAAAGTCTCAAAATGCAAGATGGGTGCTGCAAATGCACCAAATGCAAGATGGGTGTTTCTGTGTCCTACCCAGAACACAGGGTGGGCAGTGGGTTGGTGTGCCCTGACCCCTTAAAGGTTGAGGCAATTAAAATCTGGCCTGCTTCTAAGGCAAAAAATCAGGTCCAATCCTTTATTGGTCTGGCCAACTATTACCACAGGTTTGTAAAAGGGTTTAATGACATTGTGGCCCCCAGAAGAGACCTTACAAAAAGGTGAAATCAGGCAAAGTGATATGGATTGAGGCCTGTGAAAAAGGCTTCCAGAGTATAAAAGATGCTTTGTCTAAAGAGCCCATTTTAGACAGCCCAGATTTTAATAAACCATTTGTGCTGTGCACTGATGCTTCTAACATTGGGTTACGCACAGTATTGATGCAAGATGGAGAAAGAGTTAAGAGACACCCCCTCTGCATACTTAAGCAAAAAACTAACATCCACTGAACAAAATTATGCTATTACTATCACAAAAGAATGCTATGCAATTGTCTGGGCTGTAAAGCAGCTTAAGCCCTATATGTATAACACAAAGTTCCCTGTGCCAAGCGAGCATGCCCTTCTAACATGGCTACACCGAGGTAAGGGAGCCAATTCTAGGTTGCTTCATTGGAGTTTGGCCATACAAGAATTGAATATTGGTATAATTCCTATCCAAAGTAAGAAAAACATTGTGGCAGATGATTTATCGAGAATGGGGGAGTCTTCAGATGTATTAGGAAGCCCCTTCCTACATGAATTTTGTGTTGGGGGTGTGATGCTGTATAATCAAGTTACCAGCTCTACCCGAGTCCTCAGCTCATGGTGTAGAGTGCTGGTACCCACATGGTGGTGGAGCCACTTCAGGGACATCATCAGTCCTTCTCTCCCCTTCCCACTCAGGAGTGGGTCCAGCATTCCTTCCCTCTACATCTACAGGAAGGGTGGATGCAAGCTCTTAAAGGGATGGGACAGAGGGGATGGGCCCAGGAGGGATGACAGAAACCCCTTAACCTTAGGATTTCACACAGAATTATTAAATGTAGAAGATACAGCTGTGTGATGGCAGACATTTTTTTTAAGGCAGCATTCACTGTGGCCTTCTTTGGAGCTTTTGAATAAGTGAGCTGGTGCCTAAGGGAGTCATGGACAAGTCCAGTCAGTAAACTGATGGTCCTCTAAAACAGACCAGATTAGAAAAGAGGCCTTGGTAGTGTTATGAGAACATGCAGATGAACGCCTGTGCCCCATAAGAGCAGTCACAGCTTTCCTAGCCTTCCTGAGAAGATACTTGTTTGCTGAAGTAATAAAAAAAGCTTTAGCCTATTGCGGTCTCAACCCAAATAACTGGCATGCATTCTTTCAGGACTGGGACAGCGACATCAGCAGCCTCAGAGGGTTTGGACTCTGACAAGGTTCAGGCTATTGGGTGCTGGAAACTGAAATGTTACAGGAGTCCCAGGGGAAAGGTTGTGGGGATGACAATAAGCATTACTAACATCTTATTCTGCTTCCAGGAGATATTCAGACAGCTGGTGTTTGGATTTTCAGGTACTCTGCACTCTGGATTGTCAGGCATTCTGGGTCCATGGGAAAGCAGCCAAGTCAGCAGGAGCTGGGCTTCAAGCCTGAAGCTTTATTCATTCAGTGCCTCAGCAGGAGCGTCATACTGTGGGATCTGTTCTGGGTATGGCAGATGTGGCATGAGCTGGTCCCAGTGCTTGTTGGTGCTGCTCATTCATGTTGAGTTGATGTTGAATTGTGGCCAGATGTAGGCCAGGTAAGCGGATGGATCACAGCTGAGCTTCAAGGGTTAACCATTTGCCTTAAATAGTACAGCTGATGGGGCATGAGCTGGTCCTACCACTTATTGATGGCTAAGCTACAGTTGCCTGATGTCCTGATTATTCACCTGGGTTAAAATGATCCTGGAGACTGTGGGGACTGCACTGGATTAGATTAAGGGACCACAATACAGAGAGATGTGGAGCTCATTACACAGTTTTGGCCTCTCCCTCAACTGGTTTGGTCTGTGATGCTCCCAGGATGAGTTTGGTAGGGGACCACTGAGCCAACCCACCTTAACAGAGCAAGGAAGAATGTGAATCATGAGGTAGCCAGGATAATTTTTAAAGTTGGGGGAGTGGCACATTGTGATAGCCGATTAACTCTGAGCTCTTTAAGAAAGCTGTGCTTAATCTGTCAGATGCTGTGGCTGACATTTGGCTCCGTGACATTAAGGCTTGGGTCAGGCAGGAGATGGGTTCCAGACATGACAGTGTGAGGGGTATCCCATACAGAGAAAGGCTAAAAGGGAAAGCTCCCAGAGCTAAATTAGACCTAGGATTAGGCATTTGGACCTTGTGCTGATAAAGCAGGAAACAGTTGAAGTCTTTATAGGCTGAGGTTCCACCCACCCAGCATTATGGCCTCTGTCACTTCAGTACCCTTTTGTGGGACGTGTGTGTGTGTAGAGATTTCACAACTGAATAGAGTCCATGGGCTAGATCGGGGAGGCCCTACCCTGAGTTATTGGTATCCTGAATTTGTGGTAAAAGCCACAATGAAACCAGTTAAATGCCTTCTATATCAGAGCAGAGAGTGAGCACTGTAGTGCCCCTCCCTAATGTATAATTAATAAAGCTGTGTCTTGCTGCTTAAATCCATCCAACGTCTGTCAACCAATCATCTGCTTTTCCTGGTCAAACAGCAGGAGTGTCAAATGACGTTCCTGAGTACAGCCATAGGCCCTAAGTGTCTGTGGCTCTTCTTGAGAAAAAGAAAGGGAGGCAAATGATAAGCTTTAAACCACCAATATCACACAAATCCCATCAGCAACACTTCCTCTCTGTCCATAGTTGCCTTTACTGCAATCTATCCATCTTGGATATGTTTGGCCCTTCCTTCTAAATGTTGTTACTTGGGACAAAATAGCAGCAGGTAGGACTTAGCTCAATACAGTGGGCACTCATCCCACCGTCGCAAAGATGAAACAACGGCTATAATAGAATTTGTAAAGGAATATAGCACTGTGGAGATGTAGCAAACCACATACCAGAGATGATATTCAGCTCTGGCTTCAGTGTTAACACTACTGTTCCAATCGGAACTGCAGACTCCCTTATTCCCAATCCCCTGAGTTTTAGAGTGTCATGGTGAGACTTCTGCCTTAGATGAGTGTCAGGTTTGAGACCAAAACTAAGTGGAGTGGATCTTAAAAAGGAAACCTGTGGAGAACTAATTTAAAGCCAGAGAGGATAATCACTGCAATAGCTCATCGTTTCCCAAGAGACCTATGCTTTAAAATGCGAAAGTACAAAAGGAACAAAGGGAGGGTCACATGATCACATGTAAAGCTTTTGCCACCACAAATTAGTATGCTGTGCTTTCCAGCAAGAAGAAATGTTGGGACAAAGTCCAAAAGCAGCACAACTATGTTAAAAAGCAACATCAGAAGCAGAGTAACAATCCTTTGCACTTCTATAGCACCTTCCACCCAAGGATCTGAAAAGACTTTACAAACTTATGAAGGTAGCTTCCCAACATCTTTGTGAAGATGCAAGGCTTATTCTCTCCATTTGCAGATGGACAAACTGAGGTACAGAAAGAATTTTTAGGTGGCCAGATCCTACTACCCCTACTCATGTTGAGTAGTACATACTCTGTGATTTTTCACAGTGAAATTAACCGGGTTGCTCATGTAGTATGGTATTACTCAGTGTGAGTAGAAGGTATATCAGCGCCTGTCCACAAGCGACTTAGTTCTGGCATTGGCTTCCTGTGTGATTTTGGCTAAGAACAGGAGCCAGATCTTCTAACTTCCAGTCCTAGGGTTAAACCACAAGACCATCCTTCCTTATATAACATAAGTCATAATGTGCTTATTTACTCAATTTATAGAATTGTCTTTGAGAGCTATTATTTCAGTACTCCTATTAATGACTGAGGAACTGAAACTACACAACTACTTTAAAATGGAATTTCTTTAGAGTGGAATTCTTATTTCAAATAGCATCTTTCATAACAAAGGTATTATGAAACACTTTACAATTATTCTTCTGATCTACCACTGTCTATGCAATATGGTGTCTTGCTTGCTTGCTTTCTGCACCTGTTGAAATGAGCACATTTTGATGAAACAGAAGTACATGTTCCACTGCAGGACTCTAATAGTCTATTTCTGTTTTGTAAATGGAATTGGTTTGATGCCATCTTTCTGTCCTTTCTTTGCAGAGTAAACATTCCATGCTATGTTTCTACACAGCTGATGTCAGCCTTACATTTCTTATAAACTCATGCTGCAGTTTATATACAATAAAAAGATATTTTCTCTCACTGACGTGTTATGATGAATTTATCTAATATTTTTGCTTTCTGGCAATCTTCCAATCACAACTATAGAGTCTGGAAAAAAATTATTTGACTTTCATTGGGAAATCAATGGAAACATTGCTTGGCTGACATCTTAGACCATATGAACTGCTTTAAACATTTCTGCTTTGTTGCTGGAGTACTGACATCTTATGTATTCTGTCTTGAGCCCCAGACAGATAGTCCATCCTGTTACATCAGTTTTACACTGGTGTTACTCCACTGAGGTAAAGTCACTAGAAATACATCAGCATAAAACTGGTGTAATGAAATAGAGAATCGAACCCCTTGTATTTATTTGTGGTTAATAATTTGATTTTATTAGATTGTGTCACCATTTTTGAGGGATTTTTACAATCCTCAAATTTAAAAAGCTCCCCCATAGATATTAAAGGTCAAAATTGTATAGAGGCCTCAGCTAACCTCTACTTTGATTCCTCAAGCAACTGTATGCACAATTTTGTAAGCGCAAACATTTCAACATCTAATTACCTGATTGTACTCAGATAAATCCCTAACATTTTAATGAGGGTTATGTATTGATGATCATTTTGTTGCAATGTTCTCTGTCACTCCATCCCCTGGTCAAATTACCACACATATCAATCATTTTCTTTGTTTAGTAAACATAATTACCATTTTTCCATTCTGTCCCTCCAAAAATGTGTCAGTGTGATGTACTTCAGTAGAATCAAACACGTGCCCCTATTTGTTCACCCTAAACATCCCCAACTGGATCATTTTTATATCAAAGTGTATAGCTCACCAACTGGAAAGTAGCTGTATGTCTCCCAACCCCCTTAGAAAAACTGACCTGCCTCTCAAAATGAGTCTGAATGGTATGTATTATTGGAGATCTATAAATGAACTGAGACACACAAGCCAATTGTCAAATTTGGCAAGCTAAAGATAGCCTGCTAAACCAAATTTAAGCACCTGATATAGTTAGGTGCTTAGATTAGTCATCCAAGGTTTAAAAAATAGGCTTTTCCTGTAAAAACATTAGCAGGACATTAGGTCAGACTCTGATGTAACCCCATTGACTTTACCATCCTATATCTAGTATCCTAAATACCAGACAAAGCGATGACCTATTTCTAGTTACTTATTCCTTTTGGGGTTCCCTATATTGATTCTCAGTCTTTCAACAGATGTTTAGGGATAAAAAATCCCTTGGAAATCTTGAGTTGGGCTTTTTCTTCTCTCTCTCTCTCTCTCTCTCCAACTTATTGAATAAATGGCTTAAAATTATGTTTTGCAACTCAAATTTCACTGTTTGCTCAGTTTTTTTTCCTGTCACGAAGTTTTGATATGTTTCATGTGAGAATGAAAGCACCGTATGTATATATATATATATATATACACACACACACACACACACACATTTTAATTTTTTTGTTTTTTTGAAATTGCAGGAAAAATATTGCTTTTAAGGGACAGTGACTTAGACCACCCAAGATGATATCAGGTGTCATAAGTAAGTTAAAATATGAGGAAAGGTTATTTTCACTGGGAAAGAGAAGACTGATGTAACCTAATTCAAAGATATCAGCAGGATCAATACACTTCATACGTTTGCAGGAAATTGTTCATAGTGGTAATATAAAAAATAAGGTTTCTGCAAGACTGCCTTCATTATCGTGAATGGAAGTCAATAAGAACTAGCCTCAGGAATAAGGATTATACACCTAAGGATTACTCATATGAGTGAGGTTTGCAGGATCAGGCAAAGAAGCATCAGTGGAGAATTCAGGCAGAACTGTTATTATTTATTTATTATTTCTACTGTGATAATAACTTAAAGTTGATATTGTCGAGGAACCCAAACTCAGGGGTCCTAACTTACACGTCCGTTGCCCAGCGGATGGTCCAAATTAGCCAGACAGCAGGTTAGCAAAGTCAAAGTTTATTATCCTTACGTAAGGAGGTGGCCCAGTGGTCGGGGCGACCCTCAGCATACATTTCTTAAAGCTTATATAATCTTACACAAACAGGTCTTATACATCACAGTTTCCATGGCAAAGGCAGAGGCTAAGACAAAAAGAAAGGCAAAGGGCTCGTTATCTAAGAATATTTGGGCCCAGCACTTCTCACCCCCCTCTACCTGAACAGCAAGGTCTTCCTCCACATTCCGTACCTACTGGCGCCCAACTCTCATAACTATCTTATTATGGTAATAGATTCTAAGTCTAAACATCTGCTAGCAAAGCACATTCCATCTTAGGCCTTGACAGCTATCCTCACAGACTAGAAATCAGAGTAGAAAGAGAGTCCATCTTTTCCCCCAGAAAGGCAGAGAGACTCCATATTAGTTTCCCTCCACAATATCAATGGAGTATTAGCTGTGTAAATTTGGTTACTTATTTTTGGACCCCCATTTTTCTACAGTATTCATATAGGCCTCTGAAAAATGATTGATGCCTGATTTACTAATGAGAATGACCACTATTCGTTTTTGTTGTCCCTCAATCCATGATTGTAATGTATTTTGCAAATTAGAGATTGCACATTTCTATCAAATGTTGTAGTATCATTAGACGTTGGCAAACACTGGCTTGATCCAGTCTCATAATAGCAAGCAACAAACCACATAAAAATTATTAAGATTTGAAAGAAAAATCATTAACAAGCCTTGGCACTTTATTGCTACTTCTCCACACTATGCTTGTTATTGTAAGTTATTTTCATTTTAGCTAAACAGGCATATATGATTCCTACCTACTAAAAAATTAGATTGGATTTGATCCAGGATTGATTATTTGCACTGACTCTGCATACTATAGAGTAATACAGAGCAGATAGCCAAACAGGGTTTCTGGGAAGTGGATTAATTGTTTTGAAAAGCCTGTGATGAATGCACATTTTTGATCAATCTGCTCAAAGCATATTATGCTGCATAGTGTGCTGTGTTGTGCCTCGTAGACCAGAGACTAATTTTCTGCAGCACAAGAAGCTTTTTATCATCAAATGCTGAGATAAATGGATGAAAATACTGTAGCTCAACTGAAAATGATCAGATATCTATGATTTAAATGGAATAATGTTTCTGATATTATCACATTAAAACATGGATTGCAAAAGAAAATCTGTACATAAGATTACAATCTTTTCATATAAAGTAAAATTTTTTTGTTTTGTTTTGTTTTTTTATCTCCATCATGATCCTCCTCTGAGCTAAATAAGTGTAGTTGCATTGACCTCAACCAAGCTTAGACAGTTTATATGAGCTCTCGATCAGGGCCACTGTCTTCATGTTGTGTTTACAACGTGTATAATAGTTTCACAGAAGGACTGCATATATTCAATTTATAACCCGATATATTTTACACAGTCTATGGGCCTGATCTGTCTCCCACCACAATTCAGTGGGAGGAAAGGCAGGCTGTCTCTAGTAATTTCTAACTTTAGGGTAAAGAGGACCCACTCGTGGTTTGGTTATCCAAGATAAGAAGGATTTGCAATCTCTCAGAGTGGTATTTGAGACAAATCAGGGATGGGGTTATAACCTAGGGAGAGAGTAGAAGAGATCTTTTTCCATAGAAAGACTAGGCTAGGTCTGCGGGAATTAACTTGTTATTACCTCGCACTTTGAAAAGACAATTGTTTTCCCTTCTTCTTCCTCATGGGGACTCCCACAGCATCTACTTGAGGTGTCTGAATTGGCTGCTGGAGAGTGGACGTGGCCTTATTGTATGTATCAAATTATGCTTTCATTTACACCAGTGGAAATAATGAGCAGGTCCATAGACTTCATTTGAGTTACATCTTTTTAACTGATAGAAGAGGTAGGCCCCCTTTGGTCCTGCCTCAGTGCAGGGGGCTGGACTTCATGACTCCTCAAGGTCCCTTCCAACCCTACATTTCTATGATACATTTCACTCTCATCCGGCAAAATATAGCTGCTGTATATTCATTACACAACCTTTCTTCAGGGCTCAGTCCTGTAAGCTTTCCCTGCATTAAACTCCTACTTACTTTAATAGAAGTTCCATCTGCTGGGTTCTTACATGAGTGGGGCCATAACTCGAACAATGACAGTTTATCTTTGTATGTGTACCACAGTGAAAAGGATCCCTAAAAAAGTGCGGTGTCTTTTGCTTCTTAACATCATTTGAAAATCTCTCTTTAAGATTACAAATCATGTGGCATAAATTACATGCCTATTTCAGAAGGGTGTTGCACACATGCTATGACTGTTTTACCCCTTAATGAACAATGAGTCAATTTAATTCACGATACGTGATATTTATTAATTTAAGCTTAAAACTTGGAGTACAGTAGTGAATCAAGAGCATTAATGGGAAGACTCATATTAATGCAATGTTAAGCTTCAGATATCAAACACCCAAAGGTTAGGAAGTTCCAAAATGTTATGATTCTCCTGCAACATTGACTTGATACCATTGCACTTTCTTTATATTTGATAGCTTATATTATTAAAATAAACAAAATATATTAAGGTTTACAGTTAAAAAAGAAAACAGGAATAAAATTACTACAGCACCTAACATAGTGGGGCCCTGGCCGATGTCTAGGGCTCCTACATTCTACAGTAATACACATAATAATAATAATAATTATTATTATTAATAATAATTATTATTATTATTAATAATAATAATACAATGGTGCAGTGTGATCAAGTAGTTCAAGAAATTCTTGTTGAGCTTCTAACTTCCTTGTTCGGGGATGGGAGGGCAATGGGGCTAAGGCCTGAATGTTTATAAGTTTCACTGACTTTACAAAGGAGTTTACAGGTTTTTTTATTTGGATCTATCAATCCTCTGGACCATGTTAACTGGCACTTTAACTCATCCAAATGTACAACCATCCTTAACTGAGACATCTATATAACACCACATGGAAAATTTCTTCCAAAGTGCACATTTGAAATTGCTGGATTCAAGTATTTATAACACTCAGATTTCCCCCTCCAAAATCAGACAATGTGGGTTACCAGCTTCAGAGGTTTTTGACTTTTGTGAGTGCAATATTTCTTATATGAACACATAGGAACTCGGTATTTTTATTTATGAATAGATCTGAAAACATGCCTTCAATGTTATTTAAAAAACAGACATTTTTGACAATGACCCTTAAATGTTTCAAAACTCTTGATAGGGGAAATAAAAATTGAACTGGAAGTTTGAAAAAAGAACACTTAATAACTTCTTCCATTCAAAAAGAAATTCACCAGGAAGGTAGCCTTACCATGATTTAAAGCCACTTTATAGAAAAATAATATGATTCTTCTGTGAATTTCAGTAATTAATGGCTATGGCAGAAGCTTCCTTTGACATTCCATTTTCTTCATGGCTATTTACAGCGCATACAAGAAATCTGGAAGCAGAGTGCATATGTTCAGGGAACAGTTCAGGGCAGCTGCACCTATATTCCCGTTATGTGGTCCACCAAGGGCACCCATTTTTAGACTCCCAGCTGTCAGACTTTACCTCTCCTGACTAGATGTCATTGCCATAAGTTGTTTGGTGATTTATAAGAATGGATTTATGGTCTCAGGTCAGATGCTCATGGATATATGTCCTCTGCATATATTTACAATGGCATCCTTTTTTGCATGCTCAGCAGAAAATAAAAAGTCTGAATGGAATAGGAAATGAACTACCCCTTCTTGGCCCAGAAGTGGTACCAGTCCTTCCATCTCAGGATTGAAGTACATTGTAGAGACAGCCAAATGTCCAGGACTGATTGCCTAGCCTATGTTCAGTTTCCAGTTTTCTCATTCTAGCACCTTTCACTACCTGAAAATTTACTTTAAACATCTTTTGAAAATCTCCCCTTTGCTTGTTATTACAAAAGGCAGATTAAAAACCCAATATACAAGGATTAGAAATGCTTTAGGAGCTATATTTCTGAGTCATAAAATAAGATGGTCAAGCATGTTCAATTTCCTTCCCAAAAAATGATTACATGATTTGGATATTAATAAAATTACAACCTGATAACCTTTCTAATTCCCATGTAAATGAATCCAAAGGACCTTCATAATGAATACTGAAGCCCCCACATAAATACAGAAACTAACTCTAGTTTAGTTCCATTGAAAAAAGTCATCTTGATTACACGGGAAACCTGTAATTTAGAAACCAATAAAACCATAAAAATATAATGTAAATTACCAGTGAAACCAGAGGAGTGATCAAAAGAACCCATCTGAAATCAGAAATCTTTTTCAAACTTGGAGTAAAACAGATCAGTGGTGCCCTACTACCTCACATTTACTGACATTTTATCAGATTTAAGGCAAGCTTCATATTAGCTAAATATCTGCCAATGCCAAGGCTTTGCTAGGTAAAATGCTGTGGCATTGTTATGAAGGCGATCAGACTAGATCAGTGATGGACAACCTTTTTAGTCTGAAGATTAAACATACTGGGCTTGATTCTCCACTCTGTCCAAGATCTGCTCACAAGCTATGTAGAAGGGGGTGACAGGAAGCTGCTTGCAGCTTCTTGATCAGTAGCTTCCTGGCTTTGGCACAAGAGATGCACAGGAGCAGCTCTAACTTATCCATTAGCATAAAGTCCTGCCAGCGAAGGACTGGGCATAGCTCCTTCTCCTCCCCATCCCACTCCTGATGTATGCCCGTCACTCCATGCCCCATGGCCGGAGTGGAAGGGGCAGTAGACACAGGACGCATTTCTGCCAGCAGTGAGTTCCACTACATGGAGGGATAATCTGCTGACCATCTCTGGCCACTTTAGATCATGTAAGCAGTGCACTGCATAAACATTTAACAGACCAGAGAATCTGGGACATTATTTCAAGAAAATCAAGAAAAATCATAGTAAATACTGTGCGGTGGGTTATTTGTCCTGTTCTGCTCCATTTTTGCCATTCAGAAAGCACATAGGGAGCGAAAATACTCTTCCAATCCCCTACTGCCTGTGGGGAGGGGTGTGGAGCTGTCAGTCAACTCTTTTTCCTTCCTCCCTCCAGCCCACAGAGCCCATACCTGTTGAGAGTGGGGAAGGAGAGTAGCTCAAGCATGTTGCCACGTATGGTATGTGATCCCTAAAGCAGTTCTTGCAAGTAAGTGCAGCCCAGAGGCTCCTGTGACGTGGATTAAGGCAGAGAATGAGGGAGCCGTAAATAGTTGCTGGGTCACTCATTCCCCTCTTCTGTGCTGCCCTGTGTGCAGGAGGGGACCCAATCTTTGCTGGGAGCTGCCCTATGCTCACTTAGATGCAATCAAGTTCCTATCATGCTCACCTTCGAGAGGAAAGCAGATCGTGGAGCAGCCAGAGCTACACTTGTCTCCTTTTCCTCAGATGCAGCAGGCAGCCAGCAGCTGTGACAGGGATGAATCAGCAGCTGCTCAGAGTGAGCAGGCTCACATCAGAGCTGCCCGTGGGACTGTAGGGCAAGTGGCAGCGTCCCCTCTCTCTTTGCTGTACTGACAGGACTGATTTAAAGCTACAGGGAACGCACTTTCAATTAATAACCAAACACATTTTCTTCTTAACACAGCCACCTTCAAAGGCCACCATTTATTGCCTCAAGGGTCACAAGGGGCCCACAGGCTACAGGTCGGATGCCACTGGACAGGTATAAAGGCTCCATCTGATCTTAAAATCTATGGATATTTTATATTATATTGTTATAACTATAGTGGGATTACATAAAGAAAATCAAAACTCTCAGTATGACTCCAGGCCCTTTAATAGTCTTAGTTTCTTAAAGAAAAGCTCAAGAGAATGAAATGAAAGTCAGCAGTTGTTCAGGTTTGGTCTTCTTTGAGGATAACTTTAAGCAAGAGATCACCTGTTTAGACATATCCCTGTGGATTTGTCACAGCAAGGATTCTATCATAATTTTATTTGCTGGCCTGAATCTTTATTTTACACCAGCATGGGACTTTCAAGATTAGACATCATTTACGTCCTGGGCTTAGTATCTATATTAAAAAATCAAAAGCAGCATTTTGCTGGTTAATGGGGAAAAAAGAATGCTCTAATCAACAACTGGGGTGCTAATGACTTAATATCAACTTTGGCTAAGCATCCAGATTGAAGATACACAGAGCTGTGCTTGATGCCCTTGTGTGCTTTGATAGAGTAATTCCCATAAAAATAATGCAACATCTGCTTGGTGACAAAGATACTTTTAGTTTTAACTAACAGACCAGGAAACAAAAATATGCACTGATTATTTGAGTTGAACAAAACATCCCAAGCCACTGAAGTATGGATACATAACCAACTTTCCAACAGTAAAATGGTCAGAAATAGAAGGAATGGAACAATTTACTTGCAATTATATTGCAACATTATTACGCTGACAGGCAAATGCCTGGCAGCTGATAAGCAAAGTCAGCAAAGTTGTGCATACATTAAAAAAATAAAATAAAAATCCATCTGCAATTTTCTGAACACCATATTAACAGTTAACAACCTAGAAAGCAATGTTAAATACTGCAGCAGCATTCACTGCAAACAGTTTGAAAGCACTTTTAAAATGCTCTAAGTTCCTTGTAGCACAGTTATGTAGGCTAAGTGGAGAGTGAGTCATAATAATGAACACATATTTCTGGCATATATTCTAGAACTGATTGCAACCACGATTTTCTGAAGTGGATGATGGCTGCACAAATGTCTTTTTTTTAATCCTATAAAAATGTTATGCTGTATAAAAATTATCTCTGGCATTTACAATTCTTTTGTTTTTATTTCTGATAGAGGTGTTCAGTAACAACATTACTTGCAGATTACAATATTCACTCCAGACATAAACTTATTTTAAAATTTGGCTGTGTTCATTGCTTTGTCAAGAAGAGTATCTGTACTTCAGCATTTTAAAGATAATTAATCATGACACTCACCTTGATTGCTGCCAGGTTTATATTCCCTAAGAGATGGAACAAAATACACAACATGTGAATTATTTATACTTCCATATGGAGGCTTATTGTTGATACATTCTCACTAATTCTTAAATGTTGGATCTTAATGAGAAAATGTCGATCATTGGTACATTTAGTTTAAAATAGAAACAGAAGACACATATCCAAATAGATGAAAGTGTTACTGTACTACAAAAAACTGAATAATAAAGAAACCTTTCTTTCAGGCAAAATTGCACTGACAGCTTTAAAAATGTATCTGTACATGAAACTGGACACTGTTCTCAGCTGTATTATCTCTTTCCAAATAGTGACATGCTGCTAAGATTTTAACAAGTAGCTCCCACAAAAAAAATTCTCTCCTGGCCTATTAGATTCCCTACATGCCCAAGTAACCTGTGCTCTCAACTTGGTGACTTAAAGCAGTGAAGGAACTTATGTTTGTTTTCTCATTTAAAGAAATATGTATTCCTGTAATCGAGGGAGATAGCACCAGTTGGCAAACAAAATTATTAAGTGCTCTGGCTGGATGTGTTTGTATTCTATTCCTGAAAAAATATACTGGAGCAGATTATATTTAATAGCTCTATTGACTTCAGCTGAATGTTCATCTTGTATAATCTGTAGGGGTAAATAACTCATAGGTATTATGAGGCATTTTCCCCCAGGTATTTATTAAAAAATATCTAATATTCAATTTGATCTTCTGCATGCCAAAACCACGAACATCTGCTCTTCAAAAGTATTTTTGTGAGTCCCCGGGACAGGTCACCTTTGAGGAGCTGGTTCAGAAATAAACAGAGATGAGTAAACTCCATCTGGGGCTGGGAAATCATCCTGAACCTTCCTTTCAGTTATAAAAAGGTTCCTGAAACTTCTCTGCAGTACATCACCACGTCCAGATTGCTTTGATTAGACTGACACTGTCATCTTCACCCAGTTTCTCTCATTCTCAGTTCATTCTCATTGTGTTTAGTCAGATACTTGACACCCTAGGGAATGGAAAAAAATCACATGGATTGTGTGACTAACCAATGCAGCGTGAAAGAAGAATTGAAATACCGAAGCTTTTTACCACAGAGACTCTCATAAACTCTGTGTATGCAGCGTCCAGTACCATGTGTTGCAGCTTTATGTCTTTCAGATGGCATTTACTGATCATCTTGTCCAGTTTCTCACCAAGTGCTTCTCCACTCTACATCTGATATTTTATACTACTCTGAAACACACTGAGGTAAGCAAATTCAAATGGACACGACAATCTTTCCTTCACTAAAATATATCAAGATCTTCCAGCCCTTTCCTGGCTTTCTTGATGTGGAATAGCACCTTACTGAATGAACCCAGTGGTCATATTTATTCCAGCGGGCTGACTTATGAAGTAAAAGTTTATTCAGCATAGGTAAGAATACCATAATCTGTCCCTTAGGCTGGAGCAGCAGCTCTGTTCCTGATTCCCGTTTTAAAGGGTGACAA
Organism: Mesoclemmys tuberculata; assembly: GCA_007922155.1. Classification (NCBI taxonomy): domain Eukaryota; kingdom Metazoa; phylum Chordata; order Testudines; family Chelidae; genus Mesoclemmys; species Mesoclemmys tuberculata. The sequence goes on along the minus strand of ML675603.1, from coordinate 93,636,697 downwards.
TTCCTTCTTCTTTTGCTCTCTGTACCCAACCAGCCTAAGCAAACTGGACATGAAAAGGGACTTGCTCCTGCACAATAAACAACTTTTAGCAGCTCTTAGAGATGGTTTTGTTCTATAATTCATACAAGTGTAGTCACCTGTTTTGTATCCAGAGTTCATGATAAAGTATAGGAAATGAAATCTTACCTACTTACAGGTGCACATCAAAATTGATAAAATACTGCTAGTACAATTTTAGTATGAATCAACTGCAAAGCTCAATGAATATGTCTAAGAACTCCATTTTAATAGTGCTTTTAATCTTCAGGTTTTAATTTTACATGGCTTTACTCAAATCTGATTTCTATATTTACTAATTTAGTTATTATGGACTGGTGACCTATCATGGTTGCAATGTTTCTGACATCTCAGGATGATTAAAGAAATTCAGATGACAATAGAATCAAGGAAATTATAGAAATGCAGAAACTCTGTCTTCCTGTTGAATTACTAAAGAGGTAGACAAGTAATTATTGCTGAGGAAATTTATTAATTAATAAAACAATGACACTAACATTATGGAATGAACCAAATTTACAAAGCTATGGTAATTCTAGAAAAGCCTCTAGTAATATAACTAGTAACTCACTGCTTGTGCAGCACTAATCTAATAATACAGTACATTCACTAATTGGCAGTATAATTTAAACGGATTGTGGACTAAGTTCTTTGGTGTAACTGCACTGACTTCATTAGAGTTACACCAGAGATGAATGTAGCCCTCAAGTTTTGCTTTCCATTACATACTGAAATTTCCAGTCTGATTAACTGCATATGTTACGGGACTATTATTTTTAAATATCAGAGCTGTTTTATACAGTGTATGACAGAATAGCTCATGCAAGTAGTCTCAAGTGAGTCAATGAGACAACCCACATGAAGAAAGTGAGCAGTGTTTGGACCTTCATACTAATATATATCTTCGCTGTGATAGGCAGTCAAGTTGCTCTTGTGAGCAAGGCTAGGATTTCCACATTTCTATATATCCTACAGTGTCACAAGTGAGATTTCCATTTTTAATTTGCAACCAGCTCTACCACTCTACAAGGATGGCATAGCCCTCCTTTGTTTTGCTGCTACTCTATCTGCTCCTGTCTGTATTTGCTGTTGGCCCTATAGTTAGATCAAAGGAAAAAGAGCTAAGTCCTGAAAACCCTTCCAAACATGAGTAAAGGTTTGCAGGACTAGCCCTTTACACTGTAAGCTCCTTGGCATAGGGGCATTGTATATTGATCTTTGTACATATGTGTGTAAGTATGTATGGACTATATAAATAAATACGTAATTAATAATAAAGCTAATACTTTCTAGTGTGTATTTAAGACCAAATGTCTTTTTAGGCATGTACAAAAACTTAAACTAGAGAATTTGAAATCCCTATCCTTGACCGCCCAGGAAACAGTCCTCCACATTTCAGCACAATCTTTCACTTTTCAACATCATTTATTTCTTATTTTGATCTTTTTTCTTCACATTTAAAATCGTTTGCTAATAATAAAAAGACATTAACAGATAACAATGAGGAGAAGTGGTCAGGTGACTAGAAGAACAGCCATCAATTGCAGGATGAATCATTCTTTTTCTCTGACTCTATAGTCACCATTGAGAATGGAAAATAGACAGTCACCACTGATACACTTTTAAAGAAAAGACTTACTAAACTATCTAATCCATCCCCCTGCCAGTGCACGATTGTCCCTACTAATACATTTTCTAGTGCTCTACACAGTCTAGTTTTAAATGTCTGAAGTGAAGAGGTTTCTACAATTTCTCTTGAGAGATAATTCTACAGTTCAGTAGATTTCACTGTTGTTGGACATTTTTTTCCTGTTATTCATCTTAAATTCCTCTCTTCTTAATTTAATCCTATTAATTCTAGTTATATTCCTGGTACCACCCTGAATAATTCTCCTCAATCCTTAATGATGATGTCCTTCAAATATTTGTACATTGTTACCCCTTTCTGCCCCCTTTTAAGCTTTCCCCATAAATCAGTGTTCCTAGTTTACAAACTTCTGCTATGGAGGCTCCCAGCACTGAAAGCAATAGTTCTGGTGTGATCTCTGTCTCGCCCATTACATTAAGCATTATAGAGCAGTGATTTATTTGAAGAGGGAAGCCAGGTAAACTCCCTGTCTAGACTAATGTAATTGTTCCCTGGTTCTAAATGTTCAATGATTTTATGGTTAGTCACGCTCTCTCTTTCCCCTCCACATGCACAAACCTCACACAACTATATGGCCTGATCCAGTGCCACTGAAATCAATGGGAGCCTTTTCATTGACTTAAATTGGTGTTGGATCAGGCTCCTAATCCCTGATTCAGCCAGGCAATGTGTATGTGAGAGATAGAGGCAGTGAAAGTGCATATATCAGAGAGCTATAATGCTATATTCCCAGGTAAAATAAAATGTATTCATATCATAAAGCTAACAGGGTTCAATGATTCACTGTCACCAAGGACAAAAAGTACTGTACCATACTGGGATGGCAGAAGTTGACACTTCTAGCTATCCTGTTTCATTATTATTTTTCAAAAGCCATGTGGCAAGCTGTGCAAGTATTCAGGACCATACATTTATAAAGCAAGTCCTGTCTGCATTTTATGCCCCCTTTTGAGTGGGCATTTACAATGTTTGCATACACAAATTGATTATTTGGGCACATAGATTAATATTTGATGTTTTTTGCATGTGCAACCATGGCAACTCTAAAGTAGAGGGTCAAATGTCCTGCATGAACACTAGGTCTGAATGTAAAAAGCTGGCCCCTAAAGGACAGCTTTTGACAACATCATATATTTGTAATCTATTTGTATTCCAAGATGATTTTGGACAAATTCATGTCTTTCGAATTCCTGTTGCAGTGTAAAGATAAATACTTAAATGACTGAACAGCATGACCTATAATTACTCTAGGTATATTTAATTTAATTATAGATGAGTCATTAAGGGTTTTATCCTACAAGATACTGAGCACCCTCAAATTTAACTGGAGTAAATGAAAGTTGAGGGCACTCAACATCTTACAGGAGACACAGCATTTTTCAGGATCAGGGCCATAAAGAAGAATGATTAAAGAATACAGTGGGGAGAAGATAAGAAGCTCTGGCATCCTTAAGCTTTTTTTCTAGCTACACCAACTTGTTTCAGTATTTTTTTTTCCCAGCTAAGCTTTTTCTTTTAAGTTGAGTGAAGATCAATTTGTGATACTGGCATTAAGATGAGAGTACTTTCTCAGGTATCTTCTTGTTCTCTTCTTGCATTGCAAAACCTCAGAAACAGCTTTATGGCTACGTGCATTGTTTTGTGCTCACAGAGTCTTGGCAGTGCAATCTAGCCACTGGAACATTGTACTGGGAATCAAGAGACCTGGGTTCTAGTCCTAGCTTAGCCATTGACCAGCTGTGATCATATAAAAATCACTTCACTTCTTTGTGACTCTGTTTCTCTCTCACCTTTTGTCTTGTGTATTTAGATTAGAAGACTTTGGTAGGCATAAGGAGACAATCCCTACCCTGGGAGTGGCTTTCAGCCACTTTCACCCTCTAGGCACAACTATAATACTAGTGGTACTGAATAATAATAATAAACTTATTATGTAAGGAGTTTCCATATCAAAAGTCAGTTAAAATAAAATGTTTCAGACTTCATTTTATTTTAAATCCAATATTCATTGAAGTGACCCTTGCCCCAAGTCTGACCAAAAATTAAAAGCATAAAATTGAATGTTGAAAATAAAGCAATTTTTTGAATTCTAGCTTTCATAAGCCAGCATTTCCCTGTAATTGAAATTTATCTTGGGCAATATCCCTAGATTTTTCAAAATAAAATAAAATGTTTTAGTCTAAAACTCAACAAAATCATTTTCAAGCCAAATGGAGTTTTCTGGAGAAAGCTAGACTATTACAGTTAAATATAACTTTAGTTACAAATTATGGAGACACTACCCACTTCAGTAGCATAATAAGGCTCTTTCAATAAATTAATTTTCCATCTTCAAATATCTAACCTTTTATGAAAAAGCAGCACACTCTCTTTTCAACCACGATTTGACTGACGAGTTGAGGCTGGGTAGATACAATCCAACTCTTTAAGTTGATAATGTTTGGATGAAACAAATATATCTCCAAAATCTTTGTTCATATTTCTGTGGAAAGAAAAAACATAATTCATTCATCTGGCACAGTGACTAAGTAATTTTGCACCCATGGGTCATTTCACTGAATTCACTGGGGGTGCTAATGTGCTTAAAGTTATGTGCACAAGTGTTTTCAGGATCAGTGTCTTGGTTTTATGCATCTATTGTTTCTCTGAAGAAACTTGTATATGTTATTAACCCTCATCCACATTTGCGTAGTAACGTTATACCCCAGGAGAATATATATTGCAATAGCTCATGAACTAGCTGCCCTCCAACTCTGCTGTTTAAGACATTGTCATGTAGGCATGTGTACATGATTCATGATCATGTATCAGAAAGTACGTGGGGTACAGACGTATTCCAAGCATATTGCACTGTTTTACTGTATTTAAAGTAGTTTTCTGTACATGATTGCTTTTAGTGAAAGTATGTTGTATTGTAATACAGGTAACTATGTCTCCCTCACTAAGCAAGCTGTTTTTTTTAATTTTACATAAATATAACTTGCACATGCTAATTGAGAAGTATTTCTGGAGTAATGTTGTGATAACTCAGGAAAATCCTGGCCATCCAACTATAACGTTTTAGTACATCACATATGCTAATCAGTAATGCATTGCAGTGACAATGGTTACTGCATACAGTCACCCTAAGGTAGAAGGTACTCCAGGGGTCTGTGAAAATTACTTATAGGCTCACACTGAATGAGATGCCTGCTAGTTCTTTCAATTTGCTAGTTAAATAAAGATTTTTTTACATAAAACTTTAAAGAATTATTCTTAGTTTCTGGATGCATTTATGGTACAAAAGTCCCCCATGACCCAGTTCATATAACCTTTTTCTTGACACTGGTTGAAGGGAAATCAGTTGCAGTAAAGACACTGAATTTTCATCTTTGCTTCCATATGCATTTCCTCACGGCCAGTAACATTTACATATTAGTTTACCAGGATTCACATCTTTTCACACCAGTCATAAATATGGATTGTCTGCTAAACCTGAGCCAGATTCTGAAACAGGATACATATGAGTAGACCACTAGACAGATTGATTAGCATGAGTGGGGTCTTAGCTTTATGTAATAGTTTCTCTGTGTTGAAATGGCTTCCAATGAGTTACTTTGACTATGAAATTGAAATAAGTTGTCTTTAGAATTATAGATTCCAGATGTTATTGTTAATTCTACAGAAATATTTTGTTTTTATATCACAAAAAAAATCAAGAAAAGCTAGATACAAAACTATAGTAATGAAAAGTTATTATGATTTTCAGATCAAGAATATTGTAACTGGATGACACTAATATGCATTCACAAATCCCATTCAATGAGAGTCATACTGTATATTTGAAGGCAAAATTTGGAACATTCCGTATGTTAACATATTAAAATCATGATCACATACAGTAATACAAACTATTATTTACTCTGTATCTCTGAGCCTGTAAATATTCATGCACCTGCTTATCTTTACACACTGCAAATAGTCCCTCCAAAAACAAGTGGACTACTCACATGTATAAAGGTAAGCATAGGTGTGTTTATAGGGTCAGGGTTGTGTTTGCAAGGGGGGAGTAAGTTACAGTTGATTTGAAAACCATTTTGATGCTCATCACAGTTACCTTGCTGTAAATCTAAAGTTACTCTGTTGACTTCAATGACATTACTCTGGATTTACACAAGAGTAAATAAGATCAAACTCTGGCCCCATGTAGTCAGATTCTGCCATCACACAAGTGCAAATCTGAAGTAACTGCATGGGATATTTCAGAATGTAACACTTCAACTATAAGTGTAATCTATTTTATTGCTTTCAGTCAACAAACAAACAAACAAAAAAGCAAACTAATATGTATATATATATTTGAAGAATGCATCTGTTTTGGTACATCATTTCTACTTTTTTACTGCAGATATCTTCCAAATGCCCAAATTAGACCTAGAGTTTGTGTTGGTGAATGATAAAGGCTCTCTCTAGATCAACAATTTATTGAGGTTTGAGCAACCAATGCAAGTGACGGGGATATTATTCCTCAGTTATCTATTAATATATTAAACCTTACTCTACCATATATTAATCAAACTTGTTGGGGAATGTATCACAGGTTTTTAGTGGTGAAAAAACTAGATAAGAATGCTATAGTTGGCATTCCTTCGGCTTTACAGGGAAGACAAATTTATAAATTCAACATACAGAGAAGCAAATGTCCATATCTTCAAAGTTGAAGAATAATCAAAGTTCCCACTCAGACTTCTATAGAGTGGATTTTGAAGCACAACAAATGCAGTACATTGTAATTAATTCAATAGAAAAGAAAAGTTGAATTTTAGAATGCATTTATTTTCCCCTGTTTTATGCTTCAGCCTACCAGAAAATTGAAATCTCTATCTTTGGCAGTGCTGTGGCAGCCTTCCAACTTTATCTTAATGAAGAAGGAATTATTTTTGACAGAATCCTGGGTTCCAAGTATCCTGAAATCCTCTAATTCATTTACAGTGGGATGAAGAGGGAGCAGGGAGAGAGGTGAGGCATACAAATACCATTCAAAAGGAATGTATAAAAGTATTCTTTGGAGTAGGAGACATGAGTATTTTATGGTGTAGAAATAACTTCAATCACTCTTCCGTAAATTTAATGCTTGAAAATTCACCGTTTTATTTTTAACTAACATCATCGAAAGCATAATAAACGAATGTCACTAGTTTGAAACTTAAATGAGATCTAGAGGAAGATGAAGTGCTGAATGCTTTTAAAAGAGACCTAAGAACACTACTTATATTACACAACAGGATTTATATCTTGCCTTCATGTAAAGTGTAAAATATTTATATTTTCTCCAAAAACAACAGGACCAAATTCAGTAGTCCTTATACAAGCAAAATTTATTGAAATTCATCGCTCTGCACAAATCTTGGCTACTTAATTACTATAGCATTTGCCACTCAGGCTTTATGCAGCATACTAGGTGGGCTTTATATTATATTTATATATTATTTCTATGGTACAGTATATGTGTATGGTGCTTTATGAAAGCAGTAGTAATGATATCCATGCTCAGAAGAGGTTATCATCTTGAGTAAGGCAACAACAACAGAAAGAGGAGATAATCTCATTGATAGAAGAGAAGATTGAGAACAATAAGATCACCATGCACTTAGGTCAATGACGCATGTGTATCGGAGTTCAGGCCCCTATTCGTCAAGGTACTTAAGTGCAAACCTAACTTTAAGCCATTAAGAAGTTCCATTGAGTTAAGATCCTTCTTGAATTGTGTCCTAAATGGAGGCATTATTTCTGGAAGACTGTGCGTAATAATCCTCCTTAATGAAGTGTACTTGATGAAGAGAGGGAACTGAAAGAGGAAAAGATTTAGGGATAGTATATAAAGTCATCAAGGGGTTTCCAGACACAGGAAACTGTATGGGAGAAGGAAATGATTAAGAAGGTCAGATGAAGGGGCTATAATGGATGGAATTCACCATCACAACTTGCAGGTACTCCTTTATCTCACGAACTGGAAGAGCATCTTCTTACACTTCACATACGCTTTTGTGGAATGTTAAAGCCACTGATTCCTCTTGTTCCCTTCTTTGCCACATTCCAAAATCTACATTACCCCCCAACCTTGGCTTTGTGAGAAACCCTTTTAAGGTGTTTGTAATGGATGTAGAAGTTAAATGCACAGTCAATCCATCCATGACTGTAAGGCCTAAGTGGCATGGAAGGACTTGTACAGACCCTTATACGACAGGTAAATTTCATCTGCATTGAGAAACTTGCAGCAACATAAGCACAGCAGTTGGAAGAGTTAAGAACAGAAAAATCACGGACGACTGAATTTATTATACCAGCTGGATATCAGAGTAAAGGTGCTGACAGTAATCTTTTTTGAGTCAAATCTTGCAGTCCTGATTGGCATGCTCTGAGGATAGCAGGATTCGGTCCTATAAATGTAGCAACTAAGCAAGCTTGGTTTGGACTGTACAGCTCAAAAAATAAAAGGAAACTAAAATTAATGGATACTAATTTGGACATCTGAACACTGTTTTAACATTCCTGATCACCATATGCTAACATATAATTAGTTAGTCCCTCTCGTGGCACAAGCCTCTAGTACTTTAGGCCTAATTGTGTCTTTAACTTTAACAACAGCTAACCACAGTGGTGGAAAGACCCCTTGAAGAGAAAGAGTAGCATCTGAAGCCACCCAAAAGCCTTTCTTTGCAGGGATTTCTTTTGACCACTTGGCACCACCCTCAAAGTGGGAATGGCTGCAGGGAAAGAAATGGGGCCAAAACATCTTCAACATGTGCTAATGCAGCTTATCTCCCAAGTATCCTCCACCAGCATTGTTCCTATGGCAATCTGGCCAATTTTACAGCTTTCTTTCCGAGAAATTGTGATAGTGTTGGTGCTTTTCCTCCCCCAGGATGAACCATACTGTCATATTTAGACTCAAAGTCCTTTTTAAACAGGAGATGTTTGTGAAAGAAAACACTTCAACTACAGACACACAGCAACAGGTGTCTGCATAACCCAAGTCTCAGCTTTGTCTTCTGTCTGCTAGGGACCATACCATGCCTGGAACTCTATACAGTGCACAAAGACATCTAATGGATGAATAATATGATGCAACTCAACATATTACACTCACTTCCATTACAGCTGCTTATAGAACCTCTGACCTAAACCATTTCGAAAGTACAAAAATCTCCAGTTAGGACATTCATATACAAAGATAAGAAAGGCTTAATTCTCCAAGCAAGATCCAAAGTAAATATATTTTTTATATGAAACCTCTGGTCATTACTGTAAAGTAATTAGGCATCATGGAACCAATACATCTCCCACTGAAGTCAAGAAAGAATTCAGTTGACTCCAAGAGGAATAGAATCAACCAAATGTTCATTAATTCATTTTTCAATAAGAAAAATTCCATAAAATAAATTCCAGCTTCAGAATTACTCATAAAATCATAAAATCATAAAATCTAAAGCCAAATTCTATTTTAATTCCCAGTGTTTGAACTAGTTGTTTAGTCATAGTCTATCAGTGCAATCCTCCTGAAGTATTCTTTAAGGGGGATCTGATTTTCCTGGAACTGTTCAAATTTTTTAAAAAATATTTTCCAAACGTAGCCATGTGAACTCTTGATTAGAACTCTCAGGCCATATATTTACTTTGAGGATAATCCCTATTTTCTAGCATTTTTGGTGAGATTCAAGTGTAACAGAGTTCGGTGAAAGATACATTTTAGGGATATTTTTGTTCATTCACCATCTGTGATCAAAACAGTTTATTTTATTTCATCAGAAAGTGTGTATAATGACTTACATAGACTGAAATTCCCCTAAAAATATATGTGCATATACAACAGTGTATTTTAGATACAGAAACCAAAAGGCAAGGTACCAGGGAATGAAGGTCTTGTGCAAACTATCCAAAAACCATGCAGAATACTTCATTACCTATATAAGTATTTGTAACTCCAAAAGACTGGAGCAGAGGCTTCAATTTTGCTTTAATAATTGTATGTCTATTTTATTCTCGATAAATGTCTACTTTTGATTAAACAAAGACAATAGAAACATTATTACAATGTTGAATATAACATTCAGATCTGCCAATAATGTGGAAAAAGTAAGAGTTATAGAAAGGCTATTAACATAAATAGCAATTATGACAGTGATTGTCATCACTTACAAATCCTTTCAAATCACTTGACAGATTGTCATGAAAAAAAGGTTTATGCAAATGTATTAAAGTTTTATGCAAATCATTTTACTATAAGACAGAAATAAGTCTATGGCTTCTCCAGCCCAAAGGTACTTCCAGTGAAAATCAAAGAAAATGTGTTTTATTTAAACTTATTTATGGTAAAAATAAACCAAACCGTTTTATTTTCAAGGTTGTAGTGATTGGAAGAGGTTCCTGACATCACAAAGTGAGCAATTAATTTAGTAAGGTATTGTGTAGGCTGTGAAAGAATTCACTTTGGATGTGAACATGGACACGTTTTGACTTTAGCTCTGGGATTGTTCAGAATGTATAAAATTGAAGTAGTTAATAAGGGGAAATTGAAGAAGGATGCTATGCTGTACTCCTTGGCTGTGTTTTCTTTAGCCTTTTGATTTCTTGCACATTTTGATCAGACAAATACTCTACAGACGCTACACAAAGCCAAATTACCTCTGAGGCTGCCTCATGGATTTAGGGTAAAAGATGCAACAAGTATTTCAACTATAAAATTCACATTAGAGCTACAACAAGTGAAGCTGGTAGTCAGAACTAAGGGCCAAACCATACTCAGAGTCAGGAATCAGAGCTGAGGGTCAGGGCCAGGTTATCTCGAGTAGGGAAGGCAGGAGCAGGACTGGGTCTGAGGTAAGAGCAAGGTTGCGACAGAGACCAGGAACAAAGAAAAAGGTGAGAAAGCAGGAACACACAGGGTATGATTCAGTAGCTTGTCAGGGATCTACCTTTTTGCCCAGACAGCTTTCGGGTGATTCCTCTAGGCCTTAAATAATGTGCCTCAGCCAATCAGGGGACGTGGTAGACTCCTTCAGTCAGGGCCTCTGTGGGTGGGCATTCAATGATATTTGGCCCCACAAGGCTCAGAGCCTGCTGATCACTGCTTGCCAGAGCTGTTGGGTAGTGTTACAGATGCAGTAGACACCCAGGGACCCACAGGTCCACCTTCTAGCCCTGGGGATGCTTACGCTGGCCAGCTTTTAGCCGCAAGCCCCTCTCCCCCCAACACTCATTGAAGTAGTAGTGTCTGATTGCAATGCCACTCACACAAATTTGACCCAGCCGCCCTGCTCCTTCATTGTATTGTCCCATTTCCCTTTTGTGACTTATTACACTTTGCCTTTTCCCTCTACTCTTACTCTTGGACGGAGTTGAGCTGCAAGTCTGCTAGAATGGCAGTGAAAGAGCTCCCTCAAATAGTGTTATTTGGTACTACATCTGCAGTTTTACCGAAA
>ML675603.1:93607205-93620531 GCA_007922155.1 Mesoclemmys tuberculata | reverse complement strand
AGAACTCAGTTTAGGAACATAATATAAACTAAGATAGATTTTTCAGTGCATCATAAGGGATTTGGATGGTATAGGAAGCAGGTGTCTAAATCTCCTAGCTGGCTTTGATATACATCTAGGACATGACTGTAACTATAACTCTGTATGCAGAAACACTCCTACTGAGTTTGTGACCTCATTTTTTATTGACGTGATATAAGCAGTAACCAAAAGGACAAATAGAAAGATGCTTTGCAGGTGAAGAAAACTGAAGTGAGATTGCAAGTTCAGGAACACCTCAGGGATCCTAACTGTGTACTTTAAAGAGTTCACAGGATGTGCACAGAAGTGGAATAGTTTCCTGACCTGTCTATGGCAGTTCAGTCTTAACCTGGAGAGCAAAATGAAAATAATTTATTCTTTGTTCTTAAAATAGTTCAATAATCTCCATTTCTCCCTTGCAATTCATACTTGAATCTCACTTCTTCATGCAGCTTTATCAGCTAAGATCTCATTAATTTAAAGAAACGAACATTAACTTTGTTAAAAAAAATAAAATACAATAAAAAAGGTTGTAATCATTCTGATGTGTAATGTTTATTCTTTTCATGCAGTATTGACAACCTCAAGCATTCAAACGTCATGAGGCAGGCCTTCAAAAGTCACGAGTGGATTGAAAATATGGAAATCATTATTACTTTTTAAATTTGCCATCTAGTTTTTGATCCTTTAGGGATCACATTTCCAGCTTTTCTCCACAATCAGAAGGGCTAGAAACTCAAGTTGTTGGTGGTGATTTTTGTTAGGGGCCCCTTCAATTATTGGTTCACTGACAGAAGCAGAAATCCAGAGTCCAGCAGCTGGCAACACAGTGGGTTTATTGGGATAATCTGGCAATTATTGATTTGAATTTTTCACACCAGTGATTTTTCCCCTCTTACTTCTCAGCTGACCTCAATTTTTAAAGTGTATTTTAACCAATCATTTTCTTAAAAATATTACAAGATAATTCTTTAACCAATCCTAGCATATTGTAACATAGTTCTCTAACCAATCACACCTTACCACCTTAACTGATTACAATTAATTATGGGAGAGACAGAAACAGTCAAAGACAGACAGAAATGATCAGAACAGTGGGTACAATAATGACCAAACAATAGGAAGTGTAGATTCTACAACCGCAACTGTTGAAAAGTGTTTAAAAAACAGACAGGATGCTATCAAACAAAGTTTTCTTTAAACCTTATAGAGCCTTTTTTTTTTTAATCTGGAGGTGTTAGACTGTATTGGCTTCTAAACAGCCTGGTATTATATTGTTTTAATGTAATTTGTTTGGAACGTGTGGATATGACCCCCACTTCCCAATTTATGGCTGCCTCTGCTGCTATTGGTTGTACTTAGCCAAAGTACAAGGCCTTAGACTGTCACAGTCAGAGAAGTCCCATAGACAGGCGGCCTGTGATTTTGTCTCTTTGTTTTTATACCCCCACAATTAGCTAAGTGATAAGAATATACTTAAAAATCATAGGTCTTTACTGGCAGGCCTGAATATCTATTTTCTAACACTGGTTTTTTTTAATTCTGAGATTCTTTCATAATCAGTTGACTCCAGGAGCTGAGGCATTAAGAAATACATTATCTAAAACTCATGATAAGTTAAGAGTTGTGACATTGCACCATTGTCCTGTCTCTTCTCCATCCCTGTCAGATTTACTCACAATGAGCAGTATCTTACTCCACCACAAAATGTAAGGTACCTGCTTAGATTGTAAACTCTCTGCAGCAAGAACTATATTTTCATTCTGTGTTTGTACAGCACCTCACACAATGCAATCCTGGTCTTGGGACTGGGGTTCTGAGGTTCTATGATAATACAAACAAACAAACTGTAATATTCATTTGAAAAATATCATAGTGTGGGGACCATTGATTTTGAATTCTTATCTGGAGAGAATCTGTCTTTATTTGTTCTGATTCTAATTTGAAAATTATGAGGAAATCAAATTTTGATATCTGCGCTAAGGAGCCATCTAATGGCTATTTGGTAGTACGTACCTGGATAAGAAACAGGAAGCCATAAAGTAAGTCTGAGACAGACTATGGCTATATCTGCACAATGAGCTAGGGTGTGATTTTCAGCTCGAGTTCACACACTCATGCTAGCTCAATGAGAGCTCCCGCAAGTATAAACGATGGTGTAGGCGTGGCAGCAGCAGCAGAACGGCTGATCCGTGGAGTTCAGTAGTGTTAGTACTCAGCACAGTTTAGCCATGCCGCTATTGTGGCTGCCTGTGCTACGCTAGTATTTATGCCTGCCTAGCTGGTAGTATAGTAGTGAACATGCTTCCCAGATCGAGTAGACGAACATATACTAGCTCTGCTCAATCTAGCACACTAAAAATAGCAGCTTAGCTGGGGGTGGCATGGGTGGGGGCTCAGGCTAGCTGCCTGAGAAGAGTGGCTAGATGCCAGGTTTTCAACTGGAAAGTCCAGTCACAAAGAGGACCTGAGAGTGTCCTGTCAGATCTACTGACTGGACACCCTAAGTCCAGAGACTGAAGGCAGGGGAGGTGGAGCACCAGACCCTCCTCAGCCAGGGCTGCCTCCTACCTGCGTCGGGCAGCTGCAGCTCCCATCCCCAACTCAGCAGCTGCGTCCCTCCCTCCCAACCTGGGTGCGGGGGGTAGGAGGGGAAGAGCAGTGAGCGATGGGGGAAAAGAAAGGAGAAGAGGAGCAAATGGGGGCCAGGGCCTTGGGGGAAGAGGTGGGGCTGGAGGTTCTGGCACTCCTGCTGAAGCGTCCGGTTTTTAAATATTACAACATTGGCAACCCTACCCCTGAGTACAAACCCGCCCAGACCCTCTGGGGATGTACTGGGGCAGTTAGTCTGAGCCACTGCAGTGTTATCCCTGGCTCCACTGCTGTTCTTAGCACCCGATTTCCAGCAGAGCTAGTGCACGTTTGTTTGCGCACTCTGGCAAGTGCACTCCAGGCTGCAATTAGGTACCCCTCAGCAAGCGTATGTGTTACTATGTCCATGTTAAAAACCAAAGTATCAAAGGGATAAAAGGATATATCACCAGATCGGGAATGAAAACCTTCTGCTAAATGGGGATTGGTTTCTCTTCTCACTGCAATCAATGCGAGCTGAGCATCCTCCATTACCTCCGAGGAGCAGGCCCCTGTATTCACCAGCTCTAGAAAAAGGAAGGCTGGCATTAGCTGTGTTTAAAAACAACACCGTGGCTCCCTTCCAGCAATCGTGTTATTTACATGAATGGCAACGGGGAAATATTCTTTGTAAAAGGCCATGGAAATGTAAACACTGAACAACTTACATCCAGCATGTGTTATTTCTCTTCAAATCTGATTTAGGCTATTCCTCTTACTAGTTCCATTCTGACCAAATCGTCATGTCAAACAAACAATGAGCCAATAATGTCAGAAAGAAAAGGCTGGCAATAATTTTAATTGCTTCTACCCTAAGGATTAGAATGCAAATGAGGAAATGACTGAAACAACTGAAAACCTTATTTATCAGCGTCAGCACTGAACAAAGGATTGCCTTGTGTTTCATAACACACATTATTAACTCACTGGTAAGGAATAGTATTAAGTGCAGTACAGGCTGTCTCAGCTTTAATGCCTTTCTAAATATGCAATCTGCTTTCTGTGCATCAGTCATGCACACCCAGCATTCTTTGGTAATAGGAATACAGTGAATTCGTCTCACTATAATGAGAAGGCATACATCTTTAAAGGGGGAAAAAATTAAACGGTAAAAACAAGGGGATTAGAAACATTGAGTGTTAAGAAGCTAATTAAATTATATTTCCCCAAAGCCTCCATACTTCAGAGAAAATTTCACAACTGTATGTCATAATGTGAGCTTTAAGGCAACCAGAGCTATGGCACAGATTTATTACTATCCTTTGTGGGCCCATCCAAGGCAGTGTGATGAAAGCAAACACATGACCATATTTAAAAACGAGCTCAGCTCCCCTTTAGACCTCTTATTTTGATCCCCAAATGGAAGCTTAGTTCTCTTGAAGTTCTTCTGGAATTCTGGCTGATAATGCTGGTAAAAGATAACTAGGGAAGGTGAACTTTGCAACTAGAACCATTCCAATGTAGTGGTGACGATGTGCACAGTACACCATTTGGCACAGCAGCTATTTTTGCTCTCATTTTTTGTTTCTCAGTATTTTAACTGTAGCAGAGAAAAATCTCTCTCTCCATTTGAATGTGCTGTATCCCTTCTACAACATACTGTTTCCCGGGACAAGATATTATTCAATATTCTGCTTAAAAATAGATCAGAACCACTGTCACTTCTGTAAGATTCTTCCTTCAGGAGTCCAGTGCCAAAAAGCTGTAATGGTCAGTGACCACTTAAGGAGGCATTTTTAATGTGTTTTTTTTTTTTTTTTTCATCTTGGCATGTGAAGGCCTGGAGCCTGGCCTTCAGCTTATGACTCAAGGCTCTGCCGTTATGCAAACTGCTTTCAGACTATCAGAAATAGCAGCTACAAAAGCATAAGCATGAGAACTGCGCTGAAACAGAGCTTTCACACTGCCACGGAGCCAGTTAGTTGTAGATCCACAAGTAAAGGACACATATAGTGTTGAGAGCTATGCTTCCGTATTCAATAATGTAGAACTGTACCTAGCCTGGGATTTTCAAAGGTGCCTCAGAGAGTTAGGTACCCAACTCTCATTGAATTTCAATGGAATTTGGTTAGCTAATTCCTTCAGGTTTTATGATCTCCATAATCAAGAAGTTGGGAATGGTGGAGACAATGTATACACAATTGTGTGTGTTTGATTAACATTGTGTTGATACACAGAGGGGTAGCTACACAGAATTTGCATAAATACGAAGCTATCTTTAAATGTTGGCTCAATGAGGTTATAAAACATTACCCCCTTTTGATTCCTTTTCTTTACATCTACTGTAGCACTTTCCTTACAGAAGAAAAACTGTTCTTCCAAAGTCTGAGTGTTTTTTTCCTAAATCAATCAAGCTACTTGAATCATCTAATAATGGTTCATGATAATGTATAGTAACAAAATAAATAATACTGTTTTCCCTAGTCCTGATACCATTTTTCCATTCTGGCACCAACATTGCCCTCTGATGAGCAGTAGCACATGTCTAGGAACTTGCAGAACAGTTTTTCCGTGGAGGAAATATGAGTGTCACAGAGACTAGGTATGGTGTAAGTGTAACTTGCTTATTTTACATTATATACACAAGCCATAGAACTGAGGTAGTGAAACAGCACAGAGCAGTCCCTTTTTTCAAGATCTCAGCCCAACACCAATATCCCATTCCCAAGGAGCAACTCTGCCTCAAGAATTTGCTCCAATCAGAGGCAAAGGCCAACACACCTGCTGCACACACATCTCCCTCTCCAAAAACTGCCTCTACAAGACCTTTGTGTAACCAAAAAGTAACAACTCAACATGTCTTTCCAAGACTGACCATTAACTCATACACTAAGAAAAAGAACAACTGACATAACAATAATTTGCACTTATGCAGCTCATTCCTTACCAGGGTATAGAATTGCTTTATAAAGGTGAATGAATGTAACCTCACACCACCACTATGAGGTAGCTATTATTATCTCCATTTATTGGAGGAAATGTACATGTTTCAAATTGTTTATGTGTTTAGAAAGAGTGAAAAGAAGAAGTGATAAGGAATTGATCTGGAAAAGGAAAAAAAATGTGAACTTCATTTTTTGTTGTAAATTGTAAGATGATTTCCACAATCTGCTGCTTGTTATGAGTAAAACATAGTCACAAGTCATAGTCACATCACGAAATGAAAGATAAGAAACTCTTTTCTACAAGAAAAGTGAAAGAGTTTGTGAGTAGTGCATCCATGCTGTCTTGTGGCTACACTACACCTTGCCCCCATTGTAGTGTTTTAAAAGTTCTCTGAACTCATACAACTTGCATAAGGAGATCATTTATTGCCCCAGTGGTTATGCTATTAACAGAATGAAACAGAGCTTACCTCCATACAGTAAAGGTTTCATAAACTGATAGATGTTAAGGTCAGAAGGGACCATCATGATCATCTAATTTGACCTCCTGCACCACGCAGGCCACAGAACCTCACCCACCCACTTCTGTAATGGACCCACAACCCCTGGCTGAGTTACTGAAGTCCTCAACTCATGATTTAAAGACTTCAAGTTACAAAGAATCCACCATTTACACTAGTCTAAACCTCCAAGTGATCCATGCGCCATGCTGCAGAGGTAGGCAAAAAAACCCTGGGTCTCTGCCAATCTCACCTGGGGGAAAATTTCTTCCCAACCCCAAATATGGCAATCAGCTAAACCCTGAGCATGTGGTAAGCCAGACAACTGGGAAATAATTCTTTCAAGCAACTCAGAGCCCTCCCCATCTAGTGTTCCTTCACAAGCCAATTGAGATATTTGTTGGTAGCAGTTGCAGATTAGCTATATGTCATTGTAGGCAGTCTCATCATACCATCCTCTCCATAAACATATCAAATTCAGTCTTGTAACCAGTTGCATTTTTTGTTCCCATTACTCCCCTTAGAAGGCTGTTCCAGAACTTCACTCCTCTGATGGTTAGAAACCTTCATCTAATTTCAAGCCCAAATGTGTTGATGGCCAGTTTATATCCATTTGTTCTTGTGCCTACATTGGTGCTTAACTAAACTAACTCCTCTCCCTCCCTGGTATTTATCCCTCTGATGTGTTTATAGAGATCAATCATATCTCCCATCAGCCTTTGTTTGGTTAGGCTAATCAAAACAAGCTCTTTCAATCTCCTCGCAAAAAGTAGGTTTTCCATTTCTCAGATCATCCTGGTAGCCCTTCTTTGCACCTGTTCCAGTCTGAAGTCATCTTTCTTAAATATGGGAGACCAGAATTGCACACAGTATCCCAAATGAGATCTCACCTGTGCTTTGCATGGTTCTAACACATCTCTATCTCTACTGGAGATACCTTGCCTGATGCATTCTAGGACTATATTTGCTTTTTGCACAGTTGCAGCACATTGGTGGCTCATATTCTGTGATAAACCAATATGCCCAGGTCTTTCTCATCCTCTGTCACTTCCAACTGATGCATCTCCAGCTTATAGCAAAATTTTTGTTGTTAGTCCCTAAAGGCACGACCTTGCATTTTGCACTGTTAAATTTCATCCCATTTCTATTACTCTAGTTTACAAAGTTATCCATATTATCCTGTATGATATTCAGGTCCTCCTCCATATCAGCAATACCTCCCAACTTTATGTCATCTACAAATTTCATTAGCACATTCCCACTTTTTGTGCCAAGGTCAATAATAAAAATATTAAATAAAATTGATCCCAACAGGAACTCCACTAGTAACCTCCCTCCAGTCTGACAGTTCCCACTTCAGTATAACCTGCTATAGTCTCCCCTTTAACCAGTTCCTTATCCACCTTTCAATTCTCATATTAACCCCCATCTTCTCCATTTTAATAATTTCCCATGTGGAACTGTATCAAATGCCTTACCGAAATCCAGGTATATTAGATCTACTGCATTTCCTTTGTCTAAAATATTAGTTATCTTCTCAAAGAAAGAGATCAGGTTGGTCTGGCATGATCTACCTTTTGTACAACCATGTTGTATTTTATCCCAATTATTGTTAACCTCTATGTCCTTAACTACTTTCTCTTTCAAAATTTGTTCCAAGACCTTGCATACAATTGAGGTCAAAATAACAAGTTTCCCAGATCACCTTTTTTTCTCCTTTCTTTAAAAAAAAAAAAGAACTATATTAGCAATTCTCTAGCCAGAGGGTACGGCCCCAAGTTTACAGATTCATTGAAAATCCTTGCTATTGGTCTTGCAATTTCATTTGCCAGTTCCTTTAATAAAGGATAAGAAATACTGGATGTTATCAACAACTCTTATGTTGTCGCTGCCTCCTCTTCTGACAGAGATTTCAGGATCAGTAAAGAAGTAGATGAATCAAAAACCTAATTAATGGCTTCAGTCTGCTCTTAGATGCCCCAGTGAAAATCCAGAGTATTTCCACTGAGCTCAGTGGATTTACAAAAGCATAATAGAAATCAGAGTTTGGCCTTATAAAAAGATTGTAAAACATCTAAAACAAATCTCAGTCCATGGCCTTCTGATATATTTTTGTGTGGATTAAACAAACAGCAATAGAAAATTACTTTGGATTTATAGCCTTGCTGAAGTCTTAATTCATTTGAGCATATCAGAAATATAAACAAAATAAAGAGTAACTTGAATCATCCTGGCCTTATCTCAATTTGGATGTTTTGAAGGTAATGTGTTCAACACAATTCATTTGTTATTGCTTTACAGATTTTTCATCTTTATATCCAACTGTTTTCTCACTACTTCTCTTTGATATAAAAAAGGAAAACCTGCAAATGTGTCTGTCAGACTCTTTGAAAGTGTTCTTTAAAAATGTTCTGTAAGAGTTATTTCATGAAATTAAAATCTGCAACGCTGAATCTGTCAACTGGGCTCCGTAATACTGTACAGAGCCCAGTGAATTCAAACAAAATTGACAATTTGACAAATGTCACTGCTGCTTACTGTGAAACCCTGTGCAATTTCTGTAGCATACCAGGGACAGAAGACAAAACATTACAGCTCTTTACATCTATTTTCTCTGTCACGTTGATGAAATTGAAATTTTAGTTGTACAGTGCAAAAGACTTCCTTAGTTATTGTGTTATACCCTTTATCGGTTTTGTTTTTGCCCAAACCCATTATTTTGTACATCGATTTCAAATACACTGTAGTTGGAAGCGTAGGGACATGTCTGAAGGGACTTTTTGAACATAATGGCAGTGAAATTTCCTGACTGAAAAGAACTTTTCAGACTACATTTTTACATTCTCTCTGTAAGACTGTCTTGAGAGGACAGAGTTTGAAATCCTCTACTAGAACTCAAATGTGGGAGGTGCAAAAGGCCCCATGCCCAATCATGCACATTATGTAGCGTCACCTGGGATGCAATGAATGCCCTTACCTCTCATGGAAGTCACTGGAAAATGAAGATGCTCTGACTTCATAGAATTGGGCCCTTTTTTCAAAATGTTGACTATTCTCAATTCTCAGTGCTTTCCACAGGCTTTTAAGGAGCCCAGGACCTTAGTCAGCAAATCAGATATTAGCAGGAGGATGAAGTAACAGCATAAGAAAGAAACAGAAATAAAGTAGTGAAGTCATTAATTGTTGCTAACATGTTTGGAAGTACTGTTAGTATTACAATCAAGCAGACGTAGTACTGGGGGCTCATACTAGCAGCTGAAAGTCTGTGGTATCAGATATGATAGAATATCACAGAATAACATGTTTCTTGATCTCCTGGGGGACAAGTGTCTTCACCATAAATCAGTTTGGAAAGATTAAAAGGAAAGCAATATGCCGCTCCAATGCTTTGCCATGTGGGAGTGTTGCTTTGACCTTCTGTGAAATGTATCTAGCTCTAAACACGGTGAGTTACAGCTGCCTAGATACAGCATGTCCAGTCAGAGAGGTTAATTAATATCTCCTTTTCTGTCTTTGGAGCCTCGATCACCTGATTTTCAGTCTCTTTCTGTGCCAGATAAAATTGCTACATGTGATGGATTTCTTTTTTGACACCATGCAAATAAAAACACTGGTAGGAAATGCAGCACTTGGGGAAGGACATTGATTTTTATAAATTTGGTTCAGCTGGTATATAATAAATTATATCAGTTTTGAAAGCTTTGGTTTAAAGGGCTCAGGCTCAAGGTACATAAAAAGGGTTTCAGATTTAGCATCATAGGTTCAGTTAAAATGGATGAGAGTTATATCCCCAGGCATATGTATCAGTTGTTCTTTTGCTTTCTTCCATTACCGTTGCAGATAAAATAAGTAGGACATTAGTGGGCTGGCATATTTTTCAAAGCATGTGGCTGGCTATATATCCAAATTTTGCAAAATGTTGAGAAAAGTGTGCTATAGATGTGATAATGTTAAATTGCGATTGAATTTCTGAGAGCTCCTGTTTCTTTGGAAGCATCAGGAAGCAGTTGTTGAAGAGATGTTAGTTTCTTTTGGAAGAACAGTTGTTCTGCTAAAAAAGATTCTTTTAGTGTGCAACATATATGCAATGTTCATTCCTCTAATGTATGCCTTAAAAGCCTCTCAGAAAACCTGTGGGGACACTGCCACATTGTCACATACTTTACAATATCACAGTAGATGTTTACTGATAAATTAAACAAATGCTTCCTTTTTAGTCAGAGGAGTGAAAGGTGACCCATGTAGGTATAGAGGGTGAAGTCATGTCTCCACTGAATTCAGTGGGAATTTTGCCATTGACTTCAGAGCCAGGATTTCAATCATGGTTTTGACATTCCCTGCTTCTATCCCAGATATATACTGCAATGTAACCTGAGCAGAATATTTTATCTATTTTAGGTGTTATTAAATATTGGTCACTTGTTTCAGCCTTAGTGAAAACCCTATGTATTTTATGTGTAAACCCTGTGTCCTGAAGGCTTTAGTTAAGTTTATGCAGCAAAGAAAACCCCACAGTTGGTCCATGACAGCTGGCTCATGCTCCTGGGGCTTGGACTGCGGGGCTGTTTCATTGCTGTGTAGATTTCTGGGTTGCAGCTGGAACCTGACCTCTGGGATCCCCCCCCATGCCAACTCCAGATGGACAGGGCTCCACAGCTAGCATCTCTAGGAGAACAAAGGGAATTGACAGAATGGACTCAGTGGCATTTGTGTTTGAGTTAGGTGACAGTTTGGGCATTTGGGTTGAAATACAGTTGAATTTTGAGTCTGGGAGCAATGAAACGCTATTGTCTCTGTTGGGAAATACAAGCACAAGACTAGGACAAGACATTGGTTATGAATGTGCCTGGGGTCACCCTGACAGTGACTGCTGTCCATTATGGCAGGGAAAGGCAGCCTGAAAGGAGGGAGACGAGCAGTAAGTAAGGGAGGGTGGATTTTTACTTTCTGCTAAAGCTACTTCCCTGGTGGTGAAAACTCCAAAGGGTTCTAGATAACACTGATCCCTCTAAAAACTGGAGCTGACTGCTGCAAACAGTGTACAAAATAGAGCAGTGGGTGGTGACAGCTTCAAGGTGATGGACAGCACAGAGCAGCAGCGGCAGATGTGAGGTGATGGTCAGTGCAGAGTGGCAGTGGCTTGGGTGGGAGCCACAGAAAGCAGTGGCCTACCTAACGGACTGTGGTGAAGGCCTCCCTACCTAGCAGTTAAAGCTGAATCACCTGAGCTGGGTTCGGTGGAAAGCCCACCCCCCCTTCAGAACAGCCCAGGCAGCATCTTTGGACCTCTCCGACCCAGGACAGCTGAGAGAGAAGCTGAGGAGGAGAGAGGTTGCTTGAATGCATCAGCCTCTCAGAATTGTCAGGAGAACCGAGGCAGGGATTATTCTAAGGTCTCCTGAGGGATGGGAATCTTACCTCATAGAATTTGCTGATTTATTAGCGGGTGTTTTCCCCATGTTTATTTTGTTGTTCCCCATTTCCCCCTTTTACAGAGTTCTCTTTGTGCTAAATCCCTGGACTTAGGGCTTGTAAGTGGAGAAGTATTTTTTCTCAGACTTCTGGATGTGTGTGTGTAAGGGGTCAAGTCAGTGTTAGTAAGAAAATCCCTAGAAAATTTAATCTGGTCCTTTTGCTGCCATCAGTACCTGGCAGAAAGGTTTTGGTTTGTTTGTTTTGTTCCTCTGAAAATAGGGGATATTTTCTCATTTGGATTTTAAAGATGCAAGAACGAATTTGTTATGTATAAGACAAGAGTAACTGGTACATTAAGAAGTCAGAAAGGTGAGAGATTAATCAGGAAGTGTCTGTACATTGTGACAGGGTGTACAAAACCTACACCAAGCAAGAAAGGTTTAAGGAGCAGCTTTGGGCCCAGGCAGCCCTGTAATACCTGTGAAGCATGCCAATCTTGGAGGAGCAGCATTAAAAAAGGAGAAGTTCAGTTCAGTAGGGCCCCAGCCTGGGGAGGTAGACAGACCTCTCATGCTCAGTTCCCAGAGAGGAGCACACCACAAGTTTCCTTAGGGTCCATGTGAACACAGAACAGTAGGAAAGGTGGCTGCAGGATTCAGGAAGGACAGAAAATCTGGATCCTCTTTTTATTTGTGAATCAAAGGTCCAGGGGAAAATCTTGAAGTCAGATGGGTCTGGACAACAGAAATTGTTGCAGCATAAAGCACACCTGCAATAGTGGATGCAAGTGTTCCCTATCTATCAGAGACTAATGTGGAAGGTGTGGGTAATACAACAATCCCCAGGGGCAATGGATCAGGGGCTCCATTGACTGCTCATGTGGACAGGCATGGACCATGAATACAGGCCCACAAGCAAGGCCAGAGTAATATGATTATTCTCATGAAGGTGAACAGGGCAGAAGTGGTGTGGGGTGAATGGTCTCTGGGTGTGCCTGGCTCTGATCAGCTGATTGACTCAGAGAAGGTCTCTGGAGAAACCATAAAACCCTAACCTATCCATCAGGTTGAGCTGATAGAAGGGAGGCACACCAGGTCTCTGCTGGTGGGACTGACTCTGGAACTCACTTATCCAATCACCCTGGGCTGGGATTGGCAAATCCTGAAAAAAAGAGTTGAGAGAGTGAGGCAATTATTTGTTGGAAGAAACTCCACAGACCCAGGGCCAGGACATACTCAAACCCAGAAAACTAACATGCCTGGGGAAAAAGAGGATTCCAGTGAGGAAACTTCCGGCCATTTAGTGTCCCCTTCACATTCTCAGGCAACTGGGCAGACTCAGGGTCCCTTGCTGCCAAAGTGACATCCTGGCTTATGAGCAGCTGGCAGTCATGCTTGAAGAGATCATGGACCCCCAATGGGCCAAACAATGTGCTCATTTTAAGATCAGAGGTGAACAAATGTACTGTCTTGACAAGAATAACCAAACAGGTAAGATGCAGGATCAGCTTCTAGTGACCAGAGTATACCTTCAAGAGATCTTACGCCTTGTCCACAGTCTATTTGGTCTTGGTCCCGGTCTTCTCCTGACCCAAGTGTTGGCCTGCTTTTTCTGGCCCAGTCTCTACAGGGAAAATTGACAACTATTGCACATTGTGCCCCAAATGTCAATTGGTGGCCCCCTAAGAAGTTTTTGATGGTACCACTGGCCCCACTTCCTCTAAAAGAAATCCATTTGAATGGATCATGATGGATACAGTGGGGCCCTCTGGAAAAGGGCATTATGGGATACCAGCACATACTGGTCATCCTAGACTATGCAGCAAGGTTCTTAGAAGGAATTCCATTGTGCTCCACCAAGGCTGTGGTGATCTT
>ML675603.1:93587644-93606805 GCA_007922155.1 Mesoclemmys tuberculata | reverse complement strand
CCACAGGTGATTCTGACTGATCAAGGGATGATTTTTATGTCCCAAATGATGAAAGAAGTGTGTGCTCTATGAAATGTTAAGTCCATAAGGACATCTTCATTTTACCACCCCCAAACAGATGGCCTTGAGCGACGTAAGCAGACCCTGAAGGGAATATTTTAAAAAATGTATGACTTCAGATCCCAGCACTGGGATCAGTTGTTGCCCCCTCTTCTTTTGGCATATTGAAAGTACCACATGTCTCCTCTGGGTTTTCCCTATTTACGCTTTGGTATGGGAGGCAGCCCCAGGGGATGTTAGACATCCTATGGGAGACCTGGGAAGTGCCAGCCCTGAAGGCAGATAACATGATTCAATATTTGTTTAAACTCTGAAAAATAGACTCGAAATGGGCAGAGAAGCATGCATACACCCAAAGAACTCATGTGAGGGTATTCCAGCCAGCGGATTGGGTGCTGCTGTTACTACCAAGCTCTGAATCCAAAACTCCTGACCAATTGTCAAGGGTCTTTCCAAATGGTAAAGTGTTGGGCCAGTGGATTATGAAATCTGCCAACTACAAAGGAGAAAATGAACACAAATCTATCACATCAATCTGTTTAAATCTTGGAAAACCCAAGAGGGAATGATCATCATCTCCATCCTAGTGAATTGCGCCCCCTCACCCTCAGTTGTTCATACTTTAATCTACAGAACAAGATGCAATCAGAACAAAAAATCCTTTTCAACCGTGTTCTCATCCTTGCTGGGGAAAACCCTGATAGCCTATCATCTTATTAAGATGACGCCGGGGCTGCATGTTCAAGAGATGCAGTGTTTGAGAAACACCGTTGCTGCTCCCCAGGAAAATGTGGGAGGTCATCAGAGAAGAGCACCAGGCCACAACAGACACTAGGATAGTGGAAAAATCACATAGTGAGTAAAGGAGCCTGTAACCAGGAGGTGTGGCCTCCCTTGGAGATTTAAACAGAGGGAGAGCCAAACTCCCACTGGGTGTTGGAACCCAGGAAGGCAACAGCTGACTGGAAGCAGGTAGGTGGGGCTAGGCCTATAAAAACCAGGCCTGCCCTCTCAGTCAGGGCCCAGCAGCCAAGGGAAAAGGACATCTCTCCCTCGGTGCTTGAGCCTACGGCCACATCTGTCCACTATCCAGAGGAGACGCTGCTGTTTCAAGAGACAGGACAGCTTCCTGAGCATGTGGCATGTGGATTCCATCCCCCATTGTGATCATTAAGTGGTCACCTCTCCCACTTTCTAGCTTGATGGCGTTATTTACCTTATATGTAAATTTACTTTCATTATCTTTTCCTGCAGATTGGTTAGACCAGTAAATACTCATTCCTTTGCCTGGGACAGCCCGGACTTACATGCTTCCTGCCAAACACATTTTCAGCACACATTATTTGTGTACACCCCATGCCTCCATCTTACTATGATTTTTGAGAACAGCGTCTTATCAGTTTGCATTTGATACTTTACACAACACTTTTTGATACAGGTTATGATGACAATATTTTGGGACAATGTGCATGTCAGTCCTCAGATGATTTATGGTATGGTTAACCTTCTGCCAATTGGCATTGAAGGGCTCCCAAAGTCACAACCCGGTTGGGTATCCCATGTTTTCATTCCAATTGCTAGTTTGCATGGGACAGAGTTGTGTTTTTTGGTAACCCCCAGTGATACGTAGGTATAAGAAAAGCCCTTTATTTTTAAAATTCTAATAAAAATCTGATAATTATTCAATTCAATCTCTTTAAGGAATATGAAATGCCAACTTTTCCATCTGAAAGCCAACAGCTGAAGCAACTATGCTATAAATGCTGTTTGGAAGTGGTAAAATAGGAAACAATATTTTCACGAGTGACATTTTTTAAGTCATTTTTAACTTTGCATGTTTGTTTTCAAACGCAAGAAGTAGAAGAGAAGAACAGTTATGCGAAACACCTTGAAATCAATTTCAGACTATTTTTTTATGGACTGAATTTAGAGCAGGTATACAGCAGAGCATGTTTGGTATATAATTTTGTTTTCAAAATCTCAGGAATTGTGTTTCATAATAGCATTTTATGCTGCATTAGCAGTGATTTACAGCATAACAGAAAACAAATAAATGGGTACAAAACACAGGTAATAAGGAAAATAAACTGCAATACTGTTCTTTCTAGTTTATTCCTGCTCTTACATGGACAATGTTTCCATTAGAATGGCAATGTTTTTTAAGCTTCACACCACTTTAACTTCATTGAAATCAGTAGTTACTGTACTATATATTTTCATCTAATCAGAAATAGATTGAGTTAGAATCCTTGCCATATTCAGAATCTGGAATCTTTCCAACAAGAACATCTTAAATTTTACACACTCAACTTGGCATTAATCTAAATACATAACTTGTTGTGCTATATAAGAATTCCAAAATTCTTGTAACTTCACCATCTAGTCCAAGAAGCAGGAGGAAGAAACCAGTTCATAATTATTTCTAATCCCATACAGAAGAATAGAAGGAAAGGAGTATGGTCTAGTGTTTAGATCATGCAGGTAGAGGAAGCCCAGATTCCTGGGCCCACTTCCTGATTTTGTCAATGACATGGTGTAGCCTTCAGTAATTAACTTTGCCTCTTTATAAATTAAAGCCATTAATATTTGTTTATGTCAAATGGGCCTTGTAATGCTTAATTAATGTTTGTAAAATGTCTTGAGATCCTGAGACGCAAATCACTAGGTAAGTATGAAAGCTGGTCAGAATCTTTCAGACGAAAAAACACTGAAACCAAATTTCTGTCTTTTATAAAAGTGGAAATCTTGGTGAAAACATTTAGACTTAAGAAATTTTCCATTTTAAAAAAGCTTTTGACTGAAATTTTTATTGAAAAAAAAATGCATCCTGTTATAGCTGTGAGATGTTCTTTTGGTTTCCATTGGTTTTGTGCATGTCATTTTTAGCTGGTGGGATTATTACTGTTATTTTAAAATAGCAACCTTCCATTTCAAAAATGGAAATATTCCAGTTTCAAAAACAATTCCATAAAAAAGGAAAAATGGACTCTAATCCATCATAAAATGGAAAGTGTATTCAAGTTTGCTGAAAATTTCACTGATATTTTTTAATTTAGGTTTTGACCAGCTTTCGAAAATACAAAGCTTTATTAAAATCCTAACAAATATAGCAAGTGACTCACTTTACCTTCCAGATTGCTTTTCATGCAATATAAGCATTTGTAAAAGCACTTTCATTTTAGCACTATACTTGCAACACTACATTTTTAGCCTGTCTTAATGCTTTTGAAAAGCAATTGATAAATTTGACAATGGTTACACAGACTGTGGTCTAGACATACCAGCTATCATGCTGGCCAATGTTTGTCTCGTTGTTTCCTTGTACTCCCCCATCTGTCTGATTGTTTCTGCCAGTTGTCTCATGTTCTATATTTAGACTGTAAGCTGTTTGGGACATGAATAGTCTTTTTGTTCTGTTTCTATAGTGTCTAGTTCAATAAGGTCCGGGGCTCATCAGCAGAACCACAACACAAATAATGATGGAAATACAAATATCAAAACTCTAAAATGACCAGTTTGGATATTTAGGCCCTGCTTCTGTACCAAGTAAAAAACTGTTGCACACAAACAAGATCATACTAACTTCATTGGGACTCTGTAGGTGTGGCAGTCTGTCTGTATGCAGCAAGATCAGAGCCTTGCCGAATAATGTGATGTTGATTAAACTAAAAGCTGTTTCTTGGATTTCCATAAAGAGCTTGAGCAGTAAGCTCAGGAGTTGCATGTATAACAAACCTCCTTACAGTTGTCATCCACTGAGAGCTTATTATTACACATAACAGTATCCAGAGAAGTCTGGTCTTTGCAAATAGCAATGAACCATCTTTATACAAAGATCTCTTGGATAAAAACAATGAGGTTTATACAGGACAGTGGAACAGAAATGGGAAAGGCTTATGACCTTTCAAAGTAATTGTTTCTGCAGCTTTTACGGTATAAAATGCTTCTGTCCAAAGGCTAATTATCTGATTCCAGTTCAACAAATTCTCTTTGATTGATCTTAGCTGTTTTCATTAACAATAATAGAAGCAGAAAACAAACTACTTTTGTTTTTGCTCTTGACACTAGAAACTAATCATAGCTTCTGTTTCCTAATGAACAGCTCAGCCAAACTGATGAAAATCACATATGATGAAAAAGTATTGTGTGCAGTGCATTGCAGGGCTAGTGTTAGAAGCCTGTGCCTGAATACAGTCTTTTCTAGTTATAAGTGACTAATGAAGAATTCCCCCATCACATTATAAATCATGCTTTGGGTTTGGAATTCAGAAAATGCACTCATTTAACACTACATCTGCACCTAGGTCTTTCAGTTAGCAGTGGAACTCGTCAGTTGCCAAGTTCTTGCACTTTCCAAGAATATTTCTGTACCAGAACTGGGTAAATAACTGATATTTCAGTTCAGTTGCAACTCCGGGAAAAACAAAAACAAAAATGAAAGCCCAAACCAAATCTGAATTTTTTTGGTAAATTGAAAAAGTCTGTTTTGGGTCTGTTCAAGAGTGGGATTTTGAACAGGAATCTTCCACACCCCAGCTGCCTGGCCTGATCACAGGGCATTTTGTGAATGTGAAAATCTGACATCAATATTTTCAACTAAATAGTTTCAGGTCAATCAAAATTGCATTTTTTGTCAAATAAATTATTCATCAGAAAAATTTCACCAATCTCGGAATTCTTCCTGATTATATCCAACGCTCTTAAAGTCTTCATAGTTGTTTCACGAGTATTAGGCAACAAGTCTTTATTCTTCACAGGTGTCTCCAGTTATTCTCACTTTTTCCACAGCCTTATCTAGAACTCCATCATCCTTCTGTCACTGTCTTATGTACTATACCAGCCCTCTTAATGGTCTTTATGTCTTCTTCGTAGTTCCATCAGTTTTTGAGTCTGTTCCCCAGACCTCTCTTTTTCTTGCCTTCATTTTCATCTCCTTCAGTTATCCCTAGCACAACTTGCATCTCTTGGGACTTGTTCAATAAGAGTTTTCCCATTGAATTTGATGGACTTTATATCAGACCCATAGCCATCTCCTGCACCTGTGACAGGACAGAATTGTATTCCAAGAGGAACAGATTTCCCAGTGACAATGGCAATCTATAACAGTTTGATGGTCAATGATGGTGGAAGCACGTTGGTATCTGCACATATCAGTAATGGTCATCCAGTTCATCTACACCTGCAATATTTTATTCATATTGTAAGGCAGGTGATAATACCAGTTGATAAGTCAAAAAGCCATGAGTACATGATTTAGGAAGTTGTATTAATAATTCATGTGCAGAGGTAGCTAAAATGTGAAGGTGTTTTGAATTTGTCAGAGACTTTTTATTTCTAATTTCAGGTTTGGTTTGAGAATAGCAATATGAAAGAATTCCAGGAGAAAGGAATGGCTGAAAAAGTTCTATGATGTTCTTAAAATTCAGCACAGATAACCTGTGGAAATAACAAGATGTAGTGTGTCTCACTAATATGCAGCCTAATGAGAATTCCACATATTCTGGAATTCTTAGAGGCGTATTTTCTTCTGGAGGCAAAAATGAATAAATAAATAACAGATACAGGGATTCAGAGACAGGTGAAGAGAATGATCAGGGACATGGAGAGATTTTCATCCAAAAAGAAACTGGAAAGATTTGGACTGTACGTTAGAGAGGAGACAAGAATGTATGCAAAATAATTCATAATATAGTGAAGATAAGTTGGGCATTTTAATTACTTATTTCTACATGCCAAATCAAGGGGATATTCAATTAAAATGAAAAGCAGCAAAGTTAAAACTAATAAAAGGAAATAAGTTTTCATACAACACACAATTAACCAGTGAAAATCGTTGTCACAAGAGCTCAGAGGCCAAGATCGGCAGAGGTTCAAAAAAACAAAAAGAAAAGAAAAAAGTAACATATGTACATACAAAGAGTATCTAGAGTTACAATAAAAAAGATTATTTACAGCCTTAAAGTGGCCGTTGTGCATTTGGTTCATAGTTGGTGGTATCATCCACCCTGTTAGATTTCCACCCGCCACCAGTTTTTCTTTTTTTATCATTATAGCCAAGACGAACTGCACTTTCTGAATGCATTAACTGAATTACTTTATTTGGTTTGGAGGAACTGGAACAACTTAGCTCAGATTTGTTACATTATGGTAATTAACAATCAAGATGAAACTCATTTGTCACAAGGTGAGCCTCTTTAGTGGGCTCTCTTGTGGCCCCGCAGGTGCATTGTACTCAGTTCCCCTTGAATCCTTTCAGACAGTGACCCAGACCAGATTAGTTCAACACCCCTTTGTGGGGTCTAGTCTAGTCACTCATTCTATAGAGGTAAGTTATTTTATTTTGCAGTTGAAGTTCATGCCCATGAAAAAGTTCTGATCAGTTTCCTCCCCCTGTACAGGAGGTCCCAGGCCTCCTACCAGAGCTGGGTTGTATTTCAGACAATCCCTTTGTCCCTCCCCTTAAGATGGGAACCCCCTATCATTCCTCACTGGAATTGTACTTTAAGGCCAGCTGTAGAGTTTCCAGAAGCTTCTCCTCCAGCTGGGCATTTTTCCCTGATCAATCTTTCTACAGTCAGACCGGAGGACTCATCAGACAGATTTCCACTGCTGTTGTCTTCTCCCGGCTAATTCAGGGCCCTTCAGGAGTCTTCTTACTCCCTTCAGTGTCTGCAGACAACTGTCCAGCTATGAGGGAGAAGACAGCATTTATGCTTGTCCCCATTCTCACAGCTCATTCCTATTCAGTTGAGAGAAGCCTTGCCCCCACTTTCTCTGCAAGGCTCCTGGCCCCAACCCTTTAAAGATGCAGTGACAGGATTTCCTCCTAAGCACCATTCATTTCTAGGACTGCTTCCTTTCTTTCCACATCCCATTTTGGGTTGTTATACTGGACCTTTCAAACTCTTAAAGGGACATGCAACATGACAGGGTGGGCTGACCACGAGGCACTACTGTCTTTAAGGAGCAGATTACACTGTCACACCAGCCATTCCTACATAAAGTCATTTGTGCAGTGAATTCCACAGGGGTAGGAGAGCAGAATCCATTTTACAACCACCATTAGGCTATGGGCATGAAATGCAACCCTTCTATAGCTGTTGTGTCAATATATGGAATAGAATAATGAATGCTGCCCTTTCGTATTTCCTATACAGGAGTCTTTAGGCCACAGAATCCGCTTTAAAATGGATCCAGTATACTTGACCCTGTAAACTCCTCCAGCCTGATCTACTCCTCGCCAGTGCATAACCCTCTTCTAAGACACATAGGGTACAAAAGCCTCTCTGCCCATCTGTGCCATGTGGAGGATTGTTACAGGATTCTGTAATTCAGAAGGCATTGCACAGATCTTCTGCAAGTGTCTGAGAGAGGCAGTGCACTTCTAGATGATGGCATTAGTAGCGATACCTACGTTTACTGGAATTAAGAGGACTGATCTTGATGGCTGATTGACTTTATACCATCCAAGCTGAGGAAAACAATAGTGCCTTCTAAATACAATGTGTGGAGTGAAATATGTAAGTTAAAGTTAATACTGTGCATTTATTGGATTCTACCATCATGATACTTACCTTACTCTCAACCACCCAGAAAGCTCATTTTTTGGTCCAAATGTTCTACAAATGTTTTTGAGCATATCACATTTCAATCAGACAAAAGCTGAAAAGCCAATACAGTGGATAAAACATTTTGACAATATGAACTACCAGGTAACTGATGGAATTAGTCTGATGAGTGGATCTATGTCTTGCAGCAATATGACTGAAAGTTCTTAAGCAAAACAGGCAGTCATGGGGTAAGAGGGAAGGTGCTCAAATGGATCTGTAGATAGTTAAAATATAGGAAACACAGGATGGGAATAAATGGTCAGTTTTTAAATAGAAAAAGGTAAATAGCGGGGTCCCCCAAGGATCTGTATTGGAAACAATGCTAGTCAACATATTCCTAAATGATTTGTAAAAAGGGGTAAACAGTGAGGTGGCAAAGTTTAAACATGATATTAAATTACTCAAGATATTGTGATAAAGTCAGGCCAGATGGTTATAAAAAAGAGTATACCTGGGCCGGTATGAGGGCCTGAAAGTTAAAAACCCTCTGCCTGATAGGCAGAGGGAAGAGCAGAGCAGGGCAATTAGCGGCACCTGGACCCAATGACGGGCCAGGCCAAGGGAATTTAAACCCTGCCTTCCCTAGAGGAAGAGGAGGGAACACACGCAGTAGGGGCTGCCAGAAGGTCTGGGGGTAGTTGCAGGAGAAGGTTCTCCTGCAGACCAGGAGACAGAGCTCCACTACAGCCACTACAGGGGAGGCAAGGTAGTTGGGGGTGTCCTGACCATAGAAGGTTGAGGTAAAGCACAAGACCCACCGGGGGAAGTTGGCAGCTTGCCCCAATATTTAAGTCCAAAAGTGACTGCAAAGAGTTACAAGGAATCTCACAAAATTGGGAGACTAGACAACAAAATTCCAGGTGAAATGAATAAGTTGATAAGTGCCAAATAATGCATAATGGCAAATGTTATCCTAAATATACATACAAAATAGTAGGTTCTAAAATAGCTGTTACCGCTCAAGACAGTGATCTTGGAATCACCGGGGATAGTTCTCTGAAAACATCAGCTCATTGTCCAGTGGCAGTCAGAAAAAAGCTAACAATGTTAGGAACCATTAGGAAAGGTATAGATAATAAGACAGAAAAATATCATGATGCCACTATATAAATCCATGGTACGCCTACACCTTGAATACTGCGTGCAGTTCTGTTCCCTGCCATCTTCAAAAAGATATATTAGAATTGGGAAAAGTACAGAGAAGAGCAAAAAAACGGTTAGGGGAATGGAAAAGATTCTACATGAGGAGAGATTTAAAAGACTCAGAGTGTTCATCTTAGAAAAAAGATAACAAGAGGAATATGACAGAGGGATGAATGGTGTGGAGAAATTGAATAGGGAATGTTATTTATCCCTTCACATAAGACCAGAATCAGGGGTCACCTAATTAAATTAATGGGCAACAGGTTTAAAACAAACAAAAGGAAGTACTTCTTTCCATAACACACAAGTCAGCTTGTGGAATTCATCTCCTGGGGATGTTGTGAAGACCAAAACTATAACTGGGTTCTAAAAAGAATAAAATAGTTCATGTAGGATTATCCATCAATGTCTGTTAGTCAAGAAGGTCAGGGATGCAACCCCATGTTCTTGGTGTCCCTAAACTTCTGACTGCCAGAAGCTGGGACTGGATGACAGGGGATGGATCACATAGCAATTGCCTGATTCTTCAGAAGCCTTCAGAAGCACCTGGCACTAACCACTTGCCGTGACTGGAACATGAACAGTCTGACCTAGTGGTCAGAGTAGGAGTCGGGAGTCAGGCCAGCTCCAATACCAGGAGATCAGAGTCTGAGACAGGCCAGAGGACAAGAACGGTCAGGAGGCAAGCAGGCTCAGGGTACCAGGAGATCATGAGCAGATAGTGGGAGCAGGTACTGAAGGGGAGGAAGGCAGAAGCTGCGGGAACCCAGTTTCATGGACAACTTCCTGTTCCTGTGTCCTCTGTCCCAGTTCAGCTCCTTCTCTGACAACCGTGAGCAGGCCACTGGGTAGCAGGTTGGCACTTACTAGCGCTGAAGAGGCATGTGGTTCAGGGTGCAAGATCTGCAGTCCCTGACACCACTGTCGGAAGATGGGCTACGAGGTTAGATGGGCCCAGTATGGCTGTTTTTATATAATTTAAATGCCAGGACTGTTAAAGATGGATTTTAGTTCAAATTTGGTGCTGGCCATAGGCACATTCCTCAAAATTACCATCACTGGAGCTCCTACTCTGGTGATCTGATAGACTACAAACATGTTCCCTGATAAGGCACCAATCCTGCAATGAACTGAATGTATACAGATTCCTGCACCCAAACAGAGTCCCAGTAAAGTCAGTGACTATGTCTACACTGCAGCTAGGAATGTGCCTACTTGCCTGAGCAGACAGACTCCAGATAACTCAGATGGAGCTAGTGTGCTAAAAATAGCGGTGTGGACATTGCAGCTTGGATGGCAGTTTGGGCTCTCAAACCCACCCAACCCCGAGGTCCGAGCTAGCCCGAGTCACTGTCAGAGCCACCACGCTGCTATTTTTAGTGTGCTTGCTCAGGTGATGCTAATTTGAGTCTCTGTAACCAGGCTGGGAGGTTTGCTCCCTACTCCACTGTAGACATTCCCCAGGGGCTCCATTTGTGTGCAAAGGTTTGCTGATACAGAGCCCCTTACAGGCCTGGATCCCAAGCTGGGAAGTCATTCTTCAGTTATTAAGACATCTAATGCAATATACTTTACAGAAATCAACAATCTACCATATCAGTGAGATCTGTAAACCATTCAGAAAACCATCACCAATAACAAAAAGGGCGCAGTTGTTTTCAGGAGTCAGGCAATTATTACAAAAATCCTAGAGTGTGAGTGCTGCAGTAATACAAATAATAAAAATAATTAGCCCACAAAAATTCTCTAAAGAAAGAAAGGATCCCCAGATGTCTATAACAATGTGTTGGCTAGCTATTTCATTATTATTAATAATAATACCAAGATTTTATATATATATTTAATCAGTAGATCTCAAAGCAAATTAAAGCTGGGCAAGTGATTTGTAAATATGTATCTGATAAATGCTGCCTCATTTTAGGTTTGCAAATTGTACACATAAATATTGTTTTTAACCAAATAACAATTTTTTTGGTAAATTGTTCCTTTAATAATTTTTGTATATCATTCTTAGTCCCTGGGTTACTTTCAAGCATTATATAGTAGTCACATTTGCATTGTTTTGATTGTTCTACAGATTGTGAGCCATGTCGTAAACATCTGCTCTCTGACTGGAGGAACATAACTCTTAGAATCCACTTCAATTTATATTGGTCACAATTTGCTTTCTATTAATACACTGTAATGTTTACTTATAATACCCTATTTCATCAAATATTCTAGCCAGGAAATTCATTTACTCAAATATTAGCAGAAGGCAAACATATTTTAAGCAAATTCATTTAAAAACACAAGTGAATATTCATCCGGTTGGTCTTTTTTGTAGTGTTCACCCATCTCTTGTCATACGTCAAGGAGAACACTACATTTATAGTTATCAGTGGTTCACTGTCTACCTGGGAGGACATATGAAATGGGGCCCTACAGGAGTCTGTCCTGGGTTTGGTACCATTCAAACATTTTCATTAGTGACTTGGATAATGGAGTGGAGAGTATGGTTCCATAATTTGATTGATATCAAGCTGGGGAGTTTCAAGCACTTTGAAGGAAAGGACTACAACCCAAAATGATCTTAACAAATTGGAGAATTGGACTGAAATCAGCAAGAAAAAATTCAATAATGACCAGTGCAAAATACTACACTTACAAAGGAACAATCAAATGTACAAATACAAAATGGGGAATAACTTGCCTCAGTAGTTTCACAGAAAATGATCTGGGGATTAAAGTGGATCCCAAATTTAATATGAGTCAACAGGTGCGATACAGGTGCAAAAAAACCTAATATTCTGGGTACACTAATAGGAGTGTTATATGGAAGACATAGGAGGTAACTGTCCCACTCTACTCAGTATTGGTGAGCCTCAACCAGGGTATGGTGTTCAGTTTTGGGTGACAGACTTTAAGAAAGATGTGGAAAAATTGGAGAGTCCAGAGGAGAGTAACAAAAACGATAAAAGATTTAGAAAACCTGAGCTATGATGAAAGATTAGAAAAAATTGGCCATATTTAGTCTTGAGAAAAGGAGACTGAGGGGAGATCTGATAACGGTCTTCCAATATGCTAAGGGTTTATAAAGAGGACTGTGATTAATTGTTCTCCATGTCCACTGGAGGCAGCACAAGAAATAATCACTTTAATCTGCAACAAGGGAGATTTAGGTTAAATATTGGGAAAAAATTTCTAACTATAAGGAGAGCCAAGTACAGGAACAGGTTACCAAGCCAGAGTTTTAAGAACAGGTTTGCCACACACCAGCCAGGGATGGTCTAGGTATACTCAATCCTGCCTCAGAGCAAAGGGCTGAACTAGACGGCTTTGTGTGATCCCCTTTAGCCCTACATTTCTAAGATTCTGCAGTTGTGGTTGGTAACTAACTGCCACATAGAACAATTGGCAACAGCATGGGGAAAGAGGAATGTTGGTCAAGGTTTCCAGAATAAAGCTTGACTCTTTCCACAAGCTCCAAGAAGTGTGACAGAAAAATAGCTAAGATGCCTTTAATGCTCACAACAAAGAGAACCTTGATTTTGAAAGTTTTGTCTGAAAGTCCTGTCACACATTGTACTTTATAGCAGCTGGACAGTCTAAATTACAAGGATAAAGGTCTGAGTCAGTCCTGCTGGGATCATGGCTTGAGAAAACCTACACATTCCAATCCTGCTGTATAGGCCAATAAACTATCAGTAGTGAGACCAAAGTGCATAGCATACAGCATGTGTGAAAGGTTTCTAATCTCCAAATTACTCCCAAAGCCTCCCCTTCTGCCTCTGGATGTTACCCTCCCTACATCTGTTAACAACCTTCTGGCATAAGAAACTGGCTTTTACTCACACTCTAGCAGCTGAGCTAAAATGACTCCAAGGTCAACCAGACAAACATGAATTCTCAGCTGTTTTTGCCAGCAAGCTTCAACATGTGAACACCTTGACACTAAATTCTCCTTTACAGCTGGAACAAATTATATGGTCATGCTTTATCCTATGTCTGAGCAGCATACATGCCATTGTAAACCCTCTAACAGATTCAGCCACTATGGCAAAATCTGGTATGAATTGGATAGTTGCAGGGGGGGGGCTGCAAACAGAGGGGAGGAGAGTCTCATGTTCATAAGAAAGCAGCTTGATAACACACAGCTGCCAGAGCTGCCAATCATGGAAGCAGCCAGCAACAGCTGCAACCAATAGAGGAAACCAGGCCTGCTCTAAAGTGGAGAGAACAGGAAAGGGAGGCAGAAAGGCCTAGGACAGCAAGATGGTGATAGTTCTCTATGAGGCTACCGCCAAAAAAAACCAAACAAACAAACAAAAAACCAACCAGAAGACTGAAAGAGATAGCAAGCCCTAAAAGTGACAGACTAACAGGCTTCATTGAAAGTGAGGGTCCAGGAACTGACCTGACTGACAGCAAACTAAAGATATTCAGTAAGAAGAAGCTGAAGACCCTCTAGAGACCATCCCATGAGATGGTGACACTCGTGTATTCATTTGCACTAGGAATGGGACCTTGGGCACGGTAGAACTTTTTGTAATAAGGATAAAGATCACCTGTGCAGAAGACAGAATTTTCACAGGGAGCAGCTGAAGATGATGAAATGAAGTCAAGTCCAACAAAAACTAAGGACCATTGCAAGCTCACCACCTTGCGTAACAAATATATAGATGTGTGATCTATATATATATACCAAAGTGTGTGCGTGTGTGCATAAATATAAATAATGAAAATATCCAACACAAGACACTTCACTGAATACACTTCTTCCCCTGGGAAAGGAGGAGAGGGGGAAAAAGGTAACAGAAGTTAGTCACGTCATCTTTGAGCGCCTAGCAACAGTGCTTTACACCATGTCCATCACCATAGCAAGAACCTACATAACATAGGTTAGAAAAACACTTCCTAGCTGTGGTAGTTTGGGCTCTGTTAACTTGTGTTATTTTTGCTGTTATTTTGAGGGCCTGTGTCTTTGGCATGCAGCACAGCACCCAGACACTGCCCATTTTTTTTAAATGCTTGAAACAAATAAATTAGACTAACAAAGAGAAAGCAGAAAAGGGATATGAATAGATTCCTAAAAGTACAGTGGTACTGGTTGCATACATTACAGTTATGTCTGAGATTTTCAAAGGAGCTGAGGAGTTAGTTGCTCACTTTCTACCAAATTTCAATGGGATTTGTGTGCCCAACTCTTAAGATCCTCTGGGCTCCCCTCTAAGTAAGATCATATCCTAGGGCTATGCCTATACTGCTACTTTAACCCAGGGTTAGTAAAACTCAAATTAGCTGACCCTGGGATTGTTAAGCCTATGGCTTCAGCGTCTACACTCCTTTTAGCCTAGATTAAGAATTATTGAACCCCGTCTCCAAACTTGGGGTTTCAGCATCTGCACTGCATTATGTAGGCCTGAGTCCCACCATCCACATCCAAGACTTCCTCTCAAAAGGTGTCCACTTTAGCCCTTTGTTTGTTGTG
The DNA here is from genome assembly GCA_007922155.1 of Mesoclemmys tuberculata. Classification (NCBI taxonomy): domain Eukaryota; kingdom Metazoa; phylum Chordata; order Testudines; family Chelidae; genus Mesoclemmys; species Mesoclemmys tuberculata. Next base: position 93,592,522 of record ML675603.1, on the reverse strand, counting down.
CTGTATGGGAAAACCTGTCTGTCCACCAACTTGACTATCCAGAGGACAAAGAAAGTTGGCCCATGGGATTGTGGAATACTTTTGGCAGACTTCCAGAGCATGAGTCCAAATGGGCTGAGTCTACCCTGCAAAGCAATAGGACTTGACCCCTGGATCCCAGCTTAACTCAGGTTTGACCTTCTCTTATAGGGTCCTATAACCCAGGGACCATGCCCTAGGTTAGTGTGATTTGTGCGTAGATCAAAGAGGGGTTCAGCTTGAGTTTGAACCCTGGGTTTACATTTCAGCATAGATATTCTTATGTGTCTCAAATTGGGCACCAAGAATTAGTAGGTTCTTCTGATTTTAATAACTCTGTGCCCTAGTTCCCCATCTGTAATATGGAAATAAGAATATTGCTTATTTCACAGAGGTGTTGTGAAAATAAATTAGCGTTTGTGAGGCACTCAGGTACTATATTGATGAGTACCACACAAAAGCCCACGAGGAAATAAATAATTCTGTCTACAGAGCACATTTGAATAGAGTGCCACACACTGAACAATGAGGAGAAAACAAAATACTGAACACCTGCTCATTAAGTGAGCACCACCCATCCGGTGCACTGAATGGTATGTGATCATGTAATTCAATATTAGATCATAAATAATGCATACACACAAAGGGATTGAATTAAGGTTGCATGGGCATCCTTAATTCTGTCATTTCCTAGCTTTCTGAGTGCTTGATTTTACCACCTTAATAATGTTCTTTTAACATTTGTGCATGCCTGGGCATATGTGTAACGTTACATAAAGCAAGATTATCTGACACTTCTCCTTTGTGTTCATATTAGTTCTCTACATTCCCTAATTCATATCTGCTTTTCATTCTCTGGTCTAACAAATAGTGGGATAATTTAAAGTCATCTGAAAAATATTAAATTTTTCCTCCAAGAGCATTTCTTGTACCTTCTACTCCTAAAATCTCCTCCATTGCCAGACTATATTTTAGATTATACCAGGAAAAGTTTTTTTTCACATTCTTATTTCTCTGGATATTATAATTTTATTGCATCCATTAAATAATTTACATGATGCAACTGTAGACCACTGATGGAATCTCTAATCTACAGTACTCAGAGGTATGAAATGGGCCCAAATCTGATTTTGCACTGTGGTAACTCCATTGACTTCAGAGAAGTTAGTTTTGATTTATACCAGTGTAAGTAAGATCAGGGAACTCCTAGACATATCCCTAGGTTACATCTACACTTCAGTGAAACACCCATGGCTAGTCACTGTCAGCTGAATCAGGCTTATGAGGCTCAGGCTACGTGGCTGCAATGTAGACATCCAGACTTGGGCTGGAGCCCGGACACTGGAACCCTCCTGCCTTGTGGGGTCCCATTGACTGCAAGTGCTTAGTATGTCTGCTAATCAGATCCTCAGATTTCAGGTCAGGCCCAGGAAAATGAGTGACATGAGTGACCACCTATGAAAAGTTTGGTTTAAGTGACTTGCTCAGCATCACACAGAAACTATGTGGCAGAGGCAAAGATAGAATCCAGTTCTCCAGAGACACATTCAACTGCTTTCCCTCCTTTTTCTTTCTGTAACTCCCTGTCTCATTCACTACACATCTTCAAATTTCTACAACAAAGGAAGGCGGAATCCTACAGACACCATTTCCTTCACTAAGCAATCTTTGTTAATCCTCAGAGTAAGTCTGTTCGTGCACTGAATGAGGCATGGGTCCTGTGGAAAAAATAGTACGTGATCATGTAATTAAAGACTGTATCATAATGCATGTGCAGAAGAGGGATAAATTAAGGTTGCATTCTGGCATTTGATAACTTTTGAGTGCTTGACTTTGCAAACTTAATGTTCTTTTAACTTAGCTAGGAGTGGATGTAATGACTATAACTGAACAAGGATCTGGGGCATGCTGAAGTAGGGAAGGAAGAAAGACAGATATGACAGAAATCTGGGATGAAGGGCACCCAAAATTCTTGGAAATGTTTGATCATCTCTCCGTGGCTCAATTCCCTATTTTTAAAGCGGGGATAATAATAGCCCCTTCCTCATCTCATGAGGATGTTGTGAAAATTAATTAATTTATATTTATGAAGTTCCCAGATACAATAGCCATTTAAAAATCCAAGAGTAGATAAATAATTTTACCTTCAGAGCTGAGTTTTAATAGTGTGGAGCAAATTAGGCCAGGGCCATATGCTGAACAGCAGAAAGAGAACAAAATTTTGAAGAGCAGCTCACTTAGTGAGCACCATCCATTCTGTGTACTGTATGATGGATCCTGTGGAAAAAAAATAATATGTGATCATAGAATTAAAGATTGTATCAAAATGCATATGCATAAGAGGGCTGAATTAAAGTTGCACAGATAGCCTTAATTCTGGCATCTCCTAACTTTTGAATCCTTGATTTTGCAACCTTAATGTTCTTTTTAATGTGGTTTTTGTGTGTGAGTATTATAAGCCATTTATTTATGGTCATAGAGGTTTGCATGACTGGGGGCCTTAAAACTAACATATAGATGACTCTCAGTCTAGAAGTTTTTGTTTTGTTTTGTGTTTAAGTGATGCAGGACCACACATAGTAAATCTTGAACCTTATATCAGATGCATATGCAGGCACTGAATGAAAAATGCAATTATTAGTCAATGGCACTATGCAGTGCCACACCTGAGTGAATTGCTTTTCAGTATAATATTAGCAAGATGTTTGGTCTGCTGTTTTGAAAGTTTATAATTTCTCTTTATATGACAGTCATACAATAGGTTGTAGTAGTTGTGCTGTGAGTTTTATGTTTATCATTTTGCCTTTTGCTAATTAATCCTAATCCTGAAATGAACATATACATTTCCTGCTGTTCAATTTTATCTGTGTTATTTATGCGTAAGTTGTTAGGCTTTCTTCTGCCCTCCCACCACAAAACATTCTCTTTTTCTTTTTCTATGTTGTAGGGGGTTTTTAGTAATAATTTCTTTTTAAATTTCTGTTATCTGAGTGTAAAAAAGTAAATCTAGAGAAATTATCTTCTTAATGGTCTTAAATGGACACTGTCAACTTAAATTGTGTAACAACAGGTTTTATAAAGCCTAAGAGAAATATAAATTTTTTCACAAATTTGAAAAAAAAACCCAAAACCTTAAAAATGATTGTTTTCATATAAACAAATAGTCCTCTGAAGTATCTGAAACCCAAACATCTCAGCATTAGGAACCTGAAAGCATCTATAAATCAAAGTGAAACTGACTTCACTTATTTCTATGGCTTGTAAAAAGTGTGTGTCAATCATATTGAATTTTTAATATTTTTAAACTCTAAGGTGTTGTTAGTAATATTTGTACGTACATTTATTTACAATGTATGGTATTTTTAAGATGATGGTGTGCCTTTATTCATAGAGAACAACAGTTAGATTTACATAACTTTGTGTTTTCTGGTCCTTTTTTTACTCTAGTTCTAGACCCTCGACTGAGTCATCAAAATGTTCCCACTGAAAAGGTACTTAACCTCCTTTTCCATAAAAACAAGAGTTCTGTGGCACCCTAAAGAATTACAAATTTATTTGGGCATAAATCTTCATGGGCAGAAAAGCTTACACCCAAATAAATTTGTTAGTCTTTAAGGTGCCACAGAACTCTCATTGTTTTGCTAAAAGCAAACTAACACAGCTACCCCTCTGGAACAACTTTTCCATAAGTTGCATATGAAAAATGTGATGAAACAAAATGGAGGTAGACGAAAGGGAAGAATTTTCCCTCTGAAGTATCTTGTCTGGATGTTTTATTAAAAATTAGAATATTTTAGCATAATTAATTAAAATAATGTAATAAGAAAGATTTGCAGTGGAATGTGAAGACTTTCATATCTATGTCACAAGATCAAATCCAGCCCAGTGATTGACGCCTAAATCCTCAAAGGCTCTGAATTCTCATTAATTGCAATGACATTTTGGTACCTAAATACTTTGAAGATCTGGGTCTAAAAGTCCTTACCATCTTATGCTGGTTTGGTATCCTATATAGGAAATTGGATGCTGGTTTCAATATCTCATTCCACCCCTTTTTAGATCACAAAAATCATTACAAATTGCACTAATTGATGATCTGGGTAAAGGGGGCAAAGATTGATTGGGATCAAGACTTAACTACCCTTTCACCCTTAATGGGGTTCTTCTAGGTAAGGACAGTGCTTCATTGACAGACAAACCTATACAGCCACTGCTTGGACTGTACCTGTTCTATGGATAAACTGATGCTTTCAGTTTCTTAGCTGCCACTCCACTATGAACGTTCAATTCACATACAGAGGGTGTGGATTTTTTACTTTTATTTTTTCTTGAAGGCTACCTAGTTAGAATGAATAGCAGGCATTTAGTTCCTACTGAACTATAGCTAGGAGGCTTTAAATAGTCTTATAACTCCATTATAAAATACACCCTACTAATTGTTTCCCATAGGAATTAAAAATTAGATATTTCATCTAATAGATAAAATATCATGATAACTGCTGTAAAGAAATTAGGGTGGAATTTGCCTTCTTAGCAGCACATACTGTATCTGTCGCAAGGCTCAACAAAAAACCCAGACAAATACCCACTGCATCAGTGGAGCTACTCACATAAGTACAATTACTCATTTGCATGAGGATTACTTCCCCATCCACCAGCTCCCCAGTTAATATTGTAAGATTTTGCAGGACTGGCCTCTTAGGTTGTCGACACTGCAAATAAACACACATAGTGGGCCCGTGCCAGCTGATTCGGGCTCCCAGGGTTCAGGCTCCCCAACTTGCAGGGACCTACAGCCCAGGCTTCAGGCTGAGTCTACACTGCAATTAAATCGCCCCTTGGTTCGAGTCCCAGGAGCAT
>ML675603.1:93570742-93587634 GCA_007922155.1 Mesoclemmys tuberculata | reverse complement strand
CAACCTACTGCATGCGTTTATGAGTGCATGCACATCTGAGATTAGAAATGAGCTTCAAGTTTCTGCAACTGGATGTTACAGTTCAAAAGAGCCCCAAGCCAACCCCTTTCAATGATCCAACAATACTTGGTTTCTAAAAGGAAAGAGGAATATTCATTTTGCTGCAGCATTTAAAACAAAAAGAAAGCAAAAAACAACCTTCCCTATAGCTGCTTACTTCTGCACAGGAATATGCTAAATGCCCTTGTATGAATTCGAACTCAAATGTGAATAGCATTACCCATATATTAGTCAACCACGTTCACTAAATCAAAAGAGCCTTTTTGGTTATTTCCGCTTCTTACATTAGCTTTTTTCTCAAAATCATAGAGGGCTAAAGCATAAAAAGGACCCAGAGAGGCTACTTTCAATTTATGAAAAGAAAAGAAATTCTCTTCATTCTATTTCTTTCATTTAGTAATGTTCCCTACCTTGTTCTCAGTTGTTATTTAATAGCTACGTAGGCACTATGGCACATACAAGGAGGTTTGATTTCCCAAACAAAGAGATTAGTTTAACTTATTCGCATCATTTTCTCCTTTCTCTCTCTCTTTAAATAAACCAGTGAAAATAAGTTATTACAAGTAAATAGCACCAAATCCCTAAATGCAGTTGTCTGCTATACTGGTGAGTTTTGTAGAGATGAGAATACCAATGCTCAGACAGATATCTTTTACTACTTATTTTATGTAACTCCTACCTTTCTTGAATCATAAATTGTCTCTGAAATACCAAATGCCTTTGAGGGGAAGCATCACAGAAAAATGGAAAGTGAATTACTCATATTTTGCCCTGGGAAAGGTCAAAATAAAAGTTTTGCCACAAAAAAATATTTGTTCACTTTCTTCTCTGAGGTCTTAAGGGCAGCTCCTCTGTTAGTGTAAATTGTCGTAACTTCAGGAGTTATGGCAATTTACACTCACTAAAGATCTGCCTCTTTGTTTCTAAGGACCCTGCTTTAAAAAACTGAAATAAAGAGGTAAAAATTATATTTAGGCAGAGAAGGGATTTAAAAATTCATTAGACTGTGTCATAGATGACATTTTCTGTGCTACTACATTAAATTTACAGTGGAAATAAAGCAAAATAGCAGCTCTTTCTACCTTAGGCTAAATGATATGCACCCCCTGCAAGTCCAGATGACAGCTTTCTACTCTCTGTCAAAATGAAATGTTTTAAAGAAAACAAGAATCAGCCATAACTGCAGAAGCTTGTTTTGACCAGTTCCACAGGAACCTCTCTCTGAGAGTCAAAAGGGTGAGGACGCTAAGTTATTAAATATTGTCTTCCACTCCCTCACTACCCTCTGTTTTGCAAATCCTGCTCAGAACACAGGTTTGTGAGGAACTCTCCCAGGTTGGACTATGGTGGTTAATAGAGGCCAAGTGTGTAGGGTTAAGGTAACCCAATAAGAAGTACTTTAAGGGAACCAGGTGACCCAGGAGATTGGAATTGAAACAGAACCTTTTACATCTAGTAGCACTGCTCAGAAAATTACCATTGAGTCAGGGGGAAATCGCAACTATTTCTGTGACTTTTTCCCCCTCATCTGTCAACTACCTTTTCCATGTAATCTGATGTTTCAAATCCAAGACAGGTCAACAGTGGCTCAAAGTTATTATTGTAGGAAGTCTGTTTGATGGCCAATGTCGTGGGAAGAATCACGCGGCTACTCAGTTTAGGTTAGATCGAGCAGAACTTTAATCTTGACAGACACACAGAAGGCTATAGCTATAGGGAAACCCAGGCAGCACATCCGTGTGCTGATCTCTGGAACTTCTCTGGGTTCAAGTTACAAAGAGCTTATATAGGTTTGTCAAAGATTACATATTACATACAGATCCTATAGTGGCGTTCCCGATACTTCACTGGTCATTTACCACATATTGGGCTCTTATAACACATAATGGGATTCTCCAGGTACCAGCAAGTCCTGGTGATTCTCCTGGTGCCAGCAAGTCCTGAGTCACATACAGTCTTTGGTTATCACAGGAATTTCAGACAGGGTATGGCTAGGTGTGTTTACAAAGGTAGTTAATGTCTTATAACATAGCCCAACGAGTTTGCATTTCTATCGTGGTTCCAGTCTAAGGCCTCCTGCCGGATTTTTTTTGAATCCACATTCCCCCCTTTTGTACTTTTAGCACAATGTCGGGAGCTGCCTTTTGTTGTGGCATGCTGCATTCTCACAAAGATTTTGGCTGGATGGGGCATAGTTGTCTGTTGTTCCTTACACAATTCACTATAAGGGAGGGAAACATGGAAGTATCGAATTTCTAGCTAAAATTCTGCTAAGTACAATCCCGGTTTGCCTGTGCCATGAATTCACTTCCTGTAGTGTAGGTTCAAACACTTGTCCCAATATATGTTGTACTTTCCCACACTCCCCACTCCCATCCAAAGAGAGGTCCCGGCACCTGTCCTGTCTGCACACTGGCCAGTAGGACACAGGTCCAGGAGGCCCTGGCTCCTTATTGGCCCAATGCATTAATCCACTGGACATGCTACGGGGAGGTGAGGGAGGCAGTTCCCTGCTTGGCCAAGTATACCTAAAACTACAGGAACGATGTTCAAAGACAGGCCAGGGTCATGTACGGCTAAACATTTCTAAAAGACAAGTAAACTGTCAAACCTATTTAAATGTACAGTCTACATTAGGTCAAACGTGATAAACAGGCAATTCAGGGCTTGGCTGAGCACTCTGGTCCCTTGAAGGGTTTGGACTTTCACAGTGAAATGGAAATGTCCATTAGTTGCTGGATTTCTTTGTTGTTCTCCTCTTCCCTTTGTAGCAGATCAGAATATAGCAGGTACCTTTCTTTTCTGGTCTCGAAGTTCAGTCTCGTTTTAGGGGTTCGGATAAACTGTTTCAAACATAACTTTAAACAACATACATAACAACCATGACTATTAGGATTGACAGGATACCATATATAATTTTCTTTCCTAAAGCTCCTATGTCACGCAGCCAGGAGGTCAACCAGGACCACATATCTTCAAAGCCCCAATTAGTGTTTTCTAGGGCTACCTGGTGCAATGTCCTGAGCTGAGACTGAATTTTGTGAATATTTGTCTCAACTATTCCATCCTGGTTCACATATATAAAACAACTTAAATTTATTAGGGCACATACTCTGTCCTGGGAGGCTAAAAGAAAATCGAGGGCCATACCATTTTGGATAGTAACTTGAGACAGCTGGGAAACTTCTTCCTGCAAGATTTGGATAGCATCCTTAGTAGCATTCCCCATTGCTTCTGTGGTGGCAGAAATATTGACTACTGCCTTCTCTAACTTGATTACACCTAACGAGGGAAAAAGGGTTTGCACAAATTGATGAAAGCCAGTGTGTCGAGTTGCCACAAGATTCTCTGAGCTTTTATTGTGGCGGGCTAGATTTTGGACCTGTAGGCTATACAACTCACTATGAATCTCAAACCCTGGATAACTCGTCCAATGGTACAGGTTCCCACCCACTTCCAAGGTAAAATTTTATATGCCCATTTCCCACACAGCCAGTACATTCCTGGGGCATCTGTGGTGGGATAGGCAAAATGGTTGCCTTTCTTACACTTTGTTTGATAGGAAAATGATTGGTAATCTGTGACTCGACATCTTCTGGATAAATACATGGTGTATGATGGAGCGGTTTGAACGACATTGGAGGTATTTTCACATCAGGAGCTATTGAGAGGGAGGAAAAATCCTGAATCCCTCAGGGCATAGTTAGAGTTGCCCTGGGCAATGGAGCAGCTTATTCAGTTGGAACCAGTACAATTGTTGGGAATCGCATTCCCTAACAAAATTCCGTAATTAGCTTCAGGCTTATAATCTAAAATATACTGGCAAAGTGGTAGTGACCGATACCATTGCCATGGGCATCATTGTGATGATAACAAAGGGTAGCTTCAACCCGCGGGGCTGTTTTCCACCTAAGAATACGGGTGGGGACTCGTCCTACTGCGGACAGGTTCTTGGGCTGCAGTATAAGGTGGGTGCTGTTGTCCTCTGAGGCCCATGTGTCTAATGATGCAGGTATAGGCACTAATGGAATACCTTGCTTTGGGTGTTCTGGGCTGTGATTCCTGTGATTATTCGGGTCGTCAATAGATTGGGACAGTTTCACAAAGACGTTAGAGTCCCAGTCAGCAAAAACAAATGAGAGGGCTAGGGATAAGATAACAGCTAAGGTTTTCATTTTATTGTCAATTCAGGAAGAACACCTCTAAGCCAAATCAGTCCAGCTAGTATCAAGAGGGTCACCAGAGTTTCTTACAGTTTTCATGGTCTTAGATTGTACTGATGTTTTGGAGTTTTGTTGGTGTTGTTTAAGAACAGTCGAAGGAGGGGCTCTCTCTGTGATCTTTCAAGATCTCAAGGTTCATTGAGCTGTGGTTCACCGACGAGGACCGGAATTCTGTTGCCCTTGGGTGTAATGGTGGTGGGGTCTTTTTGCAGTGTGATGCGTGAATCCAGTTAGAGTAGCCTTGGCATCCCACAGCGGTATTAGTGGTTAGCAACACTAAATAAGGTCCCTTCCACCGAGGCTGCAGGGCATCCTGTCATTGGTGGGTCTTTACACAGACCCAATCTCCAGGTTGGAGGGAGTGACACGGTTCCGTTGCAGGTGCTGGAAGGGCCTCTTGAACCTGTGTGTAGAAATACTTGATCCACGTCATTGATACTTTACAATAGTCCAGTAGCACATCGTCAGTTAAGTGTAGATCAGATTCCTGCAGGTTTGGCAATGGGGTGTGTGGCAGTCTCCTAGATCTGGCCATGAGGATCTCATGTAGAGATAGTCCATGTTTTCTGCTGGCAGTATTTCTAATGTACATGAGAGCTACGGGTAAGGCATCTGGCCACTTCAAGCTGGTTTCTGTGCATATTTTGGCTAATCTAGTTTTCAAGTCACAATTCTTTCTTTCTTTCTACAGCTCTGCTGGACTGGGGCTGATATGCACTGGGCAGGTGTTGGATTCCTAAGGCTTTACATACATTTTGAATGACCAGTCCTGTGAAGTGGGTTCCTCTATCGCTATCCAGAATGAGGGGCAATCCAAACCTAGGTATAAATTCTCTCAATAGTTTCTTGGCGACAATTACTGTACCTGCCCGCTTACAAGGATATGCTTCTACCCATCCTGAAAACATCAATAATGACTAACACATTCAAAGTTACAACATTTAGGCATGTGAATGAAATCCATTTGTAAGTTCACAAAGGGACCCCACGGAGTGGGGTGTGCTGAAGGTTTGGTCTTTTCCTTCTGGCCTGTGTTATGGGCTAGACAGATAGGACAGGTGTTGCAGTACTGTTGTGCTATAGAAGAAAAATTTGGGGCAAACCAATCACACTGTACTGCTGCGATCATCCCCCCATTGCTTGTGTGAGCCACAGAGTGAGTCACACGGGCAAGGTAGGGCAGAAGAGCCTTGGGCGCTACCAGATGGCCGTCCAGGGAGTGCCACAAAGTATCCGGGTGTAAATGGCACCCATGTCGCTGCTAGTCATCCTTCTCCTGCTCTGGGGTCTGATCTTGCAATTTGGCCAGAGCAGTGAGGCTGGCTAGGGCCGACTGATCTGTGGAAAGGAAAATATTAACAAAGTCTGGCTCTGGGGGGCTGGAAAGGGTCACTTCCCTAGATGCATGATCCACCAGTGCATTTCCACTTGTAATATCATCATAAGGGGTAAGGTGAGCTTGACATTTAACGATAGCTAGGGTGGAGGGTGATTGCAGAGCTTATAATAATGCATCAACATATTGTCCATTTTGAATGGGGCTTCCAGTGGAAGTGAGGAATCCTCACTGCTTCCAGAGTTGTCCAAAATCATAGACAACCCCAAAAGCACAGTGAGAATCAGTGTAAATGGTCACCAATTGTCTATCAGGAAATATATATGTGCGAATGAGGGCTACTAACTCGGCAACCTGGGCAGACAAAACATGGTAAATGGTATGCCTCTAATACTTGCTGCTGGGTACATAAGGCATATCCGGAGGCAAGATTACTCAAGCTGTCTCTGAGACAAGAACCATCAATAAACAATACTAATTCGGGGTTTAAGTCTCGGTGATTCTCCTGGTGCCAGCAAGTCACATACAGTCTTTGGTTATCACAGGAAATTCTGAGAAGGTATGGCTGGCTGTGGCTACAAAGGTAGTTAATGTATTATAACATAGCCCAACGATTTTGCATTTCTATTGTGGTTCTGGTCTAAGGCATCCTGCCTGAATTTTTTTGGTTCCACAACAGTGTGAAGGGAATTTGATAGTTTCAGACCAGTTCCCAATGAAAAGGTGTCCACATCACACAAAACCCCCACGGCACATCTGGTAATAACTGAAACTTTTTTTATCCTGACTAAATAAGCTAAGTTCATGATCTAATATTTTCAGTAATTTCTGTCTTCAGCTTTGAAAACAAAGAATGTTCTGATAAATTATCCTCTGTTTCTACTTATTTTAATTCAAGATGGTAAGGATACAGTCCTGACCTTATCTTGAATATGTAGTTTTGCAATTGAGTTTTAGTTATAAAGTACCTCTCTAATTTTTTCTTTCTGTAGATAACCAATTTTGAGGGCTTAAACTGTTGCATAAGATTTGTTTGCCCTTGGTAAAGTATATTTTACCTATAAAAGATTATTCACTTGAGTAAGGGTTTGCAGGATCAAGCCAGTTATTGCGGTAGTATTGCGTCTTTATGAATGCGTCACACCATACCCAGAAGTATTAGAAAGGGACTGCCCTTGGAGAAAGAATGCCCAGATAGATGAACCATTTTTCTGTACTCCCATGCACAGTGTCTCTTAATTACTGGGCTATCATGATCAGCACTTCCATATCAACCTCCAGAAAAAGAAACAACACTGCAAATATTTGAGACATGAAATCAAACGTGGCAGTGAAATTTAAAGCATGGATTTTGGGTTGCTTGACTGGCTGACACCTTCACAGTGCTCAGTGAAATATTGATTTTTCTGGTAACGGCTCCAGTTTATTCCTCTTTGAATCCTGAACTTTCACTAATTCCTATTTATCTGATACTAAGGAAAAAATGGCAGACTAATTTGCCACAATGATGCATTGTATCCCCTGATGCTATTTTTAAGCCTGCTTGTACACTTGGGATTCTGCAGTGTGAACGTAGACTGCTGACAAATAATGAGTATTTGACTACTTTTATCCTCTACTGTCTCTCCAGTCTCAATAATAGGGATACACAAATTGCAAAATATGAAATGCTGTGGGCAGATGAATAATGAAGTAATTTTCTTTGAAAATGTTTTGCATATGTTATTGACGAATACTATGTCTACAGACTCTTGACATTAGAGAGATGATGCATGTAATGTATTACACCCCAAAATGCTATGAGGCGTATATTGTAAGGAAAAACAAACGAAGGCAAAAAAACAACCAAACTTGATTTGTCTTCCTTTGGGAATTCTAAGCTTTTATCAAAGCCTATGAAAATCTCCACTCAGATACAGAGAAGTATGACCAAATTTACAGTAAGAACTATTAATATGGCTATTTCAGTATTGATCATACCAACAAATACCAAGATTAAATAAAAATAGTAAGGGAGAATAACTGACTAATTTTAACTAAGAGCCAAATTCCACTCTATATTACTCAGATGTAAATCCAGGGTAGCCTAGCAGATTCATTGTGAATTACTTGATTTTGCCAATGAACTGGTAAGTAAACATAATAGAAACAAGGGTAATGCATCAAAAATGTACTTTGTCCATTAATTTGACAAGTGCAGTTTAGTTAGAATAATTTATGCAAATATTTCACAGTATATTAGTTACTGTTTTGAAGCATATTTTGTAAAAACAAACAATACAAACAAAAACACAGTTTAAATAATAAGTACTCTCTACAGCACCCCAGTAAGCATTGACTGAAAAGTAGAGACACATTACCTTATGTGTTTGAATTTTGGAGAGTGCTGATTAGAGAGGTTGTATTCATGGAAGGTTCTCTCTTACTAAGAGACTTAATATCATCTATTTTAAACCTTTGAGGCTAAATTATAACTTCAGTGACAGAGATACAAATCTAGAATAACTCCACCATTTAAAAGATCTGTCTAAAACATGGGATGTCTGCTATTCAGGCAAAATATATTTTACAAAAGTCATCTCTAATCCCTCTCTTACAGCTCCCTTTCATATTAGTTTTCTTTCACTTTCCCAGGCCTCAGCTCTGATGTAATCTTAGACTCTTCTCTTTACTTCTCCTCAGATGTTAGAGCTCCTGTTTATTGATTGAATTCTGCCCTTTCTTCACTATCCTAGTTGCTAGAATCCTTACCGCATTGATCATCTCTCAGCTGTTACTGTAATTTTGCTTGTTATGTCACCCTCCTCAAAGACACTCTCTTTCTCTTTGTCAAAATAATACTAACTTATTTTTCCTTTTGCTCCATTCCAAATATCTCACCCCTTCTTTGGATCCCTCCATTGGCTCCCCATCTCTTACCACATTACAGAAAATTTTCTTATCCTCAGTGAATTTTAACTCCTTTCATCTCATTTCCCCACTTTAAGCTTTCTGCCTTTCCTCATACTTTCCCATAGAATTGCAATAGTCTCTCTTGTTCTTCTCTCTCAAGTGTCACTCTCTTTTCCTTCTAATGCTTTCATAAAACCAGTTCCTCCATGTAATCCTTTGTGCTTTCCACCAGATATACTACTGTTGAGTTCTGTTGTCCGCACTTCTAAAAAGAATGTTGAATAAGTGGAAAAGTTTTAGAAAAGAGCTACAAGAATGACAAAGGTCCTGCTTTACAATGAGACATACAAGAAGACTCATCTGTTTAGTTTAGACAAAGGAAGATTAAGAGGGGAATTGATGATAGTCCATAAATACCTCTATGGGAAGAATATTTCTGATATTAGGGAGCTCTTTGATCTAGCAGTTGAAGGTAGAGCAAGATCCAATAAGTAGAAGCATAATCTAGACAAATTCAGATAAGAAATAAAGTGCAGTTTTAGGCTAATTAGCCATTGGGACAATTTACCTAGGTATATGGTGGATCTCATCACCTGAAGCCTTTAATTAAAGGTTGGATATCTTTCTAAAAGATATGCCCCTGCTCATCTGGAATTTATAGTCCTACTTTTCTGTGTGAAATTCTATGTCTGCAAGAGATCAGATCTGATTATTTTAATGGTTCTCTCTGGCCTTGAAGTCTACTCACTTTATGATTATCCCACTCTCCCCCTCCCAAATTGTTGTACTGAGTCTTGCAAAGCTCATTGCCTTGGGATGTTGTGAAGGTCTCAAGTATAACGGCATTTTAAAAGAATTAGATACATTCATGGAGGATAGGCTCATCAATGGCTGTAAGCCAAGATGGTCAAGGAAAAAGCCCTGTGCTCCAGATGTCCCTAAACCTCCAACTGGCAGAAGCTGGGGCAGCATGACAGGGGATGGATCACTTTAAATTGCCCATTTATGTTCACTTTCTTGGAAGCATCTCACACCAGCCACTATCAGAAGACAGGATACTGGGCTGGATGGACCATAGATCATACCCAGTGTGGCCTTTCTTATGTTGTTCTGTTGTCTTGAGTTTGTCTGATTTGTATTGTAAATTATTTGGGGGTAGGGAATAATTCTCTTTCGATATGTGTAACAAGCCATGTAAACCTACAGTGCTATATAAATTGTTAATAATAAACTAAATTAAAGAATAACCTAATAACACAAAGCTATCATGTCACTGATTTGTTATCTTATTATTTGTGTAGAATATAGTTGTGATATACTGACCCTCAAGAAAGTATAATTAAAAATATTTTGCATAATAATGACAAATGTGTTTGTACCATCAGTCAGTGACTTGTGAAAACTCACCAAAGGATGATACAGTGGGAACAAAAGCCCACAGGTAGGTATAAAAAGGCAACCTTAGTAGAGGGCTAGGTGATGGGGGAGACACAGAAAACTACAGCAGAGTCATAAGAGCAACAAGAGAGAAATCAGTGTGGGAATCAGCTCAATATCTTAGGTATCTATATAAAACAGCAAGAAGTATGGGAAATAACAGGAAGAATTGGAGTATTAGTGCATAAGCTAAATTATAACTTAATTGGCATCACAGAGACTTAGGGTATGTCTACAGTGTAATTAACAACCTGCAGTTGGTTTGTGCCAGCTGACTTAGGCTTGCAGGGATCGCGCTAAGAATCTGTTGACCTGTGGTGTAGGCTTTCACACTCAGACTGGAGCACAGATTCTAGGACCCTGCAAGGTGAGTCCTCGAGCCTGTGAACAAGACCAAACACCTACACCACACCCTTAGCCCAAGCCTGAGTGTCTCACTGTGGTGTAGACATACCCTTGGTGGGATAAGTCTCATGACTGGCACAATGGTAGAGAGGGGTACAGCTTGATCAGAAGGAACAGACGGTAAAAAGGGAGGAGATGTGTTATACAGCAAGAATACATGCACATGTTCTGAGGTCCAGAAGGAGGTGAAAGGCAGGCCAGTTGTGGGATTCTGGATAAAGATAAAACAGGTAAAAAATAGGGATGATGTTATGGGAGAAGTCTACTACAAACCACCAAATCTGGAAGAGGAAATGGATGAAGCATTTCTAGAACAAATAACTGAAACATCCATAATACTAAGACCTGTTAGTAACGGGGACTATACCCAGAGGTCTGTTGGAAAAATAATGAAGCAAAACCACAAACATTCCAAAAAATGTGTGTACTTAGGGCAATGTTTTGGTCCAGAACATGGAGGAAGTAAACAGGAAGACACCCATTTTAGACTTTATTCTTACCAATAGGAGGGATTGGTAGTGAATCTAATCGTGGAATGCAATTTGGGGGAAATTGATTATTAAATGGTAGATTTCATGATTCTAAGAAAACTATAGGGTGGGATCTTACAAAAAGTGGAAACTTGGAAGAATTACTAGGGGAAATAAAAAGAACAGCATGTAAGGAGAAAATTGGAAAAGTTAAGGCACAAAATGAGTTATATCTAGAAAGGGACATAAAAGGCAATAAGAAGACTTTTTTAAATACATCAGAAGCAAGAGAAAGACAAAGGAAAGCACTTAGAGGTGAAGGAGAGCTAATAACTGATGACACCAAGAAGGCTCCTGTGCTGAATACCTATTTCTCTTCAGTGTTCACTAAAAATGTTAATGGTGACCAAATACAATACACAATTAATATGAACAATAAGGGGGAAGGAATGCAATCCAAAATAGGGAAAGAACAGTTAAAAATATTTAGATAAGTTAGATATTTTCAAGTTGGCAGGGTCTGATGAATTTCACCATGCAGTACTTAAAGAACTAGCTGAAGCAATCTCAGAATCCTTACAGAATGTCTTCGGGAACTCCTGGAGTGCAGGTGAGGTCCCAGAGGACCAAAGAAAAGAAGACATAGTACCTAGCTTTTAAAAAAGGGGAACAATAAGGACCCAGGGAAATAAAGAACAGTCAGTCTAACTTTGAAACCCAGAAAGATACTGGAATAAATTATTAAACAATCATTTTGTAAGAGCCTAAACAACAATAGGGTTATAAAGAATAGACATCATAGATTTGTCAAGAACAAATCATGCCAAACAAACCGCTTTTCCTTCTTTGAGAAGCATATTGGTCTACTGGACAGGGAGAAGCAATAATATTGGTAAAGTTTTTGACACATTCCCACATGGCATTCCCATAAGCAAACTAGGAAATGCCTTCTAGATCAAACTATTATAAGGTAGGTGCTCAACTGATTGACCATTAGACCATGTTGCCTCTCATTAAATTAAAATATTACTCTTCCTTCTAGGTTTTGAAAGCTCTGCCAGTGGGTTTAGTCATATAATGCTCTTTGGCTTTCATTAGAGGAATGTAAGAATTAGATTGTCAAACATCTCGTTATATATAGGAAAAGGGCACCATAATACCCCAACCTAGTTACCCATCTACAAAAGTCTATCCATTCAATGGAAGAATTTGTAGCTATCTGGCACCTTAGAATGTTTCAAGCAGGAAAACCTCTCAATCCATTGTGTACTAAAACAAAGTCTGCTTTACTTCTTCCACCTTTATCAGATTCAGAAGTTGTCTGTAGAACCAGTACAAACTGGTCTCAACGTGCTTTTCTCATATACCAATCTCTCTATCTCTGTGTTAGAACGTTCCCTCTATTGACAGTATTTTTTTAAGCATTCCAAAGCTTCCCAAGCATACGAGTCTGATCTTCAGCCATATAGAACTCTGAATCTGTTTTATGGCCTCTCTAAATAACCTTCGGCTGCTGAGTCTCAAAACCACATAGATTCAAAGAATAATAGGCCATTTTTCAGAGGCTACATTACTGTAGATGACAATAGATCAGAGGCCAGTTTTGGGAAGCATACAGATTTGTACCCACTGTGATGTCCCTGAAGACTATCTTGGCTCCAGTTCCTCTTCTGATATCACTGTGTTTTCTCTCAGAGCCACTATTAAGAGGCAAAAATAGAGTTTTCTTTACTACACAGACAGTACTCAAACCTATCTGTTCTTCGCATCCCATCCTATACAGCAGCTTCTTTGTATCTAATGGTGTTTTTTATATCCAGAATTTTAAACAGCATTTTACTTAATCCCGCCAAAACTGAATTGCTTTTATTGGGTACAAAAAAAAAGTACTTGGTTTACAGGGCATGCATCTCGAAGAGACTCACCTTTGAGCAAATAATGACAGGAATTTTGGTGTTATTTTCTACTCTAAACTCCATTTATATTGCTAGACTGCTCAGATTTCATACCACTAAAATCTGCATCTCTGACACATCATCTGTCTCCTGAAATTCTTTTATTAAAAGGTCATTTATATATTCGATTGCCCTACCTTATAGACTTCATGTGGTTGCCATACAAGCTCATCGTCAAGTCAGAACAAAGCTATGATCATAGAATATTTTCGTTGGAAGGGACTGTAGGTGGTTATCTAGTCCAACCCCCTGCTCAAAGAAGGACCAACCCCAACTAAATCATCCCATAGATGCTTTTTTCCTATGGGTTAAAAATCCCTATTGGTTGACCTCTGGACTTTATTATATGGGCTTAATTACTAAATAGCTCTTAAAATAATTGTTTCTCACATACCAAATTTTTTCCATTATAACTTTGATGGGGATTTGGGGTTTTGACCTTTTCTTATTTTGAGAAAAATGCCTGCTTTCTGTACAAGATAATGTTTTGTAGAAAAACAAAAAACTGTAATGTTTTCTGTTTTAGGACAAAAGCTGAAATGTTTTGATTAAGAAATGCTGCCGTGGTGCCTCATGGGAGTTATACTTTGGTGGCCTCCTGTCCCCAATCTCCTATATGGGCAATGCTTCATAGCCAGACTTCAGCTTCCATGATGCACAGCCTCTCCTCACCCAGAGCAGTCCAAATAGGAAGCCCGACTTATAGAGGAAGATGAGAGCATGAGGCACCACAGCAGCATTTTCCAATTCAAACTGTTTCAGATTTTGATTTTTCCCCCAAAGGAGGATATTATCCACAGGAAAAATCTCATTTTCTCTCCCAGCTGTAATATCAAGCTCTTCGTGCGTTTGTACCATCTGATGGTCTGCCCTTCTCCATCCATATACTTTTATTAGATGATTTTACGAAGCTCAAGCCAGCTATTAATTTCAAACACCAGACTCAAATCTATGGCTGAGTGAACCTTTCAGCATTATGCTTCTTTCATTTAAAGCTCTCTCCTACAATCTCACAGGGAAACATTGAAATAGTACTTTCCATAGCACCAGAAAACACGCATTAGGTAGTAATCTTGTGCTGGCTGGAGTACGAATTGTAATAATTATATTAGATTACCTACTGGCTCTGGCTTGAGTTTTTAATAGCAGCTAATTTTTTTCCCCCATTTACAATATGGCTCAATTACAGTTTTGCTGCTATATTGATTTTATTGATTTTTATTGCAAAAAGCTTTAGGATGCTCGCATGACAAAGCAGCCTATAAATGATGTTACATTAGATCAACCATGAGGTATTTTTTACATTCATTTTACTTCCTAATGAGGTTACATAGGTCATTTTAACCAAACCAAGGTCCCTGTGGAAGTATTTATACTGTACAATATATACACGATACTTTATAATTGGTCTCAAGAAATTATTTTTCCCTTTTAAAACATTTTGTTGCAAAACAAAACAATGCATCCACATATAATAGGAATTAGTACCGTAGGAATTATTGCCAAAAGTCTCTCCCTTTTCCCATCCATTACGACCTCTCCCCATTCCCCTCCCCCATTATTTAGTTTCTGCCTCCTAAAACTAAATAAACTAATATAATCATTCAGGGTAAAATTCACCCCATACAAAGCCTACACATCACATAAAAACCTGTTAAACTTGCAAATTAAGAATATTTACATATTATTTTCATCCTATTTATGTGGAGGCATAAACATACAGAATAAATTGTAGATAACACTGCAAAGATTTTGGTTGTAAAAAAAAGACTATAGGTAATTGATAAGATCTAAATGTTGGCCAATTACTTTTAAAATGATAGTAGCCTAAGGTCATGAAACATCTAATTTAACACTTCTCATTGAAGGCAGTGACAACTCTATTGATTTCAATGGCAGCAGGAGCAGACCCTTAAATGTTTGCTGTATATTTTGATTTCAATATATTATATATTCACTCAAAAAGCCCGCACAATATTAACTGATGTCATTTACTGAATGGTAGATATAGTCCTAAATATAATATCTACCTCTTATATACTGCTTTCCAACAGTAGATCTAAAAGTGATTTATACTTGCTGTTCATAGCAAGTAATTTCATCAAATGTAGTACCTTCTTTTGTTTGCATATTATCCAGGAACAGACTGATGTTTAAAAGTGTGTTCATCATTCAGAATTGTTCCCTGCCCTCTTCCCTCTCTTCCACTGACTCTTTTCTCCTATCCTTTACCCCATCTCTCCTGTTGTACACATGGGACACCCACTGGGAACTGACCAGTAAGGTGACTACGCTGTCCTCCTTTGAATGTACCCTCAAGCTCCCCAACTACCACAATGTCTAAAAGAAACTGATCAAATGAATAGATTTTCAGATATCACTGATGTAAAAAATAGGTAATATGCATAAAAAAATGCAAGCAACTTGAATATAAAAGTTGCTTATATTTTGATGATATTATTCTCCTTCATCGTTTGTATGTAGCTTTTCTTCTTAGATTGTAAAGTGTCTGGAGCATGGACAGTAGGTAAATTTTCAAAAGCACCCAAATGTCTTAGAACCGAAGTCCCATTTGCAAAAGTGACTTAGGTATTTAAGACCCAGATGTTCACAAGTATTTACGCACACAGTAAGTTAGGCTTACCGACTTGTAATTGCCAGGATCACCTCTGGACTCTTTTTTAAAAAATTGGCATCACATTACCTATCCTCCACTCATCTAGTACAGAAGCTGATTTAAATGATAGGTTACATACCACAGTTAAATGTGAAATTGCAGAACTACTGAGTTCCTTCAGAACTCTTGGGTGGATACCATCTGGGACATATCTCCATGGCCTGAAAGTATAACATTCTGAGGAGCCTCTGCATTTCCCATTTAAACCTTGAGAAAGGAAGGGGTTCAACCACTGTGGTCTTGGGGACCAAGAAGTTCTACATTCCTTCCCCACCAAACTGCTGACAACAGCCCAAGAAGAACATTTATGAAATTGCACACTGATTTCCCTCTGAAACATAGAATATCTTTGGAATTCTCCCCAAATCACTCCCCCTTCATGCCTCTTCAACTCAAAGCATTAAGCTGAGGTACCCTTAGAGATAAAGAATTAGCTTTTGCCCCCCTGCTCTGACGTGGGCATCTGACTTGGGCATCAGAGCATTAGACCCCTAGAAAAACACATCATGGCCACTCCCCATCCATTTGATCTGGGTGGCCAAGCATTCTCCTCTGTAAGTGGGTATGCTCTGTTCCCTCCCTTACATGACCTGCTAGTACAGACTGGACAGTCACCAGAAGGTGAACCCTGCTGTCCAGATTCAAGACAGCAAATAGCCCTAATGAGAAACCTCCATCAGTTACCCTCATTAAGAATTTTAAGTTGATTTTATCCCATTGAACTCGGCCTTTACGAACTAGTCTTATAGGCTGTCATGCTTTGAGAGTGAGAGTGAATAGAATGTGAGTGAATTCAATGTGCTTTATACTGATTGCTTCCAATAAGGATTTTGTTTGATTGTTTCCACCTCCTACTAATTTCATTCTCCCTGCTAGAATTTGGTAGAATTGTTCTGCTAAATGTCCCATGAGGCCTTGGACCATCCTAGAGTCCATCCCCTGCACTCCCCCAGGGCTCTTTCTGACAGCTTTGAGCAGGGCTGGAGGGAGCCCTAATTTAGTTGTTGTTCCAAGGGTAAAAGGAGAGTTGACTGGCCTGGCTATAAGATGCACAAGCGGAGCAGAACACTAGCAAGTCCCCAACACAGCTTGCCGTCACCTCCCTAAATCAATTAATCGTCTGCTCCTTTTTAAGCAGTCCATCCCAGCCAAACTCTTAGATACATTCCAAGCTCCTACTCCTGATTTTTTTTATACTGTGATCCACTGCTACATTTTTTTTATGGCCTCCCAGAACCCACATTCCCAGCACAATAAAATTCCCAGCATCCACAGAGCTTCCAGCACAACTTTCTCATCTCCCAGTCATGAGGCCAATCTTTATAGATTCCCTGCTTTTGAGATTTTGCTGAGCAGGTTTCATTCTTCACACCCTGACCCCTCAAGCACATGCACTTTTCTTAACATAAAAAAATGCTTCTCTCTTCCCAGGTATTT
>ML675603.1:93479932-93570342 GCA_007922155.1 Mesoclemmys tuberculata | reverse complement strand
GACTTAGTGGTTTTGAAGGTTACGTTAGTGATACTGTCGCTATGTGAAGCAGGGACAGAAGAGCCCTAAGCTCGGGTTTCAATGTCTCTGTGCTTTCTGGGCCTGACTCAGTTTCTCCATTGATGCTGACTCAATGCTGAGGCAGCAGTTCCAGGGGGAATCTTTTAAGCACTGATGCCCACCCAATTAAGCAACTATGGAACCTATAAACAATAGTAAAAGTTGGCTCAACTACTCTACCAATGGGAATCCTTGACACGTATCCAGTCTTCCTCATACCACTGAATCATTACAACCAACTTAATTATTCTATGCAAATTAGATGCAAAGGTTGGTGAATGATTACATTACCTGTGATATCACAATTTCCCCACTTAAGAGTAACCTGAGCTGTTGATCTTATCTCTTATATAATATATATAATCATAATCACTAGAGAAAACAAGAGTTAATAACTTAGCCTAATTACAACGCTTTTTTCTTCATATAAGCCTATGCACTAAATTTCAGTTAAGTTTGAAGAGTCTATGTTATTTCATTATTAAGCTCATTTGGTGCAAAGAAAAGGCTGACAAATGCTAAATTTCTTAAAGATCCAGTTTTTAATTCATTGTAACTCACTCTAAACACAGGATTTACTTGTAAATTCTCAGCTCATTTTGTATTCAAAGAGTAAGTGTTTAAGTTTGGGCTGGTTTTTTGGGATTCAATCTTACCTTTGGAGTCATTACAGATATCTGTAGAATATAGCACTTCTCATCCATAAACCTCTCAGAGCTTTAGAAAGGAAGATAAATATAATTACCCTTATATTATAGGTAGGAAATCAGAGGGAAGGAGAGGGGAAGTAACATGTCCAGGATCTCTCAGAAAGCCAACGGCAGAGTAAGGAAGTCTCCTGATTTCCAGATCAGTGCCCTATCCATTGGGCCATGCTGGTTCACTATTTATAAATGTGAGTAAGATGGGAGGATGCATAGATGTTTGTAGCAGCAGGAGAAATAAAAATTAGCAAAATACTTCAGCAGTTTGACAAATGCTTAATTCCTGCATCATTGGAATTCATAAATAAAGTGTCTCAACAGTTTCTTCTGGACTCATTTTTTCTTGAGAAAAAAACCACTGGTCAATTAATACTATTAATATGTACATCTCTTTTAAAATTGTAACAGTAAGAAGATGTACTGTCAAGTGTAGCATGTATAATTCTGGTTCAGTGAATTAACTCATAAATGCATTAATATTTTAAACCTCACAGACTGTGTTTGAATCTTAAGGCTACCATCCAGATTAGTGCAAAGGAAACTGTTTTTTTAAGAAACAATCTGTCAAACTGAACCCTCAGCTTCAACTCAACAGGTCAGGAAGGTATTCAGACCTTTCCTGAATACCAAAACAGAATGCAGAAACTAATCGTAAGAAGTCATGGAAGAGGAAAATGGGAACAACAAACACCACCACCAACAAAAAGCCGGAAAGCATAAAATCAGTTTAGTATATTATAAGCGTAGACACAAAGGTCCTGATTTTCCTCTATATTGAGGCAGGGCTTTATGTATATATACACACACACATATAGAAACAGACATTTATACAAACAAAAAGTGCAGCTATCCATAATCTCTAAGCACGTTGCCATAATTAAAAATATGATGATCCAAGTATAAAATGATGATCCAAATATAATTAAAGTGCAGCAGTGCTAACCCCTAACTGGGCAGCTCTAAAACTGAGATTGCATTGCCCACTAGTAATTCCTTTCTTTTCTCAAATGCCGGGGGGGAAATGATGAGTGTTGTACTAGTAGCCCTGAATTTAATCTATTTCAGAATAAGCAATGGGGCTCTCAGAGAATGTCCTGTCAACAGCCCCTTCTTTTGTACCCCAGTGAGACTGTAGTTCAAACACTTCTGCTGACCTGTGTCACAAGGAAAGAGGTGTCTCTTAGGTAATAAGACCTAAGTCAATTAGGGTTTATAGGTCAGAAGCAATACCTTAAACTTCACTGTGAAATGTAAAGTCAGGCATGGAGGACATGGATCATGAATGTGGTCGCAGTGCGATATTACTTTTACATTGCACGCCAGTTTCAGTTTCTTTCCTAAGGTGAACTTAGCCAGCCATGGAAAGACAGGAGTCTCTTTAGCAACTGCTATGTGCATCTTCCCTCATTTATTACCTCTAAAATTTATTACCTCTAAAATCACAAGTTTAACTGAGGGTGGAGACCCCTTCCAGTAAAGTCTCTTCTTTTGCTCTTTTTCCACTCCCAGGGCTGCTGCATTCCATATCCCTGAAGTGATGTGATATCACATCAACATATTACACTGCAATTCTGTATCATGATCACCTCCAAAGTCTGTGAGTTTCTGCTCTTACTGGGACCTGTTATCGCTACTAATAATTCTATATGCTCAAAACCAAAACAAAGCCATTTTAGCGAGATCTAGGAACAGAAAAAGGATGTGAGCAAATTTAACAGAATTTTTTTTCTCCAGCTAGGGAGAGAAAACTGCTGAATGGAGGTTCAAAAACTTCATCCTAACAAATTTACTTCTGTACTAAAAGCAAGCTCATAATCTGCAACCCCAAAAAGTAATTTCTGATGCTGTTTTAAGCAACAAAATTCGGGGTTAAGAATGAAAGGTTCACTATGAATTTAGAACACCATTTAAAAACTTCAGTGCTACAAGTATCAGGTATACAAAATGATCCCACTCTGTGTTTGATATTGTTCATGGGGCAGCATTAAGGAATGGATGTTGAGGGCTCAATCCTGTGGAGTGCTGATCATTTAGAATGTCCCGGTAGTGGATGGGCATTCATAACTCCTGGATTACAGGTACTATGTGAAGTATTTCAAATATAGTAGTAATTTTACCTTCTGTCTTTATGTAAACTCCAGCTTCAGTGGCATATTGTATGATATATAGATTATGTTTTTTAGCATAACATGCCTTGAATCTGAATGGTAATTTTAGGCAGAAGACCTGGAGTAATTAGGTTAAGTTTGCAGAGTGTGACAACACTTTTTGCTGTCACTTTGTGCAAATGTAGTAATGTTACAAAATGAAGCATTTCTGCTGAAAGCAAATGTCAAGCTATTCTGCAGATTCTCCATGTCTGGAGTAAATGGGCAGTCTGAGCCCAATTCCCAGTGAACAGGCGATCACGTCACAAAAAACATTAGCACATTTGTCACTGGTGGGCACGCTTGCTGGCAGTCTGGTTAGACAGACTAAGGAATGAATAGACAACCTAAACTGGTCACACTCCTTGAGGTGTCCCCTTCAAGGAAGGGCTGAGATGCTGATGGGGCAATTTGCAGAATCTTGCAAATGTCATCTGCCTTCTGCAGTGTCTCCACAATTATAATCTTTTTTTTTTTTATTATAGCCAGTCCTATACAGCACAGAGGCACATCCCCCTCCCCCAGTATTGGATGGGGGTAGCCTACCTGGTGGAAACCTGGAAGGGCTGTACTGAATTTTACTGTCCTGAAGTCCTTGAGTGTGTGGGCTCTGATCCTGGAACTTGTTCCACAAAGGCAAATGCTTTCGCTGCCACCCCCCCATGGGCAGGGGGCTGCCTGTGCAGAAGAAGTTGCAGTATCGGGGCCTTACGCTGTCAGCTTTTTGCGGGCAGGGAGTGGCTGTTATTTTATGTTTGTACAGTGCCCAGTACAGGGATCTGATCCTAATGGTGGATTCTGAACCAACAGCGTCCAGGAGCATGGAAACTGATTTCAAAACAGAGCACATGCAGCTTGCTTAAACTCTTTAGGCAAGTCTGTCAAGGAGAAAAAACCCCACTGATTTCAAATCCAAGTCGTCCAAGCATCTTCACCTTGGCTAGAACTGCTGATACCTGTTCTAGCACGTCAACCTGGCATTCTCATGAGCTAGATGGGGTGGATTGGCCTAATGAGCCATTCCATGTGAAATTCACTTGTTATAGAAATAGTAAACAGAACATTCAGATGGAAAAATACTTGACTTGGTAACGGGTGTTTCAACTGCCTGGGAAACTGGCAAAAAGTTCTGGCCTTCCTCCTTTCAGTTAAAAAACAGACTCTGTGTTCTTTATTACTCTTTCTTTCCAAAAAAAGTAACTCAGAAGGTCTTACTGATCAGTGGGAGGTCGCAGGTACCTACCCTTTTAAAAAAGAACTGTCAGCAGAAAGTTAAGCTACAGGCTCCTCTGAAGTAATTTAAAAGCATTTCCAAACAATGGCTTCTGTCTTTAAAGAGCTTTTGTAGCAAGGTGGAAAATACAGCCTTTTTTTTTTAAACAGTAAACCAGTTTCAATAGAATCCTCTTATTAATTGATATACATGTGCAGGTTAAATTAAACAGTTTTAAAGCAAAAGCAAACAACTGTCAGACTGGTTCCCCAAAATGAAGATCAAAGTTGAGCTTGGCGCATCCAAGAAGTGGGAAAAAGAGAAGCAAAGGAGTCTTCACCTCACCGCTGTGCTACTGTACAGAGGCAAGGCATAATGGCTGTTCTTGCTCTTACAAGGCACTGAAACCCATATTTAAATCTGATTAAAGTCCATGGGAGTTGAGCATGTGCTTAACATTAAGCATCAACTTATGTGTTGTGCTGAATCAGGGCCACAAAGCTTAGGGGAACAAGAATAGCATCTAAAGTTCTATCCTCAGCTTCAAAAGGAGCTGAGTGTAGGTGGAACCATAATTCCACTCCTGTCTCACTGGCTGTAAGAAGAGGCCAGGCACAGAGAAAGATAACACTGCTTACTCCTTGCAATGAAGGGGTGCACCAGCCCTCTCTGCTTTTGGTTTGGTGGACAGGTTCCACTATCCAAAGCCATCTTTTGGGTTGCCATCTCGACTCTACTAAATTGCCCTTCTACTTGTTGTAACATACTGTTCCATTTTTAAGATTAAAGTGACCCAACTCCATTTTAGATTAGTAGAAATACAAACTTGTTGGGCTAGGATGTGGAACATTGACTGCTTTGTGACTGCACTCAGCCCTGGCCTGTCAGAAACTCCTGTGGTAGCTAAATGTGTCTCAGGACTCTCTGGCACCCGAAGAAGCACTGAGACTTGATAACACCGGGAGAATCCCAGCAGGTGTCAATATGCAATCAGCATGTGGCCTGTAGTCTTTGTTAAACCTATGTGGGCCCTCTGTGACTTGAAACCCAGTAAACTAATGTTCAGACATGCATTGCAATGAGTGGTCCTTTGTCAACAGCAAACAGCAGCTTGTAGCACAAAGTGCCCTAGCAGGAGGACAGAAGTCTGTCCAGCACATAGCTGGACAATCAGGAAAGATAAGATCACATTTGGCTGTGTCAGGTCACAGCCCCCGATTGCCTCATCGCTCTTAGAAACTCAATAATTGGCTATAATAGTGGATGTATGGCTGTGGGAAGAGAATATAAGGTAATCATAAACAGGAAGTAATCGGAGCAGCCTCGCATCTTAAGGAGGGCACCAGAATTGCTCTACATGAACAGAATTGATCAGCCTACCCGTCTCTCCCCAGTTCACTGCTCAAATTTAATTATAGGGTGTGTGGCTGTAAAATCTGAGTATGACTGCATATTCTACTCAGATGCAAATTCAGGGATTGTGAGTGTGACTGCATATTCCACTCAAATGCAAACCCGGGAATCAAACTAATTAATGTAGGATTTGTTGCTTTGTTACTGACAAACCCCACTGATGCAGTCTGTGTAAGTAGAATTGTGGAAGTATAACCCCATAGTATAAGTTAACTATAACCGTATAGTTGTAATTGTGATTGTGTATAAGCCGTTACGTTGTTGTATTAGACAAGAATTAATGTTGACTTTTAAATTGTAATTGTTGATTTATAGATTGTTGCAAATAAAACAAAATCGTATGCAAAGCAAACCTTGTTGCTCCTCATTTGAGGGATCCATATAATCAAACCTGACAGCAAGCTGTTTCTTGTTGTCACCTCACTACTCTGTTTTTTCCTCTCCCTTAACATTAACATATTGGATAGTCCCGTGGTTAAGGCACTGGACAGACACCCAAGTGATTCAATTCCTGGCTCTTTCCAGACTTCTTGTGTGTCCTGGGATAAATCATTTGCTCGTTCTGTGCCTCAGTTTCCCAACTGTAAAATGGAGATACTATTTAATCTGTTTCACCCCTTTGTCCAGCTTGTCTATTTAGACTGTAAGACCCTGACTTAAAGAGCTCTCTCTTATTTTGTCTTTCAACAATGTTTAGCCGGAGCCCAGATCTCAGAAGGGACCCCAGGTGCTACTGTAATACAAATAGAATAATACTTAATAATAAATAGATGATAAGAACACCCAGATCTCATACAGCATTTTCCATCTGTAGAATTCAAACTGCTTACAAAAGTCAAGCATGATCCCCTTTTTACATTTAGTGAAACTGAGGCATGCAGATGGAAACTGACTTGCCCAACATCATCCAGCAAGCAAGTGGCATAAAATAAAATATGGATGCTAATAATAATAATAATAGAGATAAAACTGCTGTAAGGTTTGGATAAGTTTTGCATATTTTAGGATGCCTAATCCAAAACAAAATTACCAAAGCATCTGAACTTTGTCAACTGCTGAGTGAAGTTCATACATTTTCAGAAAATAAAATGTTACATTTATAGCTGGATATCCACGTTCTCCCAGCTCTGAAGCAGTTTTCTCCCAAGATCAAATACTTTAAATATATTTATCTTTTCAGTTTTTGAAACAGCATAATATCTCAATTTATTGTGAAATTAAGAACCACATTAATCATTTCATTCTTTATATGCCTCATCATCAACTCAGAGTTCAATCAAAAAACTAAATTAGACATTTAAATTTTGTTTCCTACCTTTCTCATGCAAATTAGGTGAGATTATAGCCTTTCCTTGCTTTCTGTAGGTGTCACAAATTTTCCATTAAATAGCCTAACTCTGCTTTCAGTGAAAGTCAATGGAAGCTAAAGTGCTGGGCACCTTTGAAAATTAGGCTACTTATTTAGGTGACTAACTATAGACATAGATCCCTATGTTTATGCTTCCAGGTGCTAAAAATTGGGGATAGATAGATAGATATAGGTGTATAAGTATATATACAGATTGAGATATTTTCATTTGTATAGTGATATTTCATGCTCATGAAAGGTGGTATGTTGATACCCTTGGAGTTTATAGTCTTGTATCCACAGATGAGCTGCAAGAATCTTTCTTTGCTCCACCAGTGTGCTTCAATTTTGCCTTGGCAGATCCCTCTCTAGAGTTTAGTTAGTTTCCCAAGTTTATTCAGCCTTGGCTACGCTGCTGAGAAATTACTATAAAGGGTGCAATTAGAACCAGCTGTGTTGGTGGTATCTCAGCTGGACACCTGTCTAATAGGAACTGAGCTGAGATCACCAACACCTCTACCATATGAAGTTGACCAGCTCGTAGTAGTTTGGTTGCTACTCTCAGATCACCATTAACTTGATGGACTTGAACCACTGACCTAAAGGTACAAAACATTATCAGTCCCCTGAATCATTCGGTCCATTTCACCAATTTGCTTCCAATAAACATAGGGCCAGGTGGCATCTAATGTACTAGAAACAAGATTGAAGTTTGACAACGTGATGAAAGAGCAAATAGCCTCTGGGTATTGCAATAAATATGATTTATGTCTTAGCAAGCAATGATAAAATACAAAAGAGCAATGCATGGAAGCCAGTGTATAGCACTGCATGCAGTGATACCTGACGTAATGTAAAAGGTACTAGAATATTTTAATTGGGACTCCTGAGATCAGGTCACATCACCCAATTATGAATTAAAGAACTACAGAATTAGGACCTTTCTAATTTTTATTGAACCATTTTGCACTACTTGCCTTCAAAAATCTTACTTCTTGCCTGCCGTTCTGATAATGTTACCTGCTTGAATTTCTCCACCAGCTTCATTTTCTATCTTGATTTTTAAACTCTGCCCATCAAATTATTTGAGTGTCTCCTTTGGCATGAAGTTCAAAGTTCTCATCCTCATCTGAAAGGTCTTGCACAAGGCCTCCGCTACATCTATCCTATCTTGAATATCTTAATTATAAATACTTGTTACATTTATATAATATAGTAAAACTTCACACTCTATCTCAAAACCATCAAGAGTATTGAAATAGCATAGTCACAAAGCTTTTTAAAAAAAGAGAGACACATAATTTAAGCTGTACTGAGAAGGAGGAAAGACCATTACAGATAAGAGAGGAAAAGTTAATGAGGCACAAGGCAGACATATCTAGTTTTGAAGATACAGCAGAATCCCTTTTCCTACATTCAAAAGCCCAACAGCAAGTCTCAGTCACAGTCAAGTAAACACAGTGACTTTTTGAAGATTTTTGCAAGTTTTCATTATTAGTGATGCCATATTTCTATATCAAGGAAGAGTGAGAAATAAAAGAAAAGGGTCAATTCTACTGCTGCTCCCCTCAATGATCTTGCAGTCTAAATAGAGAAGAGAGACAAAGAGTGTGAGAAAGCAAACCAACATCCA
Source organism: Mesoclemmys tuberculata (assembly GCA_007922155.1). Classification (NCBI taxonomy): domain Eukaryota; kingdom Metazoa; phylum Chordata; order Testudines; family Chelidae; genus Mesoclemmys; species Mesoclemmys tuberculata. Next base: position 93,561,824 of record ML675603.1, on the reverse strand, counting down.
AGCAGTGAGCGGAGAATGCAAATGTCATGTTAATTCCAGGAGGTTCTTGGCTTGGTTTTATTTCATTTTATGAGTGGGATTTTGTTAGGTGAAGATTAACTGCACAGAACAACAAAAGGAAGGGAGGGGAGACAGTCAGGGGAGCAAGATAAATCGAGGAAGGAAAGAACAGAGCATAGAAAGCAGTAGGGGATAGTCAGAGGGGAAGAGATTAGTGGGGGCAGGCCGTCTCACAAAGAACTAGTAAGCTGTTGGGGAAGAATGCTGAGAGCACAGAGTATAGAAAGCACTTAGATTATATGATCTGTGTCATCAGGAAGTCCCTCATGCAGCTCCTTCTGCAGCTGCAGCTACTGGCTGACCTCTGCCTCCAACCTAGTCAATTTGAGCATTGCTACTGATTTAGCCCCCACTTCAGCAGTGCATTTAGCCTGTGCTTACTTTTCAGTATGCGCTTAAGTACTTTCCTAAAGTGGGGCCTTAAATGTGGCAGGACTGAAACAGTGAACTGGGAGTCAGGAAACCTGAGCTCTATTCCTGGCTGTACCTCTCGCCTGGTGTATGAATTTTGGCCAGTCACTTCAACTCTCTGTTTTTCTTCCCATCCTTTGGATAGGTCTACACAGCAAAGAGAAACCAATTCAGACTCATGGGGCTTGGGCTACAGGGCTGTTTCATTGCTTCATAGACTTCTGTGCTCGAGCAGGAGCCCAGGCTCTGGGACCATGCAGAGTGAATTTCCTGGGTTCATACTGCTAGGTCCTGAACTATAATATATTTTACTGTTAGGTTATTGACACATGCTTTCAATCTTAACTCCATTTTATCCATTTTTTTTTTGTCTGAGAATTTCTTTGTTTTTTGAAAATTATTTCAAAACAATGATATAGAAACACTAAGCAAGAACCCACGAGAGAATGTCATACTGCAATGTTTCTAATCAACATGAGCTTTAAATGATACCTTTTTATTTTTAACGGAAAATTCATCAGCAAAAGAAATTTGAGCACATTGGGTAGGTTTGCACCACAGAACAGCTAACTGTATGAGTGAATTTGGCCCTTGAATTGAAATCAATTTAAAAGATTGTTAGTGAAAATGCTGCTATATGAAAAAGGAGCAGGGAGAACCCAGTCCCAAAATCCCAATCACTCTTTGCTTGAAGGGATCTTCCCACTCTCCTGCCTCAGTTTCACTGTCTTGGTGCATGCCCTTTCGAGCACTGGTGTCCAACTAGTGTGATAGTTAGTCGACCAATGAGAAATCACCTTCACACATTCATCCAGTTTTACTCCTACAATTGAGACATTACAATCAATAGAATTTTTGCATGCAAATTAGCTGTAGAGCAAAGGTGATAGGTGGTTGTGTTACCTCTGATGTCACAATAGCCCCACTAAGAGTAAAGCTGGGCTATTTAGCTGTCTATACCCCCTATAATCATAACAATTAGATACAGTAATTAATAATTGAGGTTCAAATTCTTAATTTTCTTCAAATGTAGCCTAATGCACAAGATTTCAATTAACTTTAATGATATGGACATTTCAAAGTGTTGTATTATTCTGTTAAGATTATGCAAAAAGACTAACAGATTCTAAATGTATTAAAGTTCCAGTTTACACTTCCTTTTAACTTATAAAGTAATTAATGGATTTACTTAGAAATTCTCAGAAAAAGTATTCTATACTCAGAGAACAGGTGCTGTAAATTAGGAGAGAATACATTGTATATTTCATACAAAATGAAGAGGTTGAATCCCTGCTTTAAATGCAAATTTTAACTCAGCGTCAAATTATTGTGAACATAACACTTTTCTACTGTAATCTTGATGACTGCAGGGTCCCTGAGACCTTTGTACTGCACCAATATAGGGATAAGCAGATAACCTGGCCTATTTTTTAATCTAAGTTACTATGATGGACTTTGTGGGAGGAAGCTGGGCACCAGTCTTCTCCAAGAGGACAGGGCTCATTAACCGGTGTCTTCACCCCTCATAAATGCTGGACTATTCCTGCATGTGAGATGGAGGTTGCAAGACTTCAAATGCTGAGTAACTTCTTGAATTTAGCCTTTGCCTTCTTAGGTTTGTCAGGAGATTTAGCCTCCTTGTCTGTGTTCTTGTTAGCCCCAGCATGCTGACAGGACTCTCATGCTGAAAGAGGCTGACAGAAAAACCTTTTAAGCACTGAACCAGAAATAGTGCTGTCAACAAGAAGTGTGAGAAAATACTTTTGTTTGCTTTAATATCAAAGCAGAAGTTCACTTCTCACCACTTGCATTAAAAGCAAAGGCATTCTGAAGACAACAGGCAAAAGCCCAGAGAGGACAAAAGAATGCCTCAAGGCTCTTCCTTCAAGTACACTGGAACAATTTTTGAAGCACAGTTTGTTTGTGAAATTCCTCCTTTGACAGACAGCTTTGTTTCAGCTGCCCAAGTCCCAGAATAGAGGATTTAACCCCTCACATGAAGACCTGTCTTTAATCCAAGAATGACAAATGGTTGTTAGTCTCTCAGAGCTGCCTATGTGGAATGAATTGATGATGGTCTAGTTCAGTGTTCGGCAAACAAGTTCACCAAAAAATCCTTTACATTAGCACTAGATAGACCGAGGGAAGGAATGGACAAAGCAATTAAAGCATCTTTAAATAGAAGGTTGTTCCAGTTGACGTGGGTTAATGACCAGGCACTTCTCCTCGCCCTCGGTATACACCCTTTTGGTTTGGGTGCCATTTAGAGTTACCAGGTTGCTGAACACCGGATACCTGGCAACCCTAAATGGCAGCCAGACATAGAAGCCAAAAATCAAACAGGTGGCAACCCTACTGTTCATGCCCAGTTCTCACTCAGCCAGAACAGAGTATTGAGACCAGCAAGGTAGTAACAGGAGTTTAACCCTGTATTTGGAGGAAGCATGGCCAAGATGTCACTTTCTTGTGTGCAGTTAGGATAAGGTGTCTGCCACAGTACTCATTGAATTGAACTTCCTTTAGAAAAGGCACACGTGCAGCCAACATGAGCTGAGTGGACAGGGAAAGAGCAATTCCTATATGAAGCCAAACTCAGGCACCTCACCCATGGATTGCCAGAGATTAGAAGGTTATAAATAACTCAGTTTCTAGGGAGGAAGGGGCACACTGTGAGAGAGCCCATCATACACAGAGGCCTGGAGCCACAGATGTTCGAACAATGTGAAGAAAAAAAAATCATCAACAAATGAACCAAACACCCCAGCAGAATGTCAAGGATAAATACATATTCAAATACAGTGGTTAGACTTGTATATGGGATAGTGTCTTCTAGCTGGACTTCCAACATTCATTTTGGATCTAAATATATTGTAATAGGCTTGCCTTGGTCCTAATCCATTAACTATTGTTTTGCAGGGGGATGTAGTTTGAGAAAGATATTGGGAGATGGGAATGCAAACAAAGGGTGGGCTCCACAAAAGGACTTAGGCTTTGTAGATTTCAGTGTTGTTCCTGTGGCTCAGCACTGCAATTCCTAAGTAAAGCACCTACACTCCTAAAGAACGAATGGGGAGAGAGAGGCGCTTGAGGCTGTGATTCACAAAAGCCAACACAGTAGGCAAGGAGCGACTTAAACAAGATGGCGACAAGCATGTGTGCTAAGCCCCGCCTCTATCTCAGAGATAGGCACCTATGTCCAAGCTTGAAAAAGGTGCCTATCTCTGCTTAGAAATCCATGAATGGTAATCCGCCACCTGGGTTCAGACAGCTAAGATACCTAAGGTGTTTCTTGTATGAATAAATTAGGCACCTGTCTTGTTCCACATGAACCCAGAGCAGGAGGTGGCTGTGACGTTAAAACTTTTATTCCAATGGTTAGACCATTTGCTTGGGATGTAGGTTCACTTACCCCTCTTTGCCAGACAGGAAAAAAGGACCTGAACAGGAGGTCTCCTCTCTCTCTCATATGAATGCCCTAACCACTGGACTATGGGATAGTCTGATGCAGGGGTTCCCTCAGTTTCTCCTGTTGAAATTGTTCCATGGTGGATACATATTGAAAAAGTGATTTGAGCAGGGTCTCCCATCTCTCCTATGGGTGCCCTAACAACTGAGTGACATAGTCATTCTCTCTCTCTCTCTCTCTCCCCAAGTGACAGTTTCCACTGACTTAAATCAGTCATAGCCAGTGCTCCAAATTCTTTCTCGTCCAGAGGCAGCAGCAGCTCTTCTGGGTGAACAAAAGAGAAACCTTTCATTTCTTGTTCCAGAAAGAATTATATAAAATCTCTGATGCTGAAATTCAGTCTTATACATACAGGATCAACATCTTTAAAACAAATAATTTAAATGCCTGATTTAAAAAAAACATATTTCTCTCACCTATTAAATACCTGTGAATATTGCATGCTGGCACTTCTATTTGTTATTTCAGTGTGCATTTTTAAGAGACTGTGCGCTTCCCAACATACGCCAAATTCTAAAGGCTATCTTGACCAGACCAGGATTTACAAAGTCCATGTCCTTGTATATGTGCATAAGATCATGGCTTCATCCTTCTTTCATTATATACAGCAGAAGACATTAAGAAGTCAATAGCTACCAACCACTGCCATCTGTAACTGATATATTAAATCCAAGCGTAATGGGAATCTCTAGTGTCTCAAATGCAATGGTGAAACCATAATTAGTAAATTTTTACTTTTTAATGGCAAGCACCATACTCCCCATGTGTGTCTCTCTATGTATGTACATACACATATGCATTTTGAATGGTAAAGTGATTCTTTATATCAGTCGATATTCCGCGGTGCTTTGCATTTAATTGCAAAACATCTCTATTATAAATAATACACATACCACTGACCTTTCCATTTCTCTATCATAATCAATGGCTATTCAATAGCATTAAGGAATAGTCATTACTCATAAATGTTTACATATTTTAGAAAAATCACATTCTGGGCAAAATTATTGCTTAGAAAACTGACTTTCACCATGGCAACAACAACTGCAGCTGATTCACTGAAATTTACCCATTATGGAATAATTTAGGAAGAAAGTAATATTAATAGAACATTTAATTTTCTGAAGAAAACAAACCTGCTGCACACAGGAGAGAAAGTGAATAATAATGTTGGCTCTACTCCTGTTTATGTCTGTAGCTAAAGTACCATACATGCAGAGCATGCTTTTATCTTCAAACTATTTATTGCTATTTCATTTATTTGAACTTTTTTTAATGTTTAATGATACATGGAATTCTGTGCATGTGACACAGTAATAATGAGAATCACCGTAATGTAGATTGGAGAAAAGAGAAGCTCAATGGCCACAAGACTTTTCCCCCTCTGCCATCTTTGCATATATGGAAAAGACATGATCAATGTTTAGAATTAAATATATGTATAATAATTGTACCCTTACTGCCTGTCTAAATAATGTTGACTCTTTGCTTTAAACCCCTACTCAACCTTAGTTACTCAAAAGTGCAACTGATGGAAGGATATAGCATGGCATCTGTTTTTGAAAATCTTGGCCTAAATAAGTGTCTGAGTTCCCTGTACACCAGAAGTGACAAACATACATGGAGTGAATCCAGCCTGCTTTATATATTTATGTGCCTGGCATGGCACATTCATAATATGCAGACCTTAACAAGAGCAACAAAATAGCTATGTCGTTGAGAGGGGGTTTGATCCATAGTTTAAAATAAAAAGAGGAAAGGAGGATGTTAATGGGTGGAGTGGGGCATCAACATGGAAACTGAAGTCACTGAGGAAAAGGAGAATGGAGTTTGGGAAGAGAGGAAAAGGAAGATTCAGGCAGATAAGAAAGCCACAAATTACATCACATCCTCATGGCAGGGGGAAGGAGTCACTTACTTTGCTTAACACCTGTTTTTCAGCTGGATGGATTTCATAGAACTCTAATGTAGGAAAGTGACAGAGAGCTGAAGCCAGCAGCTAACCCAGCTCTCTGCTCACTTTAATATTAATTAGTTCCTCCAGAAAAGGATGGAGTGGAGTACTTAATTACTTAATAAGACTGGGAGGAGGTGGGGCTGATGAGCTAAGGAGCTCATTATCCCATTAGCTGGGAGGCTAGCTGAACAACACTGGAAGGAAGTGAAAGGGAAGAGCCTAGAAGGGTCCAGAAGAAGTAAGATACCAGGGTGGTGAGATCTCTTCCTTTTCCTGGAAAATGGCTGAAGACTAGGAAAAACAGTAGCTAGAGCTGTTGAATGGGATAATGATGGTGGTTTGGTTGAGGTAAATAAATAACACTCACAGAGATGCCAACCAACAGAAAGCATCCAAGGCTGTTTGTGTGGGATCTCAGGAAAGGAGAGAAGCCTGCCCTGCTACAAGGAGCCCCAAACCTAACCATATGACCACAGAATTTTTTTTAAGAAGAGAGAAAGTTGAGGCCAATCCAGCGTACTTGACTTTTGCACCAATGATCAAATAACCGACCAGTAAAAATACACGTTAAATACGTACAGTCCCTCTAACTCTACCCTCTCACTTAAACCAATAGCATTGCACCATGAAAGTTGGAGAGAACGTGTGATAATTAGTCGGATCACAGTGATACCTATTAAGAATGAGGGGAGCTGTTGACCTGCCCCTGATTATCATACTAATAATTGGATACAACAATAAGTAGTAATTTATCTTAATTACAATGTAATTGCAATGTAATTTCTTCAAAATAGCCTATAGAGAAGCTTTCAATTAGATTTAATGATACGACATTTTCAGGAACCCATGTCATTCCGTTATTGAGATCATTCAAACCACAAGTGGTGAGATAACATGCCAAATTTGTGGAAGCTGTAAATGATTAATTTTTAAAGGTTAAAGGGAAAAGATAAGTATTTCATCTAGAAAGTTACCGAGACAATTGTCCTCAAAAAAGGAATTATGTTAAATGTGAAAACTCAATTCATGAAACAAACTGTAAAACAGAGGGATTTTAGTTCTCTTATAAATGCAAATCTCAGTTCAACCCTGACTACGGAATTGCTAACAGTGCCTATATAATTCTCAGACTATGCTGTCCTTCATGCAAATTCTCTCTATAGAACTAAACATCAGAATGAGATCTGTTGGAAAGAGGAAACACTGCTCTAAATGTTAAATTTCACCTACCATGTTTAATGAAAGTCAGACTCAGTAAATCACTAGTTTTCATTAGTCTGATGAAAGTGCTGTGCAGTATTTTCTTTTTGCCTAGCACTTGTTTGAATCAGATTCTTTCACAAAATGTGAGTTTTATTTTGATAGAAGTATGTCATTTTTCTGCAAATATATATTAAAGATTCATATTCATTTTTAACTTAAATGAAAGCTGTGTTCTTGTGATCACACAGTGGAGCAAATCCACTATAATTATAGTTCCACTATTCTAGTTAAACAGATATGAAACACCTACAGGTACTGCACATGGTAATTTCACTGACAGCATAGAGACACTATGGCAGCTTGTCACATGTACTTAGAGGATATCAAAACTATTGGAAGTGTTTTGATAATGCAACTTAATAATGGTAAAGTGCATGTAAGCCTCACAGTACCCGGATCTGAACAATGCTCCAAAATATGATGAACACTTGTTAGTACTGTGAAACCATCTCATCATTATTTCCAGCAGCCAAATGAATTATAATTATGAGACAGCTTTGACTTAAACAGCAGATTTAATCCGGACATGCTTTTGCAACCTTAAGTATTAAAACAACAGTAGAAAATAAGGTGACTGTTTGTATCCATCCTGCACCCCTTGCCCTGTTCCTTTAAAGGGTGGATTTTGTCTTCTTCATTTCTCTATGCACTACATTTTTAAGCTCTTTTCCTTACACTCCCTATATAAGGACGAATGTAATCAAATGGAGCTATAGGGTCTTTGTAAATAGCACTGTGAAATCCAAAGGACCTATAAATTATGTCTGAAAGTTTAAAGCCACATTTGAAATCACCGTAAGTTGAGGCTAACTGTCACCATGATTCATTTTATTATTATTTATATTTTCTTAGTGCTTAGAAGCCCCAGTCATGATCCATGATCTCCCTGTGCTAGGCACTGTACTGACATAGAACACAAAGATGTTCCCTGCTCCAAAGAGCTGAAATGTAAGTGTGATGTTGGACTCTAGGGGAGCCATGCTGAGATAGTATAAACAGGACAAACTGCAAAGAATGGGGCAGGCAAAGCCCTAAAATACTAGTGTTTTTTCTTCCATAAGATATATCAAGCCAGTAACCAACAGCTTCTGATCACCTCATTGGTCATTCAGAAGACATAACACAGTTTTCTTAAAACTACCCAGCACTTTGGCTAGCACCCAGACAGCCAAGTCAAATACTTGGGGATGGGGATTACTGAAAATCTTTATCCATCATATGTAAAAAAGTTCTACCAGTCTCAAAGGATCAGACACATTACCAAACAGGTCAATGAACAGTTCAGATCTTAACCAAATACACTTAAAACCAATGCTTAATAACTAAATTAATATTTATTTTTTTAAAAAGGAAAGAGAGCAATGGTTAAAAGCTCTGTATATATATACACAGATGAAAATAATGTTCTAAGTCAGTTTCAAAATAGAAATGAAAACTGAGTTGCAAAGTTTTTAACTTGCAAAGTCTCTGAAATTACCCAAACAGCTCAGGAGCATCAATTCTTGTTTAGAACTTCTTTGTTAGAAATCCAGTCCAGAGAAATGAAGAGAATAAATAGTCCATGTACAGAGTTCATTCAAATTCTTCCATGAGAATTAGCAGGGCGATTCTGGACTGGTGCTGGGATCCCAATTTTACGATCTAAACTTTCCCTGACAAGCTTTGACGGATTTGAGATAAAAAAAGATCAGTCCACTAGAGTCTTTTATAGATCCATGCAGGCTGACCAATATCTTCTTGACAGCAGGTACCTCCCTGAACAATTAACAATTTTACTAGGAGGATGGTGAAACACAGGAATGGGTTACCTAATCAGGTGGTGGAATCTCTATCCTTGGCTGGATGTTTAGTTGGGGTTGGTCCTGCTTTGAGCAGGAGGTTGGTCTAAATGATCTCCTGTGGTCCCTTCCAACCCTAATCTTCTATGATTCTAACACAGAGGTCCCCGAATATGGCCTGCAGGGCACATCCAGCCTGCCATCACATTTTGACCAGTCCACTCCCTCCTTCTTTCCCCACCCCTCTCCCACATGGGTCCAACAGTGCCCAGGCCAGAGCTGCGCCATTCCCAGCCCCAAGCAGTGCTGCATGGCAAAAGCTCCCCCCTCCTCTCATGTGATGTGGGCTCAGCGCTCTGACGCACCATAAGAGCAAGAGGGAGGGATGTGGGCCTGGCAGCTGAAAGTTTGGGAACCCCCGTTCTGAGAGGAGATTACTTGTTTCTCTGAAGAATCATTTCCTATGTCCTGTGCCCTCTGGTAACTAGTTACATTAGTACAAGGTAATTGGCCATCTACAACCATTCACAGATATTTACTACTTAGCCTTCAAAGAAAAACAAAAACAACAGTATTGTTACATTTAAATTCCATCTAAGTGTTAATATGTTCCGTTTGAACTCTGAATCAATAGAACAAAGATAAATGGGAAAGCAGTTTATCTATATTGTTAACCTTTAAGAAGATATATGTAAACATCATCAAATAACTACCAACAATACACTTTCATATCAAAGCTCTACTATACTTGTAAGGCATGACCCTCATTACCATTTGGTATTTTCCTTTAATATGTCTTTAAAGGTCAGATTTGGCCCATGCAATGTGCGAAGTCACTTAGTTTTTTCTGACCCAGTGTCACAGTAAGTATAAGAGAAGAGATAACAGAGGGATACAGACAGACTGATGGGGGAATACAAAAAAAAAACAACAATGAGACATGATTGGTCAACATGATAAGCTGTGGTTTCAGCATCAGTAAAGTATTGGCAGAAAGCAGAACTTTTCAAGCTTATTGGCAAAGTGAATGCCAAATGTGGTCCTTCCGGAACATGGGTGAGACAGAAAAATGTGGAGACAATGCTACATGCAGGCTGGAATTTCAGGGGACTTCTTAAAGAGAGTATATCTATTTAGAAAAGATTTGGGACAATGCTTAGGTCCTAAAAGACGTTTGGCAAAGACCATCCAGAACCAATACTGAGCCACTGACAGTACAAGTGATTCATAAATAAATGAAGGAATTGAAGCAAAAGGAAGGAGAGGACATGGAGAGAAGCTGAATTTGCTGGAAAGTCTGAGTTGCAAACCTCAGTTTGAGAGTTGGTCTGTCCAATTAAAATCAAAATCTGATATATTTTGGAAAAATATGTCCCTCATCTTTCATTTCCCTCCATCTTTGTTTTATTAAAATGTTTACTTCTTATTTTTTCTTCCCCTTATAATAACAATATCGTTTCCACTTCATGTTTCTTGCATCATCTCTTCTAGAAGCTTCAGCTCCTATCTAGGAATGCCAGGACTTGCTGTTTTTCATAAGGTGGATTTTTCTTCTTTGTTTACCTTCCCCTCTATGTCTGTCATTCTCCTCCTCTACATCTGACTGTGTTTTCTTTTCTGCTGTTTCCCTCTGAAGCTTAAGATGTTTTTATACATAAAAAATATCAATAAGAACTATTCTAATACACACAGGCTAGAAACATTTCATTGTATTTATTTCAGTGTAAATATTTTTTTTTCAAAATGCCTAACTCGGCACTGTGACAAATTATTAAGCAAACAAACACTTTGGAGGGAGTCTTCCTTTCATAGAGAATAATTGAAGCAACCTCACAAAAACAACCAGGAGACCAGATAAATACAATTATTTCTTTTTGTTATAATGCTGCATTCTCCACTTTGTATAGAATGAATACACCTCCTATTCAAAATGTTTCTGAACACTTCTGCTTTGATTACTTGTTTCATTATACTCCATATGTTGCATTTTCTCCTTTCTTTCTCCCGTAATGTCCTATTGTGCTTTTCTTGAATAGGACTAAATTAATTTAAAAAAAAAATAGAGAGGAGGAATTAGCTCAGTTGTTGTTATAAGATTATTTTACATCACTTTTGCACCTCACAGCTAGAGCTGTCTCTGGGTTCTTTTTAATGATCTTGAGCTATAACTTCCTAGTAACCATGCGGATATAAATATTCTTCCTTATTACAGCAGGTTGGCTATGTAGGTAGCTTCCATTGCCATAACAGACATATGAAATAATGTAGGGAATATTTGGCTATTTGAACACATTAAGCAAATTGGCCGAATATTCTTTACAATATTTCATTAGAATTATTCTATACATTATTCAAATATTCTCTACATTTTTAAGTTTCACTTTTTAGCGTTTGACCCTGCGCAGTGCTAAACATAGTGTGCTAGAACCAAGTAATTGTAATATTTTGTACAGACATGGTCTGATCTTGCAAAGTGCTCTTCCCATCCTGTGTACTGCTTAGTGACCTTAGATTCAAGGGACCTTTGTGGACTTCAATGGGAGTAAAGTAAGCTGAGCACCTTGCTAAGATTAGTATCACTCAAATGCAAAATTACAACTGTTTCTTTTGTAATTAATTTATCAGAAAAATGTGAGCCTCTTTTCCTGTCCCCAAAATATCTAAAGATGGCTCTTTCCTCACTTTTATTCTTGATCTGAAATTATTTGATGATTTTTTAAAATCTCTATGGACTGAACTGTTTTCTGCTAAGTGTTCAATGCTTCCTGTTTGAGGTATTGTAATCAGTTGTGACTGGTCAGATTAGTCACAGCCTTGCTTCTGTTTCTTGACTGAATGAGTACATAAGCTCTTCTGGCATGAATGCTCAAATGGACAAATTTATGAACAGCTTCCCTACATACTTGTGCATGTAACTTTGAAATGAGTTTCCCTGCTAGCAAAACTTCATCACTTTAATGTTGGCAAAAAGCAAGTGCAAAAGAGGTGTGAACATGACCAAGGTCAATACATTTTAAAAGTAAAGTGAATATTGGTAGGAATATTATGCAATATTCACTGATCATTTGTCTTTACTTTTGCAAATGAGCTTGATGATCTTCCTCATAAGATCTAAAAGAGTAAACATGCTTCTTTACATAGTTGATTCCAGTAGACACAAGAGTTCCTAAATTTACATGTTTCAGCCAGTGTTCACTTACCCAAAACCTCAGGTTTTCTTGTAAATATATGGAAAATATATTTCAATCAAAGAAAACTAAGGCCTTAAGTTAGGGTGACCGTCTCGATATTTGGGGCTTTTTCCTATATAGGCACCTATTAGCCCTCATCTCCTGTCCTGATTTTTCACATTTGCTAGGTGGTCACCATACATTAGGTCCATGCACATTTTTTGATATCACTGTTTTATCACAGTGGAATGCTTGGCTCTTACATTAAAACATTGGACTGTCAAAAGGCAGTGTTGTAGCAAATGTACTTCAAGACTACAAAAGTCTAACGTAGCAATGCTACTTGATTTTCCTCCAGTCTCTTTCAATATAATGGGTATCCAAGAGTACTTACTAGGTGAATGAAAAAGCGTAGTTTACCATTTGAAGGCAAGAGTGCTTCTGACTCAGGACGCTTCTCTGGATCTCATATGGTGAGAGAGAACATCCTCTTTCTGGAAGGCCATTCCTGTTTTTAAACTTGCCCTATTGAGCAATCCTAGAGACCCACCTTTTACAGTTAACCTTGTACACTTCTTTTGGTCACTGAAGCAAGCTGCAGAACATCCAAGAGGTTACACTTGGAGTAAAATTAGAGCTTCTTAAAGTCTGAAGAGGTATCAGTAGGTTACATAATCCTAAGGGCACCCTTATAAAATTGCTTACAGACAACAGATGCATCATGCTTAATGTGACCAGACTCACTAGAGAATCATGCCCAAGTGACCGTAGGAGCTGAGTGATAGCTAGTGAAGATCAAATATAATCAAGTTTGATGTGAACAATTCCTATTAATGCTAATAAGGAGTGAGGTGGGGAAATCCATACTCAGTGCTAGACACCTTAAAATTGATTTCAGCTTCTGATCTTCAGCGAAAGATGAAGAATGGATTTTGGTAAAGCTGCTTCTCTAATTAATAGCTCATCAGACTATTGGAAAGCCCAGAAACCATACCAGCTATTTTGTGACAGAGCCGTCTGCAGTATAGAACACTGTTATTAACAATTACAACTACAAGCTCATGATCTCACAAACTCATCGTGTGTCAAACAACTAATAAATCGTTTCTGTGCATTTAACGTCATTACACTTTTGCAAATTAGACTATCAGTGGCAAATCTACTGGAAAACCTAACCATCATCCAAAGAGCTCAAAGCAAGCATGAATACAAGACTCAGTGCCAATATTTTCTATGGGGAAAAAAAGGGTTCAGACACTTTTCTAAACTATATTTCTTCCAGCTGACAGCAACTCCATCAAATAAAACATAACCCTAAAAGCCTCCTATTCAGTTTGTCTTCTGCTTCCTTCAGTTCTATGTCAGGCAAATGTCCTATTATGTCAATGGGAGCTTGTATGGGCTGCACGATTAGGCTATCATACCTCTGTCCTCAGCCTCTCTGCTGACGAGCCTGCTCTAATGCAGAACTGATGGAGAGAGGAAGATTGACTTGCAAAAGATGATATGCAAAGCGGATTGATCACAGGACCATGAACATGATCAAAATGGTTAGCTAGAGTTGCCATGAGTCTTTAGGAAGAGAAAGAGAAGGAAGGATAAAGAAGATACATTTTTTAAAAATAAATTTTAAAAAGGCAAAAAAACCCAACTATAATAATATGTTGCATTTCTATGGCACCTTGCACTGGAGAATCTCAAAAGAGATTTACAAATATTAATGATTTAAACCTCACGACTCTCAAATGGGGGCAAGTCATTATTCCTTATTTTTCTTTTACAGACTGGGAAACTGAGGCACAGTTTACTACTTGCTCCAGATCTCACAAGTATTCATGCAGCCTGTTAGACTGAACATGCAGGATTAACTCCATCATTTAAATGCAACATTGTGAAGGTAGAGAGGAAGCCTAACATTAACCACATTCTTACTGGGTGGGAGTTGCCCAAAACGTGTGATTTTTTTTCCCTGGTAGTGATGCTTTTTTAACAAAAATAGAAAAAAAACCCCAAAAAACCGTCAATCCACTCATCCTCCAGAACGAGGATTAGTGAGCTAAGGAAAATGAACATGTAGAAATAGGAATTGCCATACTGGATCAGACCAGTGGTCCATTCCACCCCCAACAGCACCAGATGTTCAGATTCAGTTGCATCAAGCCCTGCACTAGATTGTCATGGCATAACATGACTATAGGAAAAACTTATTTCTAAACCTCATTATTTAGAGGCTCATACCCTGAAGCTGCAGGATTCACATCCCTTCCAAAACATTTGTTTTTTCCAAAAAAAAAAACCCTAAAATAACTCTGGATATTATTGATTTGTATCTAATTGCCCCCTATGCTTAAAATCCTGCTGTACCCATGGGCTAAATGAATTTGTGGTAATGAATTTCATGGACCAATAGGTTGTTGTGTGGAAAAATTTCAGTTTGTGGAGATGATGGCTAAGTGTGTGAGACAAAGGTATGACATGCATGTTACATGCTCTCTTATTCTCCGTTACTGAGTTGACGGGGGTGGGAGTCATAAAAGGGACTTCTATGTTGCAGTGCCTGGCTCTTAGGTACCCTAGCCACCTAGTGGAATTCACAGCCCTGAGTTAGGTGCCCACGCTACATTTACAATGCATGGGAAGAGTTAGGTGCCTAAAAACAGGATTCACAAAAATCAGAACATTGAGCAGAGAGTTATTGAAGTTGACCAATAGGAAATGGTGAGGACAGCGATGCGACCTAAGATCTTTCCCTCAAAGGGAGTTAGGTGCCTATCTGCACTCAGGAATCATAGTCATGAAACTTCTCCTGCCCTTTTTCAAGAAAAATCAAGGAGAAGGTGGGCTGCTTATAACTTTTAGCCCCAGGGTTAAACACACACCCTGGATGTGGGAGAGACAGGTTCAATTCCCCTTTCTGACTGACATGGCACAGGGATTTGAACTTGGGTCTCCAACTCCTGTCTGAGTATCTAACCACTGAGCTATGCTGTCATTTTAATTCCAGCTGGCCCAATGAATGTTTCATTATCTATACAAAGGGAACAATTTTTAAAGGAAAGAATGAGAACACCTCATTCTGTAATAGCTCAGGGGTTAGCATATGCTTCTGGGAGGTAGAAGAGCCAAGTATGAATCCCAAGCTAAAGCAAGCAGAAGGGAGAATTGAAACCAGCTCTTCCACAGGCTGCATGAATTCTCTGACCCCTAGGCAGAGAGCAGCACTTCCCCTGGCCACTTTCTGTGGGGTTAGAGGCGCTCAGAGTACACCTACAGACTCATAGCGAGATAGGTAGGAGGACACAGTTTGTGAATCTCATGGAGCACGGGTGTCAAACACAAGGCCCGCGGTCCGAATCCGGCCCGCCAGCTTGTGTTATCCGGCCCGCGGTCCGAATCCAGCCCGCCGCCTTGTGTTATCCAGGCCGGCAGGTTTTTCTGAGCCGAGCTCAGTTAAAGTGTGCGAGATCTCGCGGCAGCGCATGCTACCGCGAGAGCTTGTCTCAGAAAGGAAAAAGCCGTTGGAGTCTCCTACTCTGCCGCCGAATTCCAGCCTGTAGGGCAATTTCATGGTGGAGAGTGGAGCCTGAGAGCACCGGTGAGTCCCTGTTGTGAGTTCCACTCTCCTACTCTGCCGCCGAATTTAACCCTGCGGGGAGATTTCTCGGCGGAGAATAGGAGAGTAGAGTATGTGAAGTAGAATAGAGCATGAGGTGTTTAGTGTATGTGTCTTAGTGTATGTGTTTTAGGTGTTCAGGTTTAGGTTTTAGGTGTTCAGGTTTTAGGTCTTATGGTATGCGTGGCCCCCTTGAACTTAATTTAATTTAAATATGGCCCGCGATAGGAAGTCAGTTTGACACCCCTGTCATGGAGGCTTAGTTGTGAGACACTGACTGAGCTGCTAAGCAGAGTCAGCACTCTGGTAACTGGGTGCATGGTCAGCTGTAGACATTTAGGCAACTTGGGGGACTTTAATGGCAGAAACGTAGGCACCTATAGGATTAGACAGCACTGAGCAGGGTTTTTGTGAATGCTGAACTTAGGTGCCTGGGTTTCCTTTGTGAATTCTGCTGGGACAGGCATCGACATGAATCCTGAACTCAAGCTAGGATGAATTTCTAACCCCAGCTGGTTCAAAATAATTGAACCACAAG
Organism: Mesoclemmys tuberculata; assembly: GCA_007922155.1. Lineage (NCBI taxonomy): Eukaryota > Metazoa > Chordata > Testudines > Chelidae > Mesoclemmys > Mesoclemmys tuberculata. Next base: position 93,545,568 of record ML675603.1, on the reverse strand, counting down.
CACTATATAATGATGCACCTGTGACATTTGTTTCCTGGAATTTCAAGCCAATTGTAGCCCACATTTGACATGACACTTTTTGTATAGCTAAATATATATCAAAGGATATTGAAATAATAAGGTAACTTTTTTCCAGAAGGTCAAATTTGGTACCTTATGCCAAGCTCTAAGCAGTGCATGTATGCAGCACAAGGAAAGTACTAATTAAAACATATTAATGAAAGTTTGGTGTGTTTTTTCTTCCAGTGCTAGGAACAGTTGTTAACACAGACTAAAACATCATATTGTTGTGAATTGTGTTGCAAACTAAAATACTCAGTGTTAATTATTCAGAGGAGTGTGCACGTGTGTATGGGGAGGTGGCAGAGGAGTGGTTTCTCAGCTTTCATGTGTACAGATGAAGACAGAATATTGATTTTGCAGTGCTGAATAGAGGTTGATTATGTTTTGCAAGTTAATTGTAGCTTTGAGCAATTGAAAAATCAATTGGTCTTTATTATCTTTTTTCCAGTGTACAGTACATTTGAAAACCCTTCCGCTAAGCTGCAAACTACTTTCAGTTTTATCTGAAAAATAACGAAGTATCAAAGATAAAAAGAAATGGTGCCATTTTTCTGCTCTTGTGGATTTTCTTCTTTGCTTTTCTTCTGTGTTCCTTTTACAATAGTGTGGTTGGAAAAAAGAAAACAGGGGTCTCTAGGTCCATGCATATTTTTGCAGCTCTATTTAATGTGTGTAGCCACCACAGTTTCATGCACAGATGTCAGAGTAATCACATAAAGAGGCATTTGCAAGCAAAAATATGTGCTTAGATCATTGTGTGCATAGAAATATCCACTGCATGCATTTAATTACATATAGAAGGGCCTGATCTAAAGCCCATTGAATAAAGAATCCTATAGACTAGAACAGGCTTTGGAACAGGTCCTAAAGTAACTGGATTCTGATCAGCAAACCCTTATGAATGTGCATAACTTTACTCATGTGTAGTCCCACTGGGCAAGACAAATTATAAAATATCAGCTCATTTATTGAAATAGGTTATAAGTCCTTATGTAAATCTACATTAAAGTAAAGAGGATCAATACATGTATCATTTATAGGTAGTATTTCTATATATGGGCCAAAATGTGCAAATCAGGCCCACTTGGATCCTGATCTCATTCATTAATTTCAATAGCCATGCTCCCACTTGCTTATGTGATGAGGGCCCAATCCTGAAAACACTTAAGCTCATGTGTTACTTTATACACTCCCATGGATTTAAATGATATTTAACGGAGCAAAATTTGAGTCAGGATTAAAATGCTAAATTGCAATCTGCAAACTCAATCATGGTGAGCTGTTCTGGGGCTACTTGTATGAGTCAGGGTTATTTGTAAGTACAGGTTTGACATATCAAACCCCAAACCTCATGATCTAATAGTCATGTGGATAGTCTTATCCTGCAGTCTTTACTAAGACATAATTCCCAATCACTTCACTGGAAATTTTTCCTGCATAAAGATGAGTGATTCTAGCACCTAGTGTTCTGTCTTCAGAGGCATCCAGTTTATAGCTTGGCCCCTTTTCCAATTTGTAGAATTACACCATTATGTAACATCTGCAAGAAGCACCAAATCAGCAATGATATGAGGACTAGCAGTAATCAGCAGAAAAGCACTAGGCCTCTAACAGTAAGCATTTATTTGTTTTATTGCAGAAATGTAGGATTAGAAGAGATCTCAAGATATTAAATCCAGCCCCCTGTGCTGTGGCAAAACCAAGTAAACCTAGACCCATCCCTGACAGGTGCTTGTCCAACTTTTTTTTGTAAATGATGGGGACTCCACAACCTCCCTTGGAAGCCTAATTCCAGAGTTTAACTATATTTATAGTTAGAAAGCTTTTCCCAACCTCTAACCTAAATCACCCTTCCTGTAGATTAATTTTTGCAAGGGAGATTAAGCAGATTATGGGGATACTGAGAACAATTGATCTATATCCTCTTATTCATATTCAGTCTGTGATCCATTGTAACCCCTAGATCTTTTTCAGGAGTACTACCATTTAAACATTTATTCCTCATTTTGTAGTTGTGCCCTTGATATTTTCTTCCTCAGTGATGTACTTTGCACTTGTCTTTATTCATCTTGTTGAATTCAAATCAATTCTCCAATTTTGAATTAATTCTCCACGGTCATTTTGAATTATAAATCTATCCTCCAAAGTGCTTGCAACCTCTCCTAAATTGGTGTCATCTGCAAATTTTATAACCATTCCATTATCCAACTCATTAATTAAAATATTAAATAGTACCAGATCCAGGATTTATCCCTGTTGGACCCCACTAGATAGACCCTCCCAATTTGACAGCAAACCATTGATAACTACTCTTTGATTATGGTCTTTCAACCAGCTGTGCACCCACCTTAATCATCTAAACCTCTTTTCCCTAGTTTGCTTCTGAGAATGTGCAAAATTGTGTCAAATGTCTTAGTAAAATCAAGGTATATCACATCTACTGCTTCCTCTCTAATCACTAGGTCAGTAATCCCACTAAAGATGGAAATTTAGTTGGTTTGGCATGATTTGTTCTTGACAAATCAATGCTGACTATTCCTTATACAGTATTATCCTCCAGGTCCTTACAAATTGATTGTTTAATAATTATTCCAGTATCTTTCAAGGTACTGAAGTTAGATTGACTGCTCTATAATTCCTGAGTCCTCTTTGTACTCCTTTTTAAAGATAGATACTTTGTTTGCTCTTCTCTAGTCTTTTGGACCTCTCTGATCCTCCTGGAGTTCTCAAAGATAATTGCTAATAGCTCTGAGATTGCTTCAGCTTGTTCCTTAAATACCTTAAGATGAATTCCATCAAGCCCGGTTAACTAGTCAGCTAGTCATCATTAACCCTTTAATTGAAGACTGAAGCAAAATAGACATTAAGAACCTCAGCATTCTTGATGCCATCAGTTATTAACTCTCCTTCCCCACTAAGTAGAGAAACTATAATTTCCTTCATTTTTCTCTTGCTTCTAACATATTTAAAGAACTTCTGCTTACTGCCTTTTATGTCCATTGCCAGATGTAACTCACCTTGTGTCTTAGCTTTTCTGATTTTGTTCCTGCTTTCTTGTTCTGTTCCTTAGTATTCCTTATCCATTTGACCATGTGTCCACTTTTTGCAGGATTCCTTTTTGATTTTCACATCATTAGAGAGCTCTTGATGGAGCCATATTAACCTCTTACTATTCTTCCTATCTTTCTTTTGCATTGTAATAGTTTGCATCTGTATCTTTAATATTTTCTCCTTGAGGAACTACCAGCTTTCCTGAACTCCCTTTTCCCATATATTTTCTTCCCATGGGGTCTTACCTACTAGCTTTCTAAGTTTGTTAAAATCTGCTCTTTTGAAGTCTGTTACCCTTTTTGTGATGCTTTCACTCCTTTCTTTACTGTCTTATCACTATGAATTACCCATGATAGAAGTAAGCAAATTGTTTTCATTTGTTTATGCAAATGTCACATATGTTTACATAGGTGTATTGTGAGTGATATTTCAGGTTTACCAGGAAATCCAATAGAGAGCATGCTTTTAGTTCATATCTTTGGAATGGAGTTTAAAAACTCCTGTAGGCTACTAAGACCCGTACAAGACTTACTCATAGCTATAATATAAGCAAGCATTACCAGATAATGCAGAACATACTGATAGAAGTAACAGTCAAGATGTGCTTGCATTTATCATGGAAGACATGCCAAGTTCTTTACATATCACAATTAATTAAATAATCTAATTAAATTGTTTAAAGTTTAATTGTTACTTACTTATTTCAGCTCATTCGCTTATGGGTCTGAAGAGAACTTATACACTTACACAGCTGCTGAAAATACAAATGACAAATCACGTATCCTCTACCAACAACTCTCTATTCTCAGACTGCCATCAATATTATTTTCTTAAAAACAAATGAAAAGTGTGTGTGTAGGGAGGGGGGTTGTTTTGTCTTTCAAATATTGTCTTCTCATGAAATACTGTCTTCTCATGTCTTCTCTATGAACTGGTACAAATTGACTCAGGACAAATGTTCTGCGTGAGAAAATATTAAAAATATATCCTGACAATATTTGTCTATCTACTTAACAGTCGAAGGGAGATTTCTGTTAACAGTCTGGGCTTTCCTGCTAACTTTCCTATGCATTTCATGATAAAAATGACAGCATTTCCTTCTATGTGTAGATTTTGTTTTTAAAAGTAGTAACTTATACTTTTAAAGTAGTAACTTATACTTTTGATGCATTGTTATTTATCTTATGCATGAGGCTAGAACCAGTAATATCTTGCTATGGCACATAGTCTTGGACCTTGGTCTTCATGTAATAAGATAAACAAGGGAAGAAAATGCTCCAAACATTACTCCAAAAGAGGGAAGGGTAAACTTGCGACCGAATGCACCATGTATTCACACTTTACACACCACTGGAATAATTTTTGTAGAAAATATGCCTTGTGAAGTAACATGTGAAAAACAATCACTATATAATAATATCATATAATATCAATATCATGGTGAAATGTATGTGTAAACTGCATATGAAGAGTTATGAACATAAACTGAAATTATGACTCAGTGTGTTTACCAGACAAACCTAGGGAGGGAGTAAACCTTTCCCACAAAGACAAAGAACATGCAGAAGCTTCTAGCCAGGTGTCTTCAGAATTGATGGGCAATCATCTGTCAATTGTCCGTTCTTTGGCAACAAAGGAGGTAGGAATGGTCAATCTGCATTTTAGCAAGCAACCACAAGGAACCTCTTTCACCATGAGACTCCATGTATCCATCCTCGCAGTAGGAAGGAATTTTATCTAGACGTAACAGTCAGGAAAATGCATTTTAAAAGTTGACTAGATGATAAAAGTGAGGGACAAAAACTACCCCAGATAGTCTCTCTCTCTCTCTCTCATTCACGCCTCCTAAAATGACCAAGAGACCAGCCTTTTCACTCTGTGATGTGCCTTGGCATGAAAATTTGGTTAGTATTGTTGCTGGGAATATGTGGTAAGGATTTTACTTTGAACTAAGTCTAGTTTATGTTTTCGCGACTAGAAAGTATTTTATCTTTATTTTTCTTTTAACCATTTCTGACTTTAATGCCTTATACGTGTACTCCCTTAAAATCTTTTGAGGTTAAATAAACTTGTATTTTTAATCAAAATAAATCCTGTGTGGTGTTTAAACTGAGCTGTTTAGTAACTCCATTTAAAGTAGCAAACTATTGTATATTGACCTCTTTCAAAGGCAATAGACCTGTAATACCTGAACTGTCCAAGAGGGGACTGGACAGTGCAGAACACATGTTTTTGGGGAAAATTCAGGAGTGGGAGTTTGTTAGGGTCACCCTGCAAGTCATAACCAAAGATTCTGGAAGCCGGAATGTAGCTAGTGTGTTGCTGACAGGCTGTCTGGGTCAGAACAGCTAGAGTCAGGTCATAGTCATTCAGGGTGTGAACTGCATGCTGGCAGGCTACTTGTGAGCAGGCCAGGGTGAGATGTTGCCGGGCAAGTAGTGACAACCCCCTCACTGGTCTAGACCACACACCAGAATGTGAAAAAAAAAAACACCCCACTGCATCCCGCTGGATCCATATGAAATTTGACAGTGTCAGTGAAACACCACTGGCTGCTGCTGAGGGTGAGATTTTGACATAATGAAGAAGTGATGTTTGCCTAAATCCTGCAAAACACCTTTATTTCTTGCTCCAGGCCTAACCCCCCAGTTTGGCGACAGCCCTATCACCCCGGTCAGAGGTAAAAAATATCAAGTATGCACAGAAGTTAGATAATTTCATGCATTTAGGGACTAACAAAAATAATTTTTGCTATAAGCTGGGGACTTTGTCAATTGGAAACAACAGAGAAGTAAAGAGATATTGCTGTATTTGTCAATCACAGGATGCCAATGTGATGCAGCTGTGAAAAAGGATAATGCACTCCTAGGATTAGGCTACGTCTATCCTGACGGCAGCAAATTCGCTGCCATCAGATCGATGTCTCTGGATCGACTGAGCGGTCTCTGTAGACCCGCTCAGTCAATCCAGAAATCTAAGTAGGAAAACCACCTCCGTAAGCAGTGCAGCGCAGTGTGGACGGCGTGTGGAACAGACGCAGTGAAGTCGACAGGAGATACACAAGTTTTTTACGTCACTTGCGTATCTCCCGTTGACTGCTGCCGAATCTGGAAGGTAAGTGTAGACCATGCCTTAATCAGGCAAAATATTTCCAATAGAGATAGGGAAGCATTACCATTATACAGGGCACTGGTGAGACAGCATCTGGAGTTCTGCATGAAATTTTGGTCTCCCATGTTTAAGAAAGATTAATTCAAACTGGAACTGATGTTATTGATTGAAACAAATAGAAGAACGACATGAACTGTGAATGATCAGTGGTTAACGTGAATGAAATTTGAATCCCAGGAGACAATATAACCTTAACAACTTAGGTAAAAATATGGACATAAGAAAAAGTGCTCGGCCGACTCAAATGTGAATATGTACTGACATTATTGTGAAAAATGTTGTGGCTAATAGTGCTACACATAAGGTATTCTTCCTGCTAAAACCTCTTGTCTGGTCTGAAATAGGGTGTGAGTGCGCCACTGAACTGGAAAAGATAGAAAAAAAAAGACATTAAATGTTAGTCAAACTTAAGAGGATTTTTTCAATGTATTCATTATTCAATACTAGCTTCAACTGAAGATTAAAAATAAAACAAAGAAAAGCAGAATTTGATCTGGAGCACATGGTCCAAGTGTACTGACAGTGTAAAATTTTGGAAACAGAATCTATCTATCTATCTATCTATCTATCGAATCACTAAACCAGAGCCCATGATTACCTGTTAGGTGAGCTCTGTTCTCTGGATCTGGACACACCTGGCATGGGCTCAGCTCCAGACCAGTTGAGCCAAACATTTAGTATTAGCTAGAGGAGAGGCTCTCGGAGGAATCCAAGGATCTCTAGAAAGTAGCAAGTCATCTTACCATTTCCAAAGAGAGGTTCACTTCGTACTCCCTAAACAGACACACAATGGGGACATTCCATTCTGAAAGGTGGCAGAGGGACATGCACAAGCTGCCTTTACCATGGTATTCATCTATTTTTGGTTCAGAGGAGGGCTCTCCTCAAATAGAAAGGGGCAAGGCACCCTGCAGCCTGTCAAGCAGTGGGTGATCCCACCCAGGAAAGGTAACACTGCCACCTCTGCAACTTTGGAATATTTCCAGGGCAGCTACTGCTAGGGAAGGGAAGATGAGAGTCAGCAGGGGCACAGAGACTTCCTGCACATGGGCATGACTTCCCACTGATAGTACTGGATGATCATTGATCCCTGGGAACTCTCCAGGTGAGAGAAAAGGCCTTGCTCCCTGTTCTACCTGAAAGAGAGGTTGAGAAAGAACAGCAGAGTGCCTCTCCCCCTCTCAGCAAACTGATTTGAGGGAGCTTGCAGAGCTTTCTCCTCAACCCTACCTGAGAGTTTTACTGTGGGTATAGGTGATCCACCCAAGGGAGCCTATTGAATGTGCTCCATTATTTTTGAGCAAAATATAAAACCCAGCCAACGAGAGGATAAGAGCTTTAATTACCCAATCCATCCCTGGTGTATCTCCATTGACTCCAAAAGAGTTACACCAGAGAGGAATGAAGCCTGGCCTTCTGTGGGCAGTTTCAGTTTTTTTCATCACTACGCACTAGGTAATGTTTCTTATGATAAATCTTTACCTAGATATTGCAGACAGGATAGGCTTGCATCAGCAAAATAAGCAGTCACTTGGAAGCCAGGCATCTTTTACAGTGCTCCATCCAAGTCTTCTGGATAGATGGATGGATATTGAGCATCTACAGTGAAATAAATCCCCACTTCTGCATGGAGACTGAAGCAGTACTTCAGGATTAAACTGCTGACTCTCTTTCCCCTGGCACCATGGATCCTGGTGAAGCTAGGCTAGGCCTTTCTGAAGCTGCTCTATAAGAGCCAAAGAAAAAATCCATAGGAAGTAAAACAGGTCCTACTTCCATTACCTCCTATAGGGATTTCTGCATATCCCCTCCCCTGCTCCATTTATTGAAGACCCCAGATGTCAATAGAGGCAGTCCAGATTTACACAGGTGTAACAGAGATTGGCAGTAGGATGGAATAAGTGAAAATGAACACAACTGTAGAGAAGGAAAAAAAAATAAGGGATGTAAAAAATGCAATTAAGTATGTGATTTTAATAAAATTTGTCATGGCTTTCCTTAAAATTTAATGTGACAAAAGCACTGCTCTATATTGTAGGAGTTTAAATTCTCTAATAAAGTTATTGATTAGCAAGTATAATGTATTTCGTCAGCAAGATTGCTCAACTTGATTTAAAAACAGTTCTTAGGGCAGTTTGCCTGTGAGTTATTTCCACCAAAATTGAGTTTTGCCTGCTTACTTTTCTTGTTTGACATCAAAGATTAAAAAAGTTTCTGGCTGCTTTTTCTCCTCCATTTTTTGTCATAATGTCAGAACACACACAGCAGTACATTCAGTCAGAAGGGAAGTGAGAGCCCAAGTTCATCTGGATGGAAACTAACAGATGAAGAAGATGAAAGGACCTCAAGGACTGCGGTGAGGCAAGGATAGAAAAGATTAAGCAAAGCAGGTCTTAGGAAGGTCAATATCAAAAACAATGAAAGATCTTTTTCTGAATGATCCACAAGCAAAATCTGGATCACTAGACAAATATGGAAAGTAAGGGACTGAGGAACTATTTATATTGTAAAGGTAATTCTCACAATTGTACATAAGAAAAAAAGAGTTGAGATGAATATCTTTCACTGGAGACTTTAGTTTGTTTTATATAAAAGAGCAAATAAAGTGGAGATGTCTTATTTCTCAATAACTATATCAAAACTGTGCAGTTAAGTAAAACTCTGGTTTTGATTTTATTTCTTTAATTTCTAAATTCAAACATGCAGATCAGCATAAATGAAACCGTTCATGTTTTTCTAATTCTTGAAAACTAAGATGGTAATACAATTAGATTTCTAAAATACACTCATCACAATTCTACACAATGCATGTACAAAGTACACATTTAACAGCAAATAGTAGGAAGATGGTCCAATGTTAGTTAAGTGTTATTATTCAATAGTAACCTATCAAAGCCTAAACCAGGACAAGACCTCCATTATACAAACATAGCGAATAAAATTCCTTGCACCTGACCTAAAATTGATTTACGGGTTTCAATAAAAATCCCAGCCGACAGCCCTCAAAATATTTACTAAGATTATTCATCTTCATCATCATTAATAATCAATGAAATATTTATGTATAGTATGTGCCATGGACAATATCCTCAGAGGGAAAGTTCATAAATGGGATTTCCTCTGTAGATAGGCTTTCCTCTCCCAAAGCCATGTGTGAGACTCTACTACTATCATATCTATCATACCTTATATCATTAGGAGGGGATGTATCTATTCAGCCCACCATGTTAATGATTTACAACCAATTAATAAGTCCTCATTGCTTACAAGAGAGCAGCTTTGGTCAAAGTTAGTTCTTCTCCTGCTTTTCATCCCAAAGTTTCTTATGTACACACACTCTCACGTGAGAAAACACTCAATGGTACTTATTTATTTATAGCATAAAACTCTCTGAAAGAAAAAAAAAGTACTTAGTAGGTTAGCATTCCCACACATTTTATATTACAGAGATAACACAAAACCATCTCTCTTGATATCTAACATGCAAGTTTAAGGGCCATTAAATGAACATTGCAAATTTTCCCTTTGCTTCACAATTACAGAAACACCTGTGCTAAATGGCTTTGATCTGATTAACTGTGAAAATACACTCTGTTCAACAGCTATCAAAATGTCTCATTTCTTCCATATGCTGGGGTAGTCTAGCGGATGCACATTAGGTTGTAGCATAAAACATTTATGAAAATTGGTCCCATGCCTCTTAAAGGTGATTTGAAATAATATGTATGAGAGATAAGAGAATCAGTTCTGGCCAAGACAAACCTGCACCTCGATTAGAGTTTGGGAAACAGTTGGATACAATTACTGTCCCCTTTCTATCTTTGTTCGTGGAGTGTAGCTTCTTTGCCAGACTTGCTGCTACTTATACACTCATGGGAGTTATCAAAGTATATGGGGAACTCTCAAGTGCTAATAGAAGAGGAATCCTGAGAGCTCTAAAAATGGTAGCAAGTAGATCAACAAGAGCCACTCATGGTCTTTATCTTTGGAAGAGCTGCTGTCACTGCTTCTTGAGGCTTAGAAAGAGTAGGAGGGTGGAACTGGAAGGCATCTGAACACTGCTCCTGTCTGAGGATTACAAAGAATTTATTTATCTCAGCACTTACAGCACCTTAAAATAGGGTGGATCATTTGGGGTCCCACTAGCTCTTTGGGGCAGAAACCTTCTGTTTGTTCTATTCATATAGCACTTGGCACAATGAAGTTTAGGTCCATATCTAGGGCTCATAGACTTTAACATTTATTTATTTGTCTACAGTAAAGCTGGCAGACCAGTCTGTGGCCAACAGAGAAAAGTTCAATCTAAATAAGTCAGCTCTTGTAACTCATCTTGAAACTCTGAAAGCCATAACACTCAAATTTGTTCATTAGCTCATCTGAGCCCCCTCTGGCAATAACAATCCTGCCATTAAAGAAGTGCTACAGTCAGAAAAATGAGAAAATAAATCCCAGTAAATAAGTCTACCTTCACCCTAATTCCATTATTTTCCAGCAATGATGTAGTGCTTCTGTCTTCCAGAAAAAGACTCCAGGGAAGGGCAGCTGTTCCAGGGCCCCATCTGTGTAGTGTATATAACATAGAGAGCTCAGAAGCAGAAGGCTTGGCAGCCATTGTTCACAGTGGAAACAAATGTGCTGGCTCAACCTGGTGACTTTCCTCAGGCCATGATCAGCCTGAAAATCACCAACTGAGTTTAGAAAATGGATTCCATCTCCATTCAACTAATTGTTTTCTGCCAGGGAAACAAAGTAGAATGAATGCAAGTAAAAAATTAATAAAATACCATTTTCCAGCCCTAAAGCTGTCTTGTCTCTTTTGATTTCTCTATTTCCTTTTATCCCTTTCTCTTGTTTTCTATCTCCATCATTTTCCCTGCTTCCTCTTCATCTACAGTTTCTCTTCCCCTTTTTCTATGTTCTCTCCTTTCCATCTCCTCAACACCCAACATAGCACCTTACAGCTGAGGATCTCAAAGCACTTTACAAATAATGAATTTAACCTCCAGCTGCCTCAATGAGGTAGGGAAGTGGTATCCTCCTTTTTGCCTATAGGGAAAGTCAGGTAGAGCCTTGCACAGGACTATTCTTTAATCCCACTCCCACCTGCTCCTGCTATTATGGCTTTACACTAGTCCCACACAGGGCTCTAAAAGGTGGCACAGAAAAATTTAGTGATCTGCCCAAGGTCACTCAAAGTCTGTAGTAGGGCTGGGAACACAACTGACTCCTGAATTTTACCATAAGTCAATTCTTTACCCTGTTGAAGAAGGTGCATTCCAGTTTTTGATTGTTGAGCCCCACTTACAAAGTTAAACACTTCATCTGCGCTACACCAAAACTTTAAAGAAATATCTCAGTGCATGTGCAGGTGAAACCTTCCTTTTCCATCCTCTCACTTATTATTGCAATATGATTAATTGTCTTACCAGATGTGGAATTTTTTCATCATCTGTTCCACACCAGTCATTTCACAGAAGAGTATTCAATATAGCTGAATTGTCAGTAAACTGCATTTGGTTAGAAAGAAGTTGTGGTTAGTTTGTGGAAAAGTTTATAACTATGCTTACTATAACAGCATCCATAATTTTCTTCATCTTCCTTTTGTCAACTGATATGTCATCTGCACACAGTACGCCAGTTCAGTTCCCGACCTCTGCCTGATGTAGAGAAGGAATGTGAATTTGGGCATCCCATAAGAGTATCCTAACTACTGAGCTATGGTGTATTCTGGGTTGAGGATCTCTCAGACTCTCCTGTTGAAGGTATTCCATTGTGTATATAATACATGAATAGTAATTGGAGCAGGAATTGGAAACCTTTAAGAGGTGTGCCCTAGCCACGGGGACATAGATTGTTCTGGGGTGGGTGTCTCTCAGTCTCTTCTGTTAAGGCTGTTCCACTGAATAATTATTTATATAAAGTGGAACAGAGACTCGACCCTGGGTCACCTACCAGTCAGGTAAGACTCCCAATATAACCACCAGACTATAGCGTCATTCTCAGATTTTCTCTGGCCCAATGCCTATTCAAGTATTTCATACAAAGTGGAACATTTTCAGTTGAGGTCTAATAAATGTGAGCTATCATACTTGTTACCTGGCAGCTCTGTGTTCTTGGGGAACCAGGGTGAAAACCCCCTATTCTATCGCTGGCTCACCTGAATCTCCCCAGCCTCTGCTTGCACCAGAAACAAAAGCTATGAAAAGGCTGTGGGAGACACACCTAAAACCCTCCCAACAAGGGTGATAGGATTAAGACAACTCCCCATGCCTCATTTACATAGAAGATGTAAAAAGAAGCATCTCAATTAGCACATGGAATGGAGAACTGGAGCCTCATTTACATCGAAGATGGAACAAGAATTAGCATGAGGAATGGAGAACCAAGCTCCAAAGCAGGCATCGCACTGAATTCTGGGATTGGCAAGGCAGGGACACACTGCATTATGGGAGATCTCTGCTCTTGATGTAAATGAACTCACACCTACACCCATCCAGCTCTGCAGTTATCAGACCATTCGAATATTGACATGCAAAACACTAAATCTGCCTGGTTGCATTGTGAGCTCCCCCAAGGAACATTGACCATAGCTGGGAGTGATCAGCTCCTATTGACCAGCATAGAGAAAACCACCCTGGGGTACTTCAGTGAGACATTGTTTACCCACAAACAAACCTGGTTCTACAAAATACCCCTACCCAAGTTCAAATCTCTCTCTTGCTCTCTTCTGAATGCTGGACCCAAATGCTTTCCTGACTGATCCTGTTGTGGGGTTTGCCTCTCCCTCAAGTGTTCCTGACCTGTCTCCTGGTAACTTCTGAGCTGCAAGGAGTGGTGAGATCCCTCCTGCCCCCCATCTTTCCCAATTCTCTCTCTCTCTTTAATCCAGGTATAACTTTCTACTTTTGTAATCAAACCTGGGCTAGCCTTCTCCAATACTCCTACTGTAATTTTGTTGTATTGTAAGTGTTAGATTGTTTTTCTCTCCTTGTATGGCATCACTATTAGTATCATAAGTTTTATATACCTGGCAATAAACTAACTATTGTAATCAAGCTGGTTGCCAGTTTCTCTCTCTCTAAATACATTTACTTCTTTGTGTTCTTGGCTTCCCTACCTTGCTCTGCAGCAACGCTTCTTTTATCTAAGCCAAAGATCCCTGGAATGCCCAAAATCCTATGGTGTTTGCTTATCAAGGGGGTTACTGCTAGAACAATTGTGTTGCAAAGAGGCATATAAAGGGGGTAGCTGAAAAGTGCTGCTCTGCCTAGCCTACGGAGTCCAGAGGCACATAAGGGTGACAGCTGAAAGTGCTGTTTGACCCAGCCTGATTGAGTCCAGGGGGCACATAAGGGGAACAGCTGAAAAGTGCTGTTTGGACCCAGCCTGCTCATAAGTGTGCTCCATTCTGGTGCGGTGCAACGGGCACACGAGGGTGGCGGCTGACAGTGCTGTGTCACCAGCCTGCTGAGTTCAGGGACGTATAAGGGGTCAGCTGAGAGTGCTGATAGCCCGGGCTGCTCAGACGCACTCAATTAATCTGGAATGGTTGTGTGTATCTGTGGGGGGGTTTATCTGAATCTGAAAACCTTAGGTCCTGCAGGATAGCTCCATTGGGAGGGGACTTGTAACCATATGAACACACCAGTAACACAAGCAGCACACTAATAGAATCACACCCCCTTTTCCAGGAAAGTAACCCTAATAAATAAGCATACCCCAAAGTGACGGGCAAATCTGGTAACATCATACTATATTTTAAGATCTTCAAAGTTTCCCAGTTCTTCAGTTTTCCTTGCTGGGGAAACAGAGCACCATTGTGAAAGCACCAGAGGGGTAGCCGTGTTAGCCTGTATAGAGGAAAAACAACAAGAGTCCTGGAGCGCTTTAGAAGTCTAACAAATTTAATTTCTGCAGGCATAAGCTTTCGTGGGCTGTAACCCACTTCATCAGATGCAGGGAAAGTTAAAGCACTTTCTTGCCCACACAATTATGGGTTTGTATCCTTTCCCCAAGCAGCATCTTCCAGAGTGAATATAGAATTTTTATTCTTGGAAAGGCATGTTAAATATTTCTAAGAAAATATGCAGGTGCAAACATGTTTTCAATGCAAATTATACACAGGGTTCTAATCTTATCTTGAATTTATAGCACAAACGCTATAGACAGAATTAAAACAAAGCAATCATATCTTAGCATGCTTTTTTATTTTAAATTAAATCTATGAACTGGCATTTCAGTGACACATGATTATAATGTTTATTATTGCTTTTTTTCCCCTGGGCATTGATAATTTAGACACTAGGCATTCCCCAGAGCTCATTTAACATCAACAAAAATACATATTATCTAAATGAAAGAGATTAAAAGTAGCCAATTATGTTTAATAGTAAAAATGCAAACATATGTTCCCAAATGGATGATTAGTGAAAGAGCAATGGGTTATTTTGTGGGAATGCCAGTGATTTTGGATAAAAAAATTACATTCTTTACGCCTGTTCCATCAGTTCTTTTCTTTAGAATTATCAAATTAATGCATATGTGTAGCTAATTGTCAGTTTATTTATAAAACATGTAGGTGACAAGAGAAAAAAGTTTAACTCATGCTTTTTTTTTCTTTACTAATAGAATAATGGAGTTTAATATTCATTACATGCTATCAATACCTCTGTGTCTTCTCAATCCTGAAGATTCTGACCTATTAATTTAGTCATCACTTTCAGCCATATGAGGAGAGGATGCCACTGTTATATTATTTGCTGATAGAACCAATTCTACTGAAAATTATCTTTACTCCCAATGTAGGTCCTCATAAGGTATGGAACAAAGAGGTATAGCACCTTAAATTAAAGTAAAACTGGGCCAAGAACTTTTTGGCAGAGAAGAGTACTTCTTTTTTCAGTTCAGTGACTGAACTGAACAATAAAATTACATTTAGCTAATTTTGAACCCAAATTGATTTATTTTGTTAAAATGAAATGTCGATTCAAAACAAATGATTTGTTTAGAAATGAAGTGTTCAAATGGTACCAAAACATACCGTTTTGACTTTGAGTTTTTGCCTCTACATTTTTATTTGGCCCAAACTATGTGCAAATTTGACCCAGATTCACAAATAGATTTGGTTGCCCTGAAACTGTAAATTTTGGCAAACTTCCTATTTAACTGAAAAACTTTGCACAGCTCTCCTCTTTGGTTCATTCAGGATCAGAATGGAAAAGCGGAAATATTACAAGAAAACCTGTTCATGTATCTAATTCCTGCTCAACTGGAAGTAAGAAGTCTCAGAAGTTGCTGAAGAAATCCTGGGCTGACAAGATTTCTAGCCTAATTTTACAGATTCAAGAGCTAAATGGCTTAGACTCAATGGCTAAAATTCAGATAAGCATCCAGACTTTAATGTGCTTATCTGAACTGAACCTGGGAACCTTTTGATGTTCTCCAACCCAGTGTTGCCATTTCTTGGGATTTTATTATTAGTCTTGTAACATTTGTGTAGCTCTTAAAGCTCCAGCTGCTGGAGTAATGTAATTATGAGAGGCCCAACTTTCATTAAAAGAGTTCTAGTCCTCAGTTTCAGAGAAAAGCTTGAAAATATGAACTCTAGAGACTCACAAATCAGGAAGCAAGAACCTCAAGTTTATTATTGTAAAATAAAAATACCTCATGTTTGTTAAGCTTATCTCAGAATTTATTTTTTGAGGAAAGGTTGACTCATGATTGTTGAATGTGTGGGGTTGGCAACACTACCTCTAGCAACTTATTTGACTCTATAGCCTTCCTTTTATAACTTTGTGTACATTTTCTTTTTTTCTGTGTTATACACATGATCATAATGGTGCCTTCTGACTTTATGAATGCCTCTATGGTGTCATTGCTTTATAACAATTGTATTGGGTTATCTCCTTTTAAAAACAAACCCCCTTACAATAAACAAGACACTAATTTTATGGACACAACCAACATCCTTCATGCTTATTTCCTAAAAGTTGGCACAGTTGAATTAAGATATTAATAGCTACTTGTCCTTCCCTTTATCAATCAAATTGCAGTCAACTACAAACACACCCTCTAGTTCCCCTTCAACCAGAGAAATAGTGGAGAAAAGCTATTGTGACTAGTTAAATATACAAGGGGAAAAATCCAACAGAATCTTTCCCTCTACCACCCAAATCATTTAGGGCCAGATTGTGACACCTTGACTCAAGTTTGATAATATTTTATTCTGGTGGTAGCCTCATTGATTTCAATAGAAATTCTCATGGAGTAATGTACTACTAATTGTAAGTGTACTACTATGTGGTCCTTAAAATCTAAATCTTCTTTAGTTTTCAATCATTTAAGAAACTGAATTATGTTAAAAATATTACTATTTAACGGTAAAGACAACACACATCTCCTCTGACTCTCCATTGCTTTTCTTTTTTGAGGGGAGTGGAAGATAGGTTACCTGTCAGTTCTCCCAAAGCAACCTTTATAATAAATCATTGAAGAGAATCCCTATTTTCTACCACTGTGATGAGACAAAAAATGAACTATGCATATAAAATCAGGAAGGTATTCTCCAAGAGCTTATGACATTAGCAAAACAGACTGTTTCTCCCAGTGGTATTTTGAAAGAAGCCAGCTGCTTTCAAAATATTAATGTAAAAAACAGAATTTCACCTGTGTGTGTTTGTGATGACAAATACAAGTTTTTGAAATGCCTTGAAGATTACTGTTGTTTATCAAGAAGACACTTGCTGGATAGGTAACACTAAGTCTCCCATCTCAGAACCATATGTTCTATGTCCCTTATGGGAAATCTAAATGAGGGACAAAAAATTCATAGCAGGTAAGAAGTAACACCAAACTTTTATCAATGCTTTGAAAACAATACAAAACTATTTTTACAGGAAAAAGACCTCAGAATATGATTAAAAATCTTACTAATGCATCATATGCCATAACCGTGAAAGATCATTGTTCAGTTTTACTGAAAACATTGGAGTGTGAACAGCATTGTGGTCCTGATCCAAAGCCCATGAAGTAAATGAGAGTCTTTCCATTGACTATAATAACCTCTGGATCAGCCCCTGTATGAATGTGAATTGTATTGCAAATAATTGTTAAACTGGGGGTTACAAGATCTGTTTTTCTAATGTAACTCAGACAAGAGTCCTTATAAAGAGTGCCTGTTAATCCAGGAGTCAAAAATGTTACAGCAGAGAAACTATAGGAAATAAATACCCTTTGTGAATTATTCATGTCCTTGTGAATCAGCCATCCCTGGACAAGTGTATTCTGGCAACTGTGGTGTTTTTGTTGCTCTAATCTGACCAGAGAATATTATTTTTCTCATGACTGATGTTCATGGAATCAGGAAGCCAGGATTTAGTATTCAGGCTGGAAGACATGTACTTTTGAGGTCATGAAAATAAAGGAAGAAGTGTTAAAATCTCCCAGTTTTGTTTGACACAAAGTTCAGATAAATAGTAGAAGATTAATTCTTCAGCAGAAACAGGAGAACACAGTGTCTCATAAAAAACCCAAAATATCACAGTGATGGAGATTTCAAAGTAAGAGTAATTTGGAGCCAAATATTTGGAGTAGTTTTCATACTGTAAAATAAGTTTCTCCCATTTAGGATCTGATTCAGGAAAGCATCCCCATTCAACACATGAATAATATAAATATAAATTGCACCTATGGCTTCATGCTTCTGAGCAGCCAGCCACAGGCTTGCCCTGGACACTAATGTGCCTCCAAGCCTGTGGCAAACGGACAGCTTCTCCCTAGTGGGTCTCGCACTTTTGCCTCTCTTAGTAGGCCAGGGTGTCGCCAGTTACCCTGTCTTCCAAGGGAAGGGGTTAGGAACCTGGGCCCACCCGCCCCTCCAGGTCCCAGCCCAGGGGCCCTCTGAGTAGCGGCTATGTGCTGCTGGCACTTTACTTGCAGCTGCAGGCTTTTCCCCTGGGCTAATTTCTCCCCTCTGTCTTTCTGCCTTCTTGAGCCCAGTACCTTTCTCAGGACTCCACCTCTCTCCCGCACACCACTGTATTCTGTTCTGTTCTTCTTCACAAACTCCTCTGCTCAACACACACCTACACCTTCACCTTCAACTCCCACCCTGCCTCGCAGGAGTAGAGGGTTTTTATCAGGCACCTGGGTGGGGCCTCAATTGGTGTCAGCTGACACTAATTACCTTTTGGGAATAAAGCATGGAGCATTCTAGCACTTACATAGCGCCCTTCTAGAACTTTCCCAGTGCACTCTGCCCTTGCTATACCACACATCCCTGCCCCCTGCTGAACACCACAGGGTTGGGCTACTTGGGACGTGAGGCAGTGCGGGTGCGAAAGGGCATCAGCGATGCCATGTGGGCTTCCGGCCCCATGCTGCACCCGGAAGTGAAAAGGCTGTAGGGAAAGGAACCATCAGGTCACTCTGGCATTCTTCTCTTTGTTAGTGTGCATCCATTGGAGCGGAGTGTGGTCTGTCACCAGGGTAAGCCTCCTTCCAAGTAAATAATATCAAAGCATTTCCATAGCCCATTTAACCGCCAGGCACTCTTTCTCGACAACTGCGTACTTCTGATCTCTGGGGAGGAGTTTCCTGCTGAGATACAAGATGGAGTGCTCCTCGCCATCTATTATCTGTGCCAGGACAGTGCCTAGCCTTGTCTCTGAAGAATCTGTTTGGAGGATGAACTCTTTCTCAAAATCTGGGGCTATAAGTGTTGGGTGGCTACAAAGAGCTGTCCTTAGATCCACGAATGCTTTCTCAGCCACCTCAGTCCACTTTACCATATCCGGGCCTCGAGCCTTTAGCATGTCGGTCAAGGGCCCTGCTCTAGTGGCAAAGTGGGGGAGGAATCTCCTATAATAGCCCACAATCCCTAAGAATGCCCTGACCTGTTTCTTGCGGACTGGTCGAGGCCAGGCCTGGATGGCCTTTACCTTGTCCCACTGGGGCTTTACTAGACCTCTCCCTACCACATATCCCAGGTATTTGGCCTCAGCTAGCCCTAATGCATACTTCGAGGGGTTTGCAGTGAGGCCAGCTTTCCGGAAGGTGTCGAGCACTGCCTCTACTTTCCCCAGGTGCGTTTCCCAGTCAGGGCTATGGATGACCACGTCATCGAGGTAGGCAGCTGCATACCTGGTGTGGGGTCTCAGTAGGTGGCCCATTAGGCTTTGGAATGTTGCGGGGTCCCCATAGAGTCCAAAGGGAAGGACGGTATACTGAAACAGGCCATCAGGGGTGGAGAAGGCGGTCTTTTTCTTGGCATCTTCAGCTAGGGGGATTTGCCAGTAGCCCTTGGTCAGGTCCAGGTTGGTCAGGTATCGAGCCTTGCCCAACCAGTCCACTAGCTCATCGATACGTGGGAGTGGGTAGGTGTCAAATTTATATATTTAATTCAGCTTTCTGAAATCGCTACAGAACCTGAGGGTTCCGTCGGGCTTGGGAACTAGGATGATCAGGCTGGACCACTGGCTGTGGGACTCCTCAATAACTCCAAGTTCCAGCATCCTCCTTACTTCTGTTCTAATCTCTTCCCTTTTGGCCTCTGGTATCCGATATGGTTTTATTGTCGCACGCGCTCCAGGGTTGGTGGTGATGTGGTGCTGGACCACCGTTGTACGACCGGGCTGCTTTGAGAACACATCCTGGTTTCGCTGGATCATGTCAACTACTTCTGTCTTTTGCTCTGGGGTCAACTCAGGGGATATTCTCACCTCTCCTTGTGGGACATCTGACTTGGGGGGGAACTTCTCGGGTGATCAGGTACACTTCTCGGTCTCGCCAGGGTTTCAACAGGTTCACGTGATATAGTTGCACTGGTTTTCGGTGGTCTGGTTGCCTCACCTTGTAGTTCACTTCTCCGACAGCTTCCACAACCTCATAGGGGCTTTGCCAGCTGGCCAGGAGCTTGCTTTCTGTTGTTGGCATTAGCACCATTACCCGCTCTCCTGGCTGAAACCTCCGTGTCTTTGCCCGTTGGTTGTAGTAGGTCCGCTGGGCCTCCTGGGCTTTCTCCAGGTGTTCTCGCACTATGGGGGTTGCCTGGGCTATCCGTTCTCGCATCTGGGCCACATGCTCAATTATGTTTCTCCCTGAATTGAGCTGTTCCTCCCAGTCCTCTTTAGCAATATCTAAAATACCCCGGGGATGGCGACCATACAATAATTCAAAGGGGGAGAATCCAGTGGACGCCTGGGGGACCTCCCATATTGCAAACATCAAATATGGTAGTAAGGCGTCCCAATCCTTTCCGTCCTGCGCCACTACCTTCCGTATCATACTTTTGAGGATACGATTAAACCTCTCAACCAGGCCATCTGTTTGCAGATGATGCTCCGCATCCAGGCCCTGCAGACCTCAGTGTAAGGTACGTAGATCCTTCATCAGTTTGGACATAAAGGGGGTCCCTTGGTCTGTCAGGATTTCCTTAGGGATGCCCACTCTAGCGAAGACCTGGATCAGTTCCTTCGCAATTGCCTTGGATGTAGGGTTTCTTAGGGGAATGGCTTTGGGGTACCAGGTGGCATAGTCCACAATGACAAGCACACTTCAATGGCCACTTGCTGATCGTTCTAGTGGCCCCACCAGATCCATGGCGATCCTTTCAAAGGGTACTTCAATAATGGGCAGGGGCACTAACGGGGCTCACAAGTGAGGCCGGGGGCTGTGCAATTGGCACTCCGGGCAGGAGAGGCAGTATTACTGGACCTCTGCCCATATTCCTGGCCAGTAAAACCTTCTCAGAATTCAGTCCAGGGTCTTATCTGCTCCTAGGTGTCTCCCAAATAAATGACTATGGGCCAGTTCGAGAACTGCCTTTATGTGCTTCCATGGCACCAAGAGTTGCTCTACATCCTCCCCCCATATCGGGCTCATCCGGTATAGTAGATCTCGTTTCAGGATGTAGTAGGGCCCCATGCCCTTAGTCTTTTCCTCCACAGGAACGCCCTCAATCTTCGCTACCTCCTTTCTCACATTTGTGTATACCGGGTCCATGGCCTGGCCCTGCCCAAAATTTCCCCTTAGGGGACCTAACTTGCCTACCTCTAGGGGCCCAACCTCATTTTCATCTCCAGGGTCATTCCTACTAGTGCTGGGTACTGCCCCTGGGTCTTCACTAGTTTGAGGGGTCTCCTGACCTCCCAAACAGGTTAGCCTACCAACCAGGGCAGCTTTCTGGTTCCCAGGTAGTATCCAAGTGCCTAGTCTTTTATCTGCCCTCCTTTCCTGCCGGGATTTCCAGGGGGCGAGAACAGTTCTTGGGCGAATTCGGCAAAAACAGGGGAAGGGCTGGTTGCTTGTGCCTCGGTCTTTGCCTGGGGTTTGATGCCCAGCCCGAGCTCCATGGGTGGGAATAGGTTCTCAAACACTGGAAAATCCCTACCAATTAAGTCCGGGTAGGGGAGCCTGCCATTACCTGGGTGGTATTCCCCTGGATCTCAATCTGTACTGGGATTGAGGGGTACAGATTTACAGTCCCGTGTACACAGGTCACCCCTGTGCGTTTGGCCCGGTCAGCTGGTCTCGCCCTATCAGTTTCCCCGAGACCAGCATCACTGCACTTCCTGAATCTACTAGGGCCATGGTGTCGATGCCGTTCATTTTTACTGGCCTTGTATATCTATGAGGGGCTGTCACAACCCCTACCAAACTGAGGAGACCACAGCACCTCCTGTGACTTCCCAGGTTGCACTGCATGGGCTCCTCCTGGTTGGGGCACTGGGCTGCTATGTGACCCAATTCCCCACATTCATAACACCGGTACTTTAGGCTAGCTGCTTCCCTTTTCCTTGGACTGCTTGATCGGGTCCCCCAGCCCTCACCCCCTGAGTTCCCAGGTCCCTTCCTATCCTCGTGCTGTTCCTTAACTACTCGGTGCTCAGTTCCCATACTCTTGGGTCTCCCAGAAGTCCAGGACCTGGGGCTGGGAGCTGGGTTCTGGGCCTGCCCTGTCTCCTCGTGGGGGGTCAGGGACAGGTTATGGGCTGCCAGCTGTCTCTTGACCAGGGCCACCAGCTCGTCATAGGTAGAGGGGTTGTTCTGGCCAACCTAGGCTCAGAGATCTAAAGGTAGCCCTCTCATGTATCGGTCCATCACCAGGAGCTCCAACATCTTTTCTCTGCTGAGGACCTCAGGGCGCAGCCACTTCCTCATCAGGTGGATTAGGTCAAACAACTGTGACCGTGGTGTTTTATCTTTACTGTATCACCATTCATGGAATCTCTGGGCTCGTACTGCTACCATCACTCCAGACCTGGCCAGGATTTCAGCCTTCAGGTTGGGGTAGTCTTCAGCAGATTCCGCTGCCATATCATAATAGGCCTTCTGGGCCTCTCCTCTTAGGAAAGGGGCGAGGATGCTGGCCCACTGATCTTGGGGCCAGGCTTCCCACATGGCTGTACTTTCAAAGGCCAGGAGGTATGCTTCTATATCATCATCTGGCATCATCTTCTGCAGGCTGTTGCTGGCCCGGATGGTCTGCACCTTGTCTTGGCTGCGACCTTGTTCTATTAGGGCTTTCAATTGGCCTACCACCTCCTGAAGGAGGGCCTCGTCCTGGGTGGCTTGGCTCATCAGCAGGTGATTGGTCTCTTGCTGCAATGGTGCAGCCTCTTGCTGGGCGGCAGCCTGGATCCGGGTAGCTTCCTGCTGGGCAGCCATGGCTTGTATCAAGGCCTTTTCCATGTCCTCCATCTTCGGAGTGGGGTGGGCTAAAATTGCCCTGGTTTAAGCCTGCTGTGAGATCAATCCCACTGCTGACACCACGTGTGGCAAACAGCCAGCTTCTTCCTATAGGGTCTCGCATTTTTGCCTCTCTTAGTGGTTCAAGGCGTTGCTAGTTACCCCATCTTCCCAGGGAGGGGGATAGGGACCCGGGCCCACCCACTCCTCCGGGTCCCATTCCAGGGACCTTCTGAGTAGCAGCTATGTGCTGCTCGCACCTTACTCGCAGCTGCAGGCTTTTCCCCTAGGCTACTTTCCCCCCTTCTGTCTTTCTGCCTTCTTGAGCCCAGTAACTTCCTCAGGACTCCACCTCTCTCCCACACACCACTGTACTCCGTGCTGTTTTTCTCCATGATTCCACACACCACTGTACTCCGTACTGTTCTTCTTCACAAACTCCTCTGCTCACCACACACCTACTCCTTCAACTCCCACCCTGACTCTCGGGGGGTGGGGGTGGGTAGAGTGTTTTTATCAGGCACCTGGGTGGGGCCTTAATTGGTGTCAGCTGACACTAATTACCCTTTGGCTAGTCTACAGGGAATAAAGCATGGAGCATTCTAGCACTTACATAGTGCCCTTCTAGAACTTTCCTACTTTTCTTGCTGCTCCTCTTGCTACTGCTGGGGTGCTCCTGGCTCTTGGGAGCCCTGCTAGCTGCCCCCACCTCCCAGGGGAGAGGGGGGGAGTGAGTGGCCACACCACCGCCACCGCCACTGCCACCACCCCTGCTGCTGCTTCCAGGGTCCTGCTGCTGCCGTGAACACCCCTTCCCTGCTGCCATTTGTTTCTCTTCTTGCCCCCACTTCTGGGGGCACCCCTGCTCTTCCCCTTTTCTTCCCCTGTCACTGCCCCTGCCCCTGCTCCTGCTAGCCTGCTCACCCTGCTCCCCTCCCCCTCTGCAATTTGTCCCATCTTTTTTTTTGTTTGTTTGTTTGCCCAGCCCCTGCCTTGGTCTGTTCCCTGCCCCGCCCGGCCCTAGCAGCTTGCTGATGGGCCTCCCAGCCCTGTTGTGGCCCTGAACACACACCCCCATTCTCCGTGCCCACTGGCGCATCCCCTGATCTGGCTTCCACGCTCTGGCCATGGTTTTATCCATGCCCCCGCCTTTATTGGTCACCCCCCTTTTTGTTGACTCCCCCCACACACTGTACCCCCCCATGTTGCTTTAGTTCTGCTCAGCCCCATGTGCAGCCAGAGGAGCCGCTATCTCATCTTGGGCTGGTGAGTGCACCGTCCCTACCTAGTTTGTCCCTCCGTATTCCCTTGTGCTGGTGCCCTCCACCCCTGCTTTCAGCCTAGCAGGGAGAAGTGGTCACCCCCCTCTCCCTCCCTCTCCACCCCCCTCCACTGACCCTCCCCCTCCTACTCCGTCCCCCTATTCAACCCCCCCCAGCCAACCCCACCCCTACCCCCTCCCAAGATAGCAGATGTGCTTGGGGCCGGGACCCCCTCCCTAGATGCTCCCACCCCTCCTTCTCACCCCGAGGCCCTGCCCTTGCCCACAACAACTGGTCCCGCTGCCCCCACTGAGCCGCCGGGTGTTGTTCCCCAAGCGCCGGCTGAGGATGACTCCAGTGGGGACACCAGGGACTCTGCCGCTGCCACGGCTCCCGCTCCCCCTGATCCGGGGGGTGCATCCTCGGTTGGGAGAAAAAACCAGGGGGGTAAAAAGAAGGGCAAAGGCCCTGCCCGGAAGGCGATGCCTCCTGCGGCTGGGGCCCCTTCTCCTCCTCCTCCTTCTCCTCCTCTTCCTCTATCCCTTCCACCAGCTCTGGGTGTGGCAGCACCCCCAGGGCGTACACCCAGGTGGCCGCAGGCCCCCCACCTGCTGCTGCCAGGTCACCTGCCCCAACTGCCGCCTCCAGCACCATCCCAGGTGGCCAGGGCCCCTTCCCCACCCTTACCAGGAGGCATGGGGTTTGGTGCCTCCTGGTGCCTGCCTTGCCCCACGTAGAAACCTACATGCAATGGCGTGGGTGGTGGGGCTCATGGCCGTGGTGGCAACTTCCCGAATGAACGGCAAGGTGGTCTTTTTCCTGGTGTCGGAGGCCACCACCAAGCAGGTGGTGGAGATGGGCCTGGCGGTGGGGGGGCGTCCACGTCCCAGTGGAGGCCCTGGAGGACCTGGGTGTACAGGTGGTCTTGTCCTCCGCTCTGTCCTTCCTCCCCAATGCCGCCCTTCTAGGTTTCCTTGCCTCCTTGGGGAAGCCTCTCTCCACCATCAGCCCGCTTCCCCTCGGCTGCAAAGACCTCGCCCTTTGCCACGTCCTCTTGTTCCGCCAGTAGGTACAGCTGCAGCCGGTGGTGGAGCATGGTGAGGAGGTGCTTGAGGGGTCGTTCCTGGAGCCTCATCAAGGGGCCCAGTACCAGGTCCATTATGCAACGGGGGAGGCCCGGTGCTACCTCTGCCGGGCAGCGGCGGCGGCGGGGCATGTTCAGAGGGACTGCCCCTCGGCCCAGCATGGAAGGAGGCCCGGGACGCCCGGGACCCAGGAGTGCGCCAGCCAGACCATTTCCGGCATCCCCCCCCAGCCATCCGGTCCCTGTGGCCGCTCCCCCTCCATCAGCAGTTGTCACCTGCACTTAGGCCCCGGGGCCGCCCCTCCCCCCGCGTATACTGACGTATACCTGGAGTGCGCCAGGCTGCAGCCCCTCTTCCGGTTCCTCCAGAACCTCTTGCTAAAGTTCTGGCTGCACTTTTCCCCTCACTTGTTCATCTACTCACACCCCAGCTGTGGCCCCACAAAGTCGCGGGACCTCCTCGTCAACCTCCTCCTAGCCCTGGCCAAACTATCCATCTACAAGACCAGGGAGAGGAGGTTGGCAGGGGGGGGCTCTCTGCGACTGTGCGGCCTTTTTCCGTTCCCTCGTCAATTCACATCTCCTGGCAGAGTTCCTCTGGGCGGTGTCCACTGGCTCCCTGGACACCTTTGAGGAGCAGTGGGCGCTGTCCGTGGTTCTCTGCTCTGTGTCCCCTGCTGGTTTCCTGCATTTGACCCTGTGGCCCCCACGCTCTTTCCTGCTTTTTCATTTGTTGTCTCCCGTAATCTGTTGGACGCGAGTCCAGTGACTCATCCCCTAGGCTAGGGCAAGCGTTTAGCGGTGGATGGGCTTGCGCCCACCCTCCTACCCCCAGTTTCAAATAGGAGAACTTTCCCAGTGCCCTCTGCCCTGTCTATACCACACCATATATAAATTGGGTTAGAAAAAAACATCTAGGCATGTTTTTGCTGTTCCTGTGGTTGGCTTCTCAGCACCAACAAATTACTTAAGGTCACAAAGACACCATAACATGACTGAAATAGATCTACAGAGATAAAGACTCGAAGCTAGGAAGAAGGACGCTCCCTTCCAACTAACAAATGGAGAAAAAGAAGATCCAAGCAAGGTATCTGATGTCCATGTTTTGAAATTTTATATAATATTATTGGACCAATTAAGTTAATGAGAATTGAAGATGCTCAGAATATTGGAGAATCAGACAGCCAACAGAAACCTCCCAGCCTGACCCAAACAACCAGCACCAAGCCTTGTTAAAACAGGAAGCATTGGACTTCTGAAGGTGACATTCTCCTCTTTTGCAGGTATTAAAAGATAGTGTCTAAGTATGCAATGTTGATGAACTGAATGCAGATCAAACCGATTTTTTCCACATTCAATTAAAGCTACATTTAGAAGGTTATTTACTGTTCCTTTCATTGATGTATTCTGGAGCATTATTTGGAAAATTCCAAAACTCCATTAGTTTGAAAAAAAGTCTTTGCTTATTGAGGAGCTGTTTCTGATTTCCTCCAAGTGCCTGCAATAATAAACCTTGAATTCCTTAAGGACAAAATATTCAAAACACAGGATTCTAAATAAGATAGGGTGAGCAATTGAAATAAGAATCAAACTCATCTCAAGTCCAGTAGGCTAGGACCTAAACTTAATTAAATTGGATTTCTCATTCAAGAAGTGTGAAGATTAAAAGAATATTTTATTTTACAATACTTTAGACCATGACACATTATTTAAATATTTATATTATCAACCATGATTAGATGTGGCTTCAATGAAGTTATTTGATTTATTCTTTTAAGTAGAATTTTTCATTTTTTATAAAGCACTCTGGTGAAAACAACTTTGCTACTAATGAAAATTAGAGCCTTTCATATGACAGATCAGTTAAAAAACCACTAAACTATTTGCTTGACTTAAAATTCCCACTAATTGCAATGGGACTAGGATTTAGCCCATGTTTGCAGTCTGTATGTGGACGATCAAGTACATTATTTCTTGTGAAAGGTGTCTGTCTGACAAGCCTGAATACTGAGGTCTATTTTTTCATAGACCAGGCTCAGCACAGACTGTCAGGCTGAGCTACCCCAAATTACTACACCAGTATGAGTATAGTTCAGGACTGGCTTTTAGGAGCCAGCTCTAGGGATGTATGTGAGGTTTCGTTTCCAGTCATTTAGGCTGGGATTTTAAAAGGTTTATAAAAGAATTAGGTACCCAACCCCCATTGAAATTCAATGAGATTTAGGCACTTAACTCCCTTACATATCTTTGAAAATCCTGCCTTTAGTTCTTAGGTTACAAATGACTCCACTGTTTTTAGTGATTTTCAGAATACTTTTAGTGGAGTTTAACAAAAAATAGCTTCTCCATCCCTGAATTAAGAGGGCACAAAGGTGGCTTAAAGCCACCTTAACACCCCAACTCCCTTCCCCTGAACTGTGATTTCTGTGTTGAACTTTCTGGAGGTGAAGAACAGAATTTTACTGTCCATGTTCAGACTGATGCTCCAATTCACTCAACATCCTTGTGCCAAGTAGCATTTTTCAAGTTACTACAGATGGAGAATGTAGTAAAATAAGAGACCCCTCAGAATGGAACACAAACTAATGACTTATCTACATGGTATCTTCATTCTCACTAGCTGCAGTGTAAATTCTAATGTGCACCAGCGTGTAGTGCACTAACTGGCCCATGTGGACCCAGCTGGTGCTTACTAAAAGTTCTATAGGGCGTGTTAACATCAAACAGTGCCACATTAATGTTCACAATGGAACTTTCATTGCTCATCATCAGGGTCTTCCACACAGGTCAGTTAGCGTGCTACATCCTGATGCATGTTGGAATTTAGTCACAGGTAATGCGAACTAAGCCACATAGACAAGCAGTTAGGTTCACTGTCTTTCAAGCTGTTGTTCTTTTCAGATGAAGCTGGTAGAGAGGTTTACTCTTAAAAGCGTCTATCAGTAAGAGAGCTCAGTTCAGTTTACTTCTGGTAAAAGGTGGTCACATTTAAACACAATATAGCTTCTCCCACTGTGAGAAGAAAAATGAAGGTTAGAATAAGAGTGTTACTAGGGGTACAAAGGAGATAACAACCCAACTTGAAGCCCCTAAATCACTAGCCACTTCTGAAAATCATGGTACAGGGCGACGGAGGGCCACTATAACTCCTTTCCTTTCTCTCTTCCACAGCAGGAGCAGCGGAGCCCTGTAACACTGTAACAGAGCGGGAGGAAGGGAGGAAGCTGATTGGTGGAGGCAGGGGAGCAGCAGCAGCAGCAGCAGTTCCCTGGCTCTCACCACCAATCAGCTGTACCTACCAAGGGCAGTGCAGAGGAGAAGGAGAACTGCTCTCCTCCTCCCCCTCCCCTGCTATGGAGCAGACCCGGCCGGCAGCTGTGTGGTAAGGACCGCTCCTGCAATCCTGCAATAGTGCCGGCCAGCTTGATTTTCGGCACGTTCGCTTTATAAGACTCACTGACTTTTCCCCCCACTTTGGGTGAGAAAAAAGTGCGTCTTATAAAACGAAAAATATGGTATATAAGAAGAAATGTGATCTCTGAGTTCCACAAGAGCTCTCCTTGATCTTGACTATATTAGTGTTAGTAAATCTTAATCTCGATTCTCTTTGCAACATCTCCGAACCATAGATGTTTTATCCTGGTCTTTGGCTACATAGCCTATTCTATCACAAAACAAAGATACTCCTTTCCTTATGTTGATATACAAATGGTGGCTTTCTTACATAAGCAAGATGGTTCCTTTGAATAATGGATTGTATCATGGATATTTGAGTGGAGATTACGTTTATAAAATTTAGCGGTGACAGGAAGCTGGGATGGTTTGCAAGTACTTTGGCGAATAGGATTAGAATTCAAAACAAGCTAGACAAATTGGAGAATTGATCTGAATTCAACAAGGTGAAATTTAGTAAAGACAAATGCAAAGTACCTCACTTGTGCATTTTATTTTTCCCCTCCTACCTACAAAATGGGGAATAACTTGGTAGGTGCTGAGAAGGAGCTGGGCTTTATAGAGGATCATAAATTGAATGAGTTAATAATGTGATGCAGTTGCAAAAAAAGATAATATTCTTGAATGTATCAACAGAAGTGTCATATGTATGCCATGAGACATCATCCCTCTCTACCCAGCACTGGGAAGGGCTCAATACTATGTCCAATTCTAAGCACCGTGCTTCAGAAAAGATGTGGACAAATTGAAGAGAGTCCAGAGGAGAGCAACAGAAAATGATGAAAGGTTCAGAAAACCTTATCTATAAAGAAAGGTTAAAAAGCTGGGCATGTTTAAGTTTTGAGAAATGAAGACTGTGGCGGGACCTCATAATACTCTCCAACTATGTTAAAAGCTATAAATTGTTTCAATTAATTAATTGACTTGTTTAAATAAATAAATTAAATTAATTGTTTAAAATAATTCAAATATGTTAAGGGCGATTAATTATTCTCCACATTCACTGAAGGTAGGACAAGAAATAATGGACTTAATCTGCAGCGAGGGAGATTTAGGTTAGATATTAGGAACAAAAAAACCTTTCTAATTATAAGGGGAAACATCAAAGCAGCCCAGCTGGTAGCTTTTAATTTCCGAAAGGGGAACTACACAAAAATAAGGAAGTTTTACTTAAACGGAAATTAAAAGGTACAGTACCAAAAGTGATATCCCTGGAAGCTGCATGGAAACTTTTAAAAAAACACCATAATGGAGACTCAATTTAAATGTATACTCCAAATTAAAAAACATCATAAGAGAACCAAATAAGTGCCACCCTGGATCAACAACAAAGTAAAAGAGGCACTTGGAGGCAAAATGGCATCCTTTAAAAGTGGAAGTTAAATCCTATTGAAGAAAAGAGAAAGGAACATAAATTCTGGCAAGTGAAGTGTACAAATATAACTAGGAAGGCTAAAAAAGTATTTGAAGAACTACTAGCCAAAAACTGAAAGACAAAAAAATTAAAAGTTTGCTCTTATTTTTTTAAGTACATCAGAAGCAGAAAGCTGGGTAAACAACCAGTGGGAACAATTGAGATGCTAAAGGAGAACTCAAGAAAAATAAGACCATTGTGGAGAAACTAAATTAATTCTTTGCATCAGTTCTCACGGCTGAGGATGAGAAAGAGATTCCCAAACCTGAGTCATTATTTTTAGATGACAAATCTGGGGAACAGTTCCAGATTGAGATGTCATTACAGGAGATTTTGGAACAATCTGATAAATTAAACAATAATAAATCACCAGGACCAGATGGTATTCACCCACGAGTTCTGAAAGAACTCAAACATGAAATTGCAGAACTACTAACTGTGATATATAACCTATCATTAACTATCATCCGAAGCTGATTTAAATGTGACAGTTTTTTAAAAAAGGATCTAGACAAATCCCAGCAATTACAGAACAGTAAGTCTA
Source organism: Mesoclemmys tuberculata (assembly GCA_007922155.1). Taxonomy (NCBI): domain Eukaryota; kingdom Metazoa; phylum Chordata; order Testudines; family Chelidae; genus Mesoclemmys; species Mesoclemmys tuberculata. Next base: position 93,514,840 of record ML675603.1, on the reverse strand, counting down.
ACTTCAGTACCAGGCAAATTGTTTAAAACTATAGCAAAGAATAGAATTATCAGACACATAGATGAACACAATTTGCTGGGGGAAGAATCAACATGGTTTCTGTAAAGGGAAATCATGCCTTCCCAATCTACTTGAAGTCTCTGAGGTGGTCAACAAGCACGTGGACAAGGGTGAGCCAGTGGATATTGTGTACTTAGATTTTCAGAAAGCCTTTGACAAAGTCCTTCAGCAAAGGCTCTTAAGCTGTCGTAGGATAAGAGGATAGGTGCTCTCCTGGTTCAGTAACTGGTTAAATGATAGGAAACAAAGGGTAGGAATAAATGGTCAGTTGTCAGAATGGAGAGAGCTAAATAGTGGTGCCCCCCGAGGTCTTTATTGGGACCAGTACTATTCAACATATTCATAAATGATCCGCAAAAAGGGAAAAATGGTGAGGTGGCAAAATTTGCAGATGGTACAAAAGTAGTCAAAATAGTTAAGTCATAGACTATTAGAATAATAGATTAGAGTTGGAAGGGGCCTCCGGAAATCTAGTCCAACCTTCTGCTCAAAGCAGGGCCAATCCCAACTAAACATCCCAGTCAGGGCTTTGTCAAAACATCTTAAAAACCTCTAAGGATGGAGAATCCACTATCTCCCTAGGTAACCCATTTCAGTGCTTCATCACCCTCCTAGTGAAAATATCCAACCTAGACCTCCCCCACTGCAACTTGAGACCATTGCTCCTGGTTCTGTCATCTGTCACCACTGAGAACAGCCTAGCTGCATTCTCCCTGGAACACCCTTTCAGGTAGTTAAAGGCTGCTATTAAATCCCCCCTCATTCTTCTCTTCTGCAGACTAAAGAAGACCAGTTCCCTCAGCCTCTCCTCAGAAATTATGAGTTCCAGCCCCCTAATCATTTTCATTGTCTTCCACTGGACTCTTTCCAATTTGTCCACATCCTTTCTGTAGTGGGGGGCCCAAAACTAGACACAATACTCCAAATGAGTATTTGCCAATACTCAATACCAATGCCAAATAGAGGGGAATAATCACTTCCCTCGATCTGCTGGCAATGCTCCTACTAATGCAGCCCAATATGCCACTAGCCTTCTTTGCAATAAAGGCACACTGCTGACTCATATCCAGATTCTTGTCCACTGTAACCCCAGGTCCTTTTCTGCTGAACTGCTTCCTAGCCAGTCGGTCCCCAGTCTGTAGCATGGGATTCCTCTGTCCTAACTGCAGTACTCTGTACTTGTCCTTGTTGAACCTCATCATATTTCTTTTGTCCCACTCCTCTAATTTGTTTAAGTCACTCTATAGCCTCTCTCTGCCCTTCAGCATATCTACCACTCCCCCCAGCTTAGTGTCATCTGCAAACTTGCTGAGGGTGCCATCCACCCTATCCTCCAGATCATTAATGAAGATGTTGAACCAAACCGGACCCAGCACCAACCCTTGGAGCTCTCTGTTTATTACCAACTAGATAAGCCATTGAGCCTGATGATCTAGCCAGCTTTCTATCCATCTTATAGTCCATTCATCCAATCCATAGTGCTTTAACTTGCTGATAAGAATACTGTGGGAGACCATATCAAAAGCTTTGCTGAAGTCGAGGTATAGTCCAAAGCAGACTGAAGAGTTACAAAGGAATGTCGCAAAACTGGGTTACAGAGCAACAAAATAATGGATGAAATTCAGTATTGATAAATACAAAGTAATGCACAGTGGAAAATATAATCTCTGTTATACATATAGTTAAAATATATGTATAGCCTAATTAGCGGTTACCACTCAGGAAAGACATCATGGAGTCATTGTGGATAACTTTCTGAAGACATCCACTCAATGTGCAGTGGAAATCCAAAAATCTAAAAAATGTTGGGAATCATTGGAAAGAGATAGATAAGACAAAAAATATCATATTACCTCTATATAAATCCCTGGTCTGTGCACATCTTGAATACTGCATGCAGATCTGGTCACCTCATCTCAAAAAAGATATATTAGAAATGGAAAAGGTGCAGAAAAGGGCAACTAAAATGATCAGGGGTATAGAACAGCTTCCATATGAGGAGAGATTAATAAAACTGGGACTTTTCAGCTTGGAAAAGAGATGACTACGAGGGGTTATGATAGTGGTCTATATAATCGTGACTGATGTGGAGAAAGTAAATAAGGAAGTATTATTTACTCCTTCTCATAACACAAGAGCTAGGGGTTACCAAATGAAATGAATATGCAGCAGGTTTAAAATGAACCAAAAGGTAGTATTTCCTTCACACAATGCACAGTCACCCTGTGAATTCCTAGCCAGAGGATGGTGTAAAGCCCCAGGCTATAACAGGGTTCAAAAAAGAACTAGGTAAATTCATGGAGGATAGGTCCATCAATAGCTATTAGCCAGGATGGGCAGGGATGCAAAACTATGCTCTAAAGCAGGGGTCTCAAACTCAACTTACCCGGGGGCCGCTGGAGGTAGAGTCTGGGTGAGGCTGGGCCGCATCAGGTTTTCCACAAGAAAAGCTCTTACAAAAACATTCCAATGTTATCAAATGTCTTTATTTTTTCATCTTATTTTGTGTTAAAAAATAAAAATAAATTAACAAATCCATAAGAAAAAAATAAATCAATCAGTAAATAAATAAATAAAATGAAAATGAAAATGTTAATAATAATAATACAGCAGATATAGAAGACTGAAGAAACCACATATAGTTGCTGACTAGAGAAATGTCGTCATTATTATTATTCAGATTCAAATGTCTGTATTAACAGTTCTTTAACATTTAACTCTCTGAACATGAATGGAACATTGAACATAAACTGTTTTGAACATGGCTTCTTCAGCCTACTTCTTGCTGCTAGAGATCTGGTAGCGCTTACTCTTGCATAGCCGAGCCACATTTGGCTTAAGGGAGGAAACAGTTGAGACCCTCAGTAGGGCTTGAAGATGCTCATCAGTAAGTCTGGACCTGTACTTGGACTTATTGAAGTCCAAGGTAGAGAAGAGCTTTTCGCACAAGTATGTGCTCCCAAAAAGACACATGGTCCGCTTGAACATTCGGGAAAGCTCAGGGAAGCTGGGGGGCAATTCTCTCAAAAATTGCCTGAGCTTGTCTGCTTTTCCACTCACCTCCCTGAACTTGGCTTTGAGTTCAGAGTTGCACTGCAGGTCAATGAGCTCCATTTGAAGCACAGGAGGACCATCTTGCACATCAAAGGAGAAGGGGTCCGCAAAAATTTGAAATGTGGCTCTGTGCGTCTTGAAGTCTGCAAATCTGTGATCAAATTCCTCCTGTAGCTTCAAAATGACATCCACATACTCCTCACCACTGAATGGTGTGCCTGCATCCATGAGTGCCTTGCATGCTGGGAAATGGCAAAGGTTTGTCTGAGAAAGCTGGGCTTTCCATAACACAAGTTTTGTAGAGAATGCTCTCACGTTGTCATAGGCAGCACTGACAAGTTGCCCCTGGCCTTGTAACTTCTTGTTCAGTACATTAAGCTCATGTGTGATATCAACAAGAAAAGCTAAGTCCATGAGCCATTTTGGATCACTTAGCACAGGAACAGCAACCCCATCTTTCTCCATGAAGGCTTTCACATCCGCTCTCAACTCAAAAAATCTCTCCAATATGTTTCCCCTGCTGAGCCAACGTACCTCGGTGAAGTAGAGCACATCCCCATATTCTGACTCCATTTCCTCTAAAAAAGCACGAAACCTTCTATGCTTTAAGCCCCTGGATCTGATTTGGTTGATGCATTTCACAACGAAAGACATCACATTGTCAAACTTCAGGCATTTGCTGCAAAGGGCCTGCTGATGGATAGTGCAGAGCAATGGCCTCCTCCACACCTTCCTCTTCCAGTTTTTTTTGAACAAGTGCCACCAGTCCATTTTTCCTCCCTGTCATTGATGGCGCTCCATCAGTTGTTATTCCAACAAACCTCCTCCAAGGCAAGCCGGCATTCTCAATGGCATCACACAGCTGGTGAAATATCTCCTGAGCGGTGGTCTGGCCATGCATTGCAATCACTGTGAGCAACTCCTCTATGACTTCAAAATTGTCATCAACACCACGAACATAGATTGCGAGCTGGGCAGTGTCGGTGATGTCTGTGGTCTCATCAAGAGCGACTGAGTATACACTGAAACATTTTGCTTTCTCACACAGTTGATCATAAATGTCACTTGACAGGTCAGAAATGCGCTCTGCTACGGTGTTGGCAGAAAGGCTGATGTTGCTAAACTGACCTTTCTTTTCTGGACAGACAATACTTGCAGCCTGTAATATGCACTTTTTTACAAATTCACCTTCTTTGAATGGCTTTCCTGCTTTAGCAATCATCTCACTAACCACGAAGCTAGCTTCGACTGCTGCATCATTCTCTTTGGTTGCTTTCTTAAAGAAATCTTGTTGCCTCAGTAGATATGTTTTAAGATTAGCAACCCGGTTTGCTCTCTCATCTCCCTGGTATTTTGCATACTCCTCAGCATGTCTAGTTGTGTAATGACGTTTCAAATTGTATTCTTTGTGCACCGCAACTTTCTCTGTGCAAATAAGACACGTCGGGATGCCCCTGTGCTCAACAAAGAAATATTGCACTTCCCACTTTTCCTGAAATTGTCTGTGCTCATCACCAACCTCTCTCTTCACTGCAGGCTTTGAAAAAGACATGTTTGGGGCTGTGTAATATATAATTCCACTTGGTGTCACTGTTTCAGTGTTTAGCCAATGCGTCTTTTCCGCTTTTTTTTCTGTCCCGCTGAGCAGCAATTTCCGCGGCCGCCTCCGCTTCTGAGCCCGGGGTAATGGCGCAAGTTCGTAATAAGCCCGGCTGATGTCCCGCCTCCGAGAGCAATATACCCCACCGTGATTGGTAGGTTCATTCAGCTCCGCACACAACACTGAAAAGTGCCATTCGTATCAAACTCGGGCCGCACTAACATTAAACTTTGATATTGAGGTGGGGGCCGCAAACTATTGTCCCGAGGGCCGCAGTTGGCCCGCGGGCCGCGAGTTTGAGACCCCTGCTCTAAAGCCTCACTAGCCTCTGTTTGCCAGAAGCTAGGAATACTTCAATCTGTCCTCAGGGTGGATCTTTTCCTGCTTTTGAGCTATTTATCTGCATTCTTCCACCTTCAGGGTCAGTATGATAACTGCAACTGGAATCTTTTCTCTCCTCTTTGTTGTCCAAATGCTTTAGGCTGGTATCTCTCCTTATCTATTCACACCCTACACACACATTCCTCACCTCATAACCAAAAAGTAATCAAGATGTTTTTAGGTTCAATATAACAAAGTTCAGAGAAATAGCAAAATGGGGGAGCCTAACAAAATGGATTTCACTCAAGTCAAGCAATATTATACTCTAATCAATAACCATTATTATATCAATCTACCCCTATTCTAAATTTACTCACACAATTAAACAAGGAATCTGATTTGCCTATACAAATCTTAATGCTGGCTCACAATTTTGCACTCAAAAATAGTCACTATTTCAAGTTTTCATCCTGTATGTAGATGAACGGTATTTTGAAATATCACTTTCCCACAGGACAGATTCTGATTTTCACTCAACTCTAATTAGAATCAGGAAAATCTCAAAAGAGTCTAAGCCTCTGAACAAAGAACTACAATGCGTGATCACCTACGTGTGTGTGTTGGAGATGCTGTTTACATTTTTGTATCTCTCTTCATCTTCATTGTTTTGTGACATTTCTAAAACATCTAATATACTCACAGGGATGAAAAACTGGGAAATTTCTGTAGTTTTTTGCTTACTTCCTGTGAAAGAAGATCTTCAAGAGAAGCATGAATGTACTTATCTTTACTTCACAAAGAGCACATATCTAATTGTAGACTTCTCTGTAAAGAAACAGACAGATGTAAGGGAATGGCACTCTGGAGGATATCCACACCAGAATAGATGTGATCCACATGTCTCTAATTTGTCATCGGCTTGCCACCCAAAGAATCTTCTTACAAAACATAGGCTTTTCTATTCTACTGCATTTGATAACCAGGGTCTTTTGAAATTGATATGCTGCATGCACCTAGACATGCCAGAGATTCATGAAAACTGGGTAGCATGTACAATGCACACATCAGGTGAGTAATCTCAACTATATTTCCATGCAAAATGTTTCTTAGAGAGGTTCAGTGCCTAAAGTTAGGGGCATAAATAACAATGCTATTTCTGCTAAGAGTTGGATGAACTTCAATAAGTTTAAAAGCTTTTGAAACAAGACATTTTTGACTCTGGGAGAGCACTCTATAAGTGCACCCATGTATTCCAGCCAAATGGCTTATGTTGCACAGCCAAATTTCTTCTCAGTACACAAGATAGGAGCAGAAGCCCTGCTCAGGCAGCTTCAGCCAACACAATTTCTGATGAAGACTGTTCAGCAGCAGCAACAGTTCTTTTCAATGCTCTCAAGCTCGGATTATTCATTATTGTGCAATTGCCACTGTTTCTAACAAAACCACAGACTAGCTAAGTGAAGCATCCCAACCATTTTGAATCAGATAATATTTAGATTGGTCAAAAGCATGATAATGCTTCCGAAAGGTTTTCAGTGACCTTTCCCCCCTCTCATTTTTTTGTATTTTAAAAAAAGCCAAACATCCCAAAGAAAAACTGATTAAATATCCTCTTCTACAGCTCCAACTGGAAATCTTTTGGAGCAAGAATCCATCCTCTGATTTTTGTATACTCTACACCACTGTGTATACAGCATGATATTTCAAACTATTAAATAATCCTAATATTAACATTAATTAAATAATTCATGCCACTTATCTATTAAAATATTGCCTCTAACATGAGTTAGCTGTATTCAAACTACAAAGCTCACCCCCTTTCCTTCGTCCACTTTAGAATATTTATAAACCTGGTAAATGCCTGATTTAGATAAACTTACAGGGAGATTATAATTATACGCTGCATATTAAGTGAAATGGATTTAAAGGGGTGTGTAAAACAGTGGGAAAATTCAGTTTTAATAATGAAGACTCTTTCCTTGTTAGTTTGCAATTCCGAATTCTGCAGTTAATTATTATTCTGTTGCTCCTGATAAGGCTGAATAAAGTCTCAGAAATGAATGATTACATGTAAAAAACCGAACTATCGTGTAGAACAGTTAAACTTTTTCCAAACTTTACAATACTTTATGTATCCCCTAAACTAAATGCATTGCAATTTTTATTTATTGTATTGTGCAGCTTTAGGCAGGAAAGAGGAAAGTAGCAGAGGAAGTGTCACCGACAAATGATATAGCACAGCAGTAGAATAACTGTTTACATTCAAGCCAGGGATTTCTTTCAATTTATGACATTAATAAATGTCAAGAGTGAACTGCAAATACCAAAGAGATAAAAGGAAGCACCCCCTCACCCCCACCCCCTCTTTTTTTTTCCAGGTTTACTTTTTGTTGTGGGAAGATGGAAATGGAATAAAATGTGCTTAAGTACCACACCGTTTTATAAAATGAAGTTTTTGTTTTTATTGGAGGCAGGACTAGTATTATTGACCATGGGCTGATCTCCAATCACAAATACTTCAGAGTCCTATGCAGATTATATGTTCTGCAGTATTCATATTACCAAATGGATAAGTTTAACTAAGCAATCTCAGATGCAAGGATTCCAAGCCAATGTATATCAGTAGACATGTATTAATCAGAACTACATCAGTGAAGTTTATGTACAGAATGACATCATAAGTGACTATGAATAGTCATTCGGCCAGTGAAAGTGACTCTGTATGTCTCGTAGTTAGGATACTCACCTTAAAGCCTCAAGTTCAAGTCTCTGCTCCAATAATTATTTATATAAATAATTGAAACAACTTCAACACTTATGATGAGCTATGTAACAGATTAGGAGGACATAAAGGAGGAAAGACCATCTATAGACTCAGCAAGGCAAGAGACAAAATGATGAGGGAGGTGAACACGTTTTTTTACATTAGAAATTAACAGAATTTGGAGGGATTATTTTGAAAGAGTGATGAATGTAATGAATCCAAGGGAGGAATTAAAACATGTAAGCTAAACTGGGTTGGGATAGATTGCATACAGAGAGAAGAGAGAGACTGAAAAAGGAGAAAGCCACTGGGTCCGATGAAATACTAGTGGATGTGCTGAAATCATTGGAAAGGGAAAGCATTAGCTATCTTATGAGTCTGGTCAGCTATGTTCTTAAGAGAAAGTGCCAGATAAATGGCATAAGAGCTCCATGGTGCCTATTTTTAAATATAAAGGGAAACATTACACTGTGCTAATTATCGCCCAATTAAGCTGATGTTACATACTATGAAAGTAGATATACTTTGTCTGTATAGACGCGCTCAGTCGATCCAGGAAGCGACGCAGGAAAACCACTCCCGTAAGTGGAGTAGCGCTGTGTTGAAAGGAGCGCTGTTCCCTTTGGCGCCGCGCTGTATGGATGCTGCATGGAGAAGACGCTGCAAAGTCGACGGGAGATACGCAAGTGATTTACGTCACTTGCGTATCTCCTGTTGACGAATCTCCAAGGTAAGTGTAGACAGCCTCAGTGTGGATTCATTCCAGGAAGGAGCACATTTTATACCATATTTGGGCTACGAACCTTCCTAGGAAAGTTCAGAGAAAAAAAAAAAAAGAAAAAAAAAGATGACAACTGGGCATGGTATTTGTGGATCTGAAGCATGCATATGATCATGTACCAAGAAAATTAATCTGGTGCTGTTTGTGACTGAAAGGTCTGCCAGAAGGATATGGTTCATCTTATCCAGAATATTTAAGATGGAGTGACTACTATATTCAAAACTAAATGGGGCTACTGTAGAGAATTTCCAGTAAACATTGGCCTGATTCAACAGTAAGCCCCTTTTTGTTTCTGGTTGTCATGGACATAAGAGAGAATATATAAAGGGAACCACATTGAAAAATGTTGTTTGCTGATGACTTAGTGACATGTACAGAAGACAGACTGCAAACAAACTTGAACAGTGGCAACACAGGTTTGAGCAATCTGGGTTTAGAGCTGAATGCTGGTAGGACTGAGGCTATGATAACTGGAGGAGGATTCACCATAAAGGAAAACACAGGCTTAGAAAGTTTAGAAGAGAAGAGTGAAAGAACTTAAATATTTAGGAACAATGGTAGCTGACACTTGTGCCCTCCTGAGTAATACCCAATGTTATATTATAGATGCTTGGTGCAATTGGAGAGCTAAATCCAGTTCTCTCTGATAAAAAGATGCCAATCAAGTTAAAAAGTAGAGGGTATAAAATTATAATTTGGCATATACTGATGCATAGAACAGACTTGGATAGCCACTGGAAAAGAAATCACTATGTTCTCCACCACAGAAATGAAGATTTTGAGACGGTCAAATAGCTGGACCCTCCATGACAGGAAATGGAACAGTTTCAACAGGACAGATTGACAGACCCATCCCAGAATATCTCAGCTACAACATCTACACCGCCATTAAACAGCCGTTTAGTCCAAGTCCTGCAAGCCTGAGTCAGCTGGCAAAGGTGTCTACCTGCAGTTTAGATATACAGTCATAGTCCAGTGGCTAGAGCATGCACCGGCAACATAGGAAACCCCAAGTTCCAATCCCTTCTCCACATCTGGAAGAGGGGGCTATTGAACCCAGCATTCGCATGTCCATGTGAGCATTCTAACTACTGGGCTACAGACTGAAAGGGATGCCGCCTCTCTGCCAGTCACACAAAAATCCCAGAGAACTTGTATCAAATTTGAGAGTATTTTCAGGTCTGCCAAAACTGTATTTTTGTCAAGTAAAACTATTTGTCCAAATATTTTTATCCAGCTTTAGTTATATTCACTTTGAGGGTGTTGATCATTTTTTACAAGTTCAGAGCTTAGGAGACCAGCTAGATTCCTAATTATTGGATAATCAGTTTGCAGCTGTAATCATAATTACTTTTTGTCATATGTATGTGGCCAAGAAATTGCATAGTTTAAATGGTCCCAACCTAGAACTACAACCTAGGTACCCTTGGAATCTCGACACTCAGTAGATAGAGGTTCAATGATTTGCCCCTGTCTTAGTTGCCATATCTGTATATGAGCTTTAAAAGGATTACTGATAAGTACTGGAGAACCCATAAAGCTGGTCTTCAGAATAACTATATGCTGGTTCTAAGCATCTTTTGCAGACACACATCTAAGTAGTGATCCATGTCTTGTATTCAGAAGAATCCTTGTTCATCTATTCCTTTTGTGCACAGATTATATATAATAATCCACTGACAATAAATATCTAGGAGGTGGAAAACGGGTTTTGATATTTGTTTAAGTTTCACTTTCTTTCTCCTGAGACAGGTCCATTTAGTAAACAACTCATGCAATCCTCTTGCTCCATAAACAGCTGGTAATGGCTATGTCACATTTACATTATTTTCAACAGTGACTTCTGGGGTGTGTCTTTTGCTTGTTTTTTTATAAAAGCATTAAAACTCTAAAGTGCTGCTTCTCATATATCTAACAAGAGGGTTAAATGAATACTGAAAAGGTGCAGCAGGATTTGCATTACGCATTTCAACTCCCTTTCCTCCTTGCTGGTACCACATACTGTGCATGCACAGAAATTTAATAGTAATATGCCAAAGCATTACATTCCCCAGTAATTCCTTTGTAACTGTGAGTACTGCTTACTTACTCCTCTGGCACAAAGCTCTGGCATTAACATTTGTTCTAACAAAAGGAGGAGGATGGGAAATAGCCAGTTTGAGCTTCTAAACAGCTCATTGAAGATGTAGAATGAACCTATTTCTAAATGATCAAAACTGATACAACAACATGCAGGATCTGAGGGGTACTTTGCAAATCATTCGGTGAATGTGAAGTTTAGAATAAGAATTATTTATGAGCTCAACTCTGAAAGAAAATTATGCCTTGAAAATATAGAAGAAACCCCACATCTGAGCTTTTGATGGTACAAACTCAAACACTTAATATATAGTTTCCAAAATGGGCTAATGCCCGTAGTTACATTATAAAATATTTATATTTTCTGTGTATATTCATGTTTAAATAAATGTTGGAGACTGACAATATCTTGATTTAAATGTGGTTTTCATTTTCAACTTGAAATGAAGACTGGATTAAACCATCTTCAGATATGGGGAGTGAGTTTCTGACTTCTTCCTGGCAGGATGGTTAATTTCAATTATTTCTGGCATCTCCAGTGAACAGTTCAGGGCTAAAGCTTTCAGTCAAACAGAAGAGGGAAGAAAGAAATAGAGAGACTTAAGAGTGCTTGCCCCTAGAGCTGAGCAGGAAACTGAATACGTTTGAGAGTCTGGGAATTTCTCATGTACTGCGTTAGGGTTTACACAGACCTGTGTATTTTTTTTGACCAAAACCAGACAGCCCTGCCTGCATCCTAGAACAACCACTAGCCCAGTGGTTAGTGCACTCACATAGGATAAGGGAGACCTGGCTTCAAGAACATGCTCCAAAACAGTCAGAGCAGGGTTTTGATCTCCTGAATCTGAGGCAAGTGCCCTAACCTGCAAGCTATACATTGTTTTGGGATGGGAGTGGCTCTGTCTCCAAGCTATTGGGTTTGGGGGTCTCAGAAACTCTCCTGTGGGAGCTGTTTTTCATACATAAATAAATATTCATTGGAGTAGGGACTTTATAGCCGTTGGTTAGGGTAATCCCTGGGATGTGGAAAGGTCAGATAAAGTCAATGTCTCTTTATTGCCCTGACCACCTGGGTTATTTCAGGTTCCTATTTCCCCTTCTGTAAGCAACAGGACAGCTACTCTGCTCCACTCCCCTGCCTGCAAAAGGCTTGGTGAGGGGGAAAGGGGATTCTGCTGCAGTCCATCTCCTCCAAGCCTGGGAGCTGGGGGTGGGGATGAAGAACCTCACGAGGCACAGAAGCAGGGCTGATGGAGCAAACTGATTGATAAGGGAGCTTGTGGGGGGCACAATTTCTAGGCAAGGGGATGGACTGATGTGAGGGATGAGATCCCCAGAGACCTTTTTTCAGACCACTTTAAGCAGTGTTAACTCACAGTCCATTTACAGAGGAGAATCTCTTAGTAAAAGGGCAAGTCCTATGACAAGATTGCAGAAGAAACAAATAAGCACCGCAAAAGGGGATACTATTGTTGTTCTCCTCCTCCTTCCCCCTACATCTGCAATATCCCACTCTGATCACCATAGGGTGAGCATGGAATTACAAACCCAGACCAGATGGATGCATTTATCAAAGTGATATCAAGCGACATATCGTTTTGTATTGGGTTGCAGGGGAGCCAGGGATGGTTTTACATTGGTTCAGACCATCACCACCCCTGACAGTATTTTGTAAAAAAGAGCATTGTTTTTGCCCTTTTCATACCTTCCAAGGCAAAAAGAAGAGGGAAAGATATGGTTTTAAAAACAGAGAAGCAATGACATGTTTGAAGAAGGAGCCTCTGAGAGCCCTTTCCAGTTCCAATGTCAGAGTTAAGGGAAATAAGGGATATTTTCCCTGTCTGATGGAGTTTACTGTGCTGCCAGACAAAATGTATCTTTAGGACTCAAAAATACTTCTGAAGAGGAGGCATTCGGTTTTTAAAATATCTACTCTCTGGTACAACCCGATCCAATTAAAAATACACTTTCCAAGGCAGGTGACCCCCAAAAAGAACCTATTGGTATCATATACCTTCACAGAGGTTTATTCCAAGTACCAGATGAGGTTATCTATTTATCTGATTTCTTTTCTTTTCATGCAGCCTATAATAATCTAGACTATTTAACTGCATAGCAGTAAATGATACAGATTATAAAATGCTTCCATTGTGTTCATTCTTTTCTATGGCACAGAGAACGCCCCAAGATAAGACTCCACATTGATATTATGGATTTATTACCAGTGAGGTAGAATCTAAGGGACAGATCCTCAGAGGCACCTGTTGGCAGAGAGAAGTGCTGGTGCACTGAGAAAACAGGCACCAAAGTGACAAAACACTAGAGGGCTCTAAAGTTTGATGCACCAGAGCATCAAGGCAAGTAATGAAAGGGTTAGAAATAACAGCCATTGAAGTGATGGAGAAGCACACTGAAGCAAAGGGTTCAAGATGCAAGGGAACTATAGAGACTTGAGTGGAAAGTAGAGTTATAAATACTAAAAAAACATTCAGTATGTGGCATTAGGATTCAGGGAACTGCTAGAGTAACCGTTCGCTAGGTATAATCTCCTCTAGGGACCTACTTTGCCAAACATAGTGAATGAACTGACTAGAAAGAACACATAGGCCTGGTCTACCCTTAAAGTTTGATTGGTATAGCTGTTAGGAGTGAAGAAAAAACCCTCACACAGAAATGACATAGCTATGTTAGTGAAAGCCTAATGCAGATGCAGTTAAGACATTTAAAAAGTCCTTTTGCCGGTCTAGCATATTCTGTTCAGGGGACTGTTATATGCAACACCAATAACTTTTGTTAGGGGAGTTCTCACAGGTTCAGTCATAGAAGCTAAAACCTACAAATGAAAATCCTGTGCAGATGTTATCTAAGAGACGTGTTTTGTGGTTAAGCTAAATAATATCTATGAAGCAGGTTGAAATTCTCAGAAGGAAGACTCTAATTTTTACCAATCGATTCTGACTTTATTGATGTACCTGTGTAAATGAATGGGTAAGAAAGGCACTGCAACACGATTTTGTTAGGATTTTGTATTGATGAGGAGAAAACAGTAATTTTCCCCCAAAAGCATCCACAGAAAACCTGTAAGCAAAATAAGTAATTTTCATTCATTATTAATCCTCACTGGGAAAACCAGCACAAATTTTATCAAGAAATTTAACATGAAAATTGCAAGCCATGTGAGGTGCCTCCAATTCCTCCTTTCCTGTTAGAAATACGTTAATTATCTTTCTGATAAACCTAGTAATCAGAGCTACCCACAGAATTAATGCTTTCCTTCCATTTCTAATTTACTCTCCTTACTTTTATGTCAACACGCCAAACAGATTCCTTTTTCTTTCTGCACTGTTCCAGACGTGGTTTTCTGTTTATTAGTATTTGAAATGACAAGTCTCTCTCTCCTCCCCCCACCCTCTGTCTATGCTCCCCCCACTCCCAATCCCTTATTGTTAGATTTGGAAGGTTTCCGGAACCCCTAATTTTGGTTCTTAGTTAGTACAAACACAGGGGTTAAAGTAAACTGAAGAAGGAAAGGAAGCAGATAGCAGCAGCTGATGGGAGACCTTCACTGAAGCTGTTTACCCATTTTAGGAACAGGAGGGATAAGCTGGGCTCTGCCTTACTTTAACCTCTATACAAATCCAAGATCTCAACATGGAGATTTGATTCAACTGAAAGTTTTTTTAGGTACTGTTTTTAATTAAACAGTGAGTTTCTGTATTTTTCCTATGACAACAGGTTAATCCTAACAGTTAAAGCAACTAGTTTGAAGATTTTTTTTTAAATTTGAACCTTGAGTTTTGGACTTGCAACAAAACTCCAAACCGGGCAAATTTTGCTTGATCGTGGCTCATTGCAAAACTTTCATGCAGCTCTCTATCAACAAGCTTTTTCCTTTTTCATTTATTCACTTGTTCAGTATATTTCCCAAACATGTAATGAATGTTGTATGGTATAATCAAAATTCCACTAATAGGATCTTTTCCATATTTCATTGGCTATAACGCATTAGTGCTCATCAAGTAATATAGACTTTGGGGAGCATGCAGTTTGGAAAATTACTGTATGACCGATCAAGACAGGTCTAGTTGATTGTATAGTGGGCTAGGATTCCAAACATTTGGTTTCTATTTGCGATTCTGCCAGTCACCCAATCTTTGTGACCTTAGCCAAGACACTTAGCCTCCACTGTACCTCAGTTCCCTCACCAGTCAATTTCAGATACCAGTACTTGGCTTTGTAAAGGTTCTTGAGACATATGGATGAAAAAAATATTGCTTTTATCATTAAGTATTTCTTTAGAATATAATGAACATCTCACTCTGAACATCACAATTAGTCTTTTTTCATTATTTCTTACTAAGATGTCTTTTCTATCCACCTTTATTTACTTGAAACATCCTTTTCGGTCTCACATTTTCTGTTGGCCATCTGCTATTATTTTATTGATTTTTTGTGAACTTAATGGAATTCTTGTGTCTATATTCTCTCTGCTTAATTCACTATTAGCTCCTTTTTCATTTCCTCTTATTCCTCAAGTTCTGGACTCCAGGCAGCCCTTATACTCAGTCTCAAAATAACTGTGTGAATGCAATCATAGTTTCTTATAATAAATGTTCCCTGGAATCTTTTTGGCCAGATGTGTTTGATTACAGAAGAGAAGTTTTGATAGTATGATTAGGATTTTATTTCCTTCACTCTGCCTGATACCAGAATTAATGCAGTCAATCTACCAAACTCCCCCAAAGCCACAGTTCTTCTATGAAGATCCATTTCTGCATGAAGATATGCCGGGCTACTCCTTTGTGTACCCCTTGTACCAGGTTGTTAATGCCTTAATTCTAGAGCCAAATTCACCTTAAGTTAGGGGTCTATTAGAGCAGTGGGTGGGTGAGGCTCTGTGGCCTGTGCTGTGCAGTAGGTCAGACCCAGTGGTTCCCAACCTGTGGCCTGGGAGCCAAAAGTGGCCCACGGCTCCCCTTCTTCTGGCTGCAGAAGGGAGCTGCTGCCTAAGGACTCAGGTGGAGCATGTTTCCACAGGGCTAAAAGACCAGTGCAGGATCCTTGCTGCAGCCAAGGGGATGGGAGATTAGTGATCCCCCTCCCCCTGGCTGTAGCAGGGAGCACGCAAAGTGCTCCAACTAGGTCCATAGGTGCTGGGGTCCCTGCTGGAGCCAGAGGGAGCGGAGCACTGATCTCATGCCCCCTGGCTGCAGAAGGAAGCCACTGCCTAGGGATTCAGGTGGAGCACACAGGGCTACAGGATGCCTGTGGTCTCCCTGCTGCAGCCCTGGAGACAAGAGATCAGCAAGAAAGCAGCCTCCTTGCTGAACTCTTTCCATCTGGCTGCAGTGGTGAGGGGGAGCTGCCAGCAGAAACTGGTGGCCCTTCAAGGTTATAAAAATTATACCTGTGGCCCTCGAGCCAGGAAGGTTGGGAAACCACTGATGACCATAATGGTCCCTTCTGACCTTAAAGTCTATGTTGCAGGAGGTTCAAATTTCATCTTCATATGCCAGTTATATCAGCTGCAGCTTTGATAGAGGGATTCATCCAGAGAGGAGCAGGTGACATTTTCATGCATGCCCTCCCTCTGTGGTTATATCATGGCAAAGCAGGTTTTGTTTTCTTGATGGGCTCATCTAAAGCCCCACCAGCTTAGGCCACTGAGGGGAATCAATTCTATCAGTGCATCTTTTGGTCATTTTGGCTATGCCTCTCCTTAGCTAGCATGCCCTCTCCTGATTTCCCCAGTGAAAGGGAAATTATAGTTCCTTTCTCCTGTTACTACCTTCCCCACATTAGACTTTGAGGAGGGGCAGAGAGGTATCTAGGCCAAAGAAGAGACACCAAATGTTATGTGCAACTCATTATAATAGATGGAGCAGCCACCATCATACTGGGTAGCTCATTAGTCCATACATTCGTCTATTATAGTGATTTGCACATGGTCTACTCACCCCATAACCATCCATACAAATATTTTGCCTCCTGCCAGCTGTGCAGCAAGAAAGACAGGTGGATTAACAATATGTGAGGGAGTATGTCTGAAAAAGAGAGACATCAAATGCTAGTCTGCAAAACTGTCTCCAGTACAGAACTTAATTTCCACACAAACAAAGGTTAGGCCATTTCAACAAGCACAGCACAAGATAGATAAGTATGGAAATGTGTATGGAACACATTCATGCTGCAATTGTCAAATATATATCATAGGTAAAATTCTAGATGGAAAAGCTAGACAGTTTGTCGCATACACCAAGAACACAAGGGAAAATGTGTGTGTAGGATGAAGGCCAGATTATTCAGGCAAGTACAGTGTACTATAGAAAGCAGCATCAGCGCTCAATCAATGTCCTTTTGGTGCAGTAAGTCACAAATTACTGATTGTATCCAAACACCACCTTCCCCTCTTATGGAAGACGACACTGAACACTAACAATCAAATTTTCCTCTTCTAAAAGTGAATGGGGTTCAAACAGTGGTAAATGCAAGGAAATGTGGCCCTGAAAATGGTAAGTAATAAATATATTTTAAAAAAGACCAAGAAATAGGCTTTGGAAATTAAGTCCTATAGAAAGTGGTTAGAAAAACAATGACAGAATTCCATAGCTGATTAGGAAGCAGTTTCTCTCTCCTGGGAAAATGTTCAAGACCTTGAAAGTTTTTCCCATCCTGAATTGGGATGAAAAGTCAGTTTCAAACATTTTTGCAAACTGAAGAACTGAAAAGGAAATCTGTTCAACTCCATCAAAATGTTTTGATAACTTTGATGTTTTTATTTCAGTTGTTTATAATTAGCTTACATTTCTAAAAGAAGACAGTTATTTGAAACAAAAAACTAGAATTTGGAACTCTCCCCTCCCCCATTTTTTTTTTAAACAAACTTGCCAAAAAAGTTCACCCTTCCCTGCAAATTGTTTTTATTTCAACACATCTTCATTTTCCAACAGAAAAAAGCTTCATTGAAAAATTGCTGGACCATCCCTAAAAATGACTATACCATAGCCAGTTACATCTTTTTAATACAGTAACCAAATAAGACTAAAATAAGATATGCTGAACCAGTTACAAAGTTATATTGTTTTTTCTACTCTAGTAGAATAGAAACTAGCTTTTTTTTGGGGGGGGGGGACCAATATGGAAATCCATATTCAAAACTCAGATATTAATAAGAGTTCTGAAATGAGAATGTGAATTGAGAGTTATAGTTTTTCTTTGGTAAGTAGGCAATCCAAAGAATACAGTGTAATTTCAAGTCTGGTGGATCTTTTCTAGAGATGGTTAAATTATTCATAGCAAATTCATCCAACAAATTCAACCTTATATTCTGTTTGCAAATTATATGTAAATCAAGCCTAATTTCTATTAATATATTCTCATGTTATAAATATTTACTGATAGAGCATGTTGAAAAATGGAAACTTACGTTGCTGTGAAATTTTTCATGTAAGTTTTTTTCTCTCTCAGAAAAATTTGGAAAAGTAGAAAATGTCAACCAGCTAAATAGTGGGGATGGCTAAAAAATTTCAGCAAAATGTTTTTTCAATAGAAAGTTGAGGTTTTGACTAATTTCATGTTTTCCATAGAAAGTGCTTTCTGCATAACTAAAAAATAAAAATATCCCAAAATTGAAATATTTTGCTCAAAAGTGAAAAATGTTTATTCTAATATCCTATCACCATGTCTCACAGGAATTTTAGTTCCCTTTCCCCATGTCTCCATTCCCTATTATGAACTGAGCTCACTCAGCTGGACTACATTTCCCATGATGCAACACTATCCATGTGACTGCTGATATCATGTAACCATTTCTCCTCACCCTGGGACAAGACCCTATCACATCATGGGAAAGGTACTCCAACCACAAATCCCAGCCTATAGTAGGGAATTGGTGCTTGAGGCACTTGAAATACGGCTCCTAAGAGGTAGCATGGCAGCATTTTGGAAACAAAATGCTTCAGGTTTTGGACAAACTATTTGGTTTTATATTTCTGGAGGTTGGAGGCAGGGTACCAAAACCACCAACCTGCCCATGAAAAAATTAAATGAAAACAATTCCTTTGGTTTGTTTTTGTTAAAATTTCCATGGGAAAAGAACATACATTTCCTCACCAACTCAACTGAGTAGTTTGTCAGAACAATTTTCAAGCCTTTACATTGTTCATTTTGATTAATCAGTATTGATCATTTTGTTTTGTCAGTCACACAATATTTCTGCTCCCAACCCAAAGTAAAAAACTCTTTAAGCAGAGCAATAAGGTAAATAATGAACAAATACTGAATAATGGAAAAGTAAATACTCTTGTTTACACAAGCATTTGTTTGTGTTTCACTAGAGGCATTCTTACCAAGAGCTCCCCAAAAATTAGTGCAAACAACTGGTTTGTGAATAGACATATAGATACATGAACTGCCATTTGGAATTGGAACAAATTTTCATTTATAATGTTTTTGCAGCACTTGACTAGCTTTGAACCTTTCTATCCCTAACTCCTATTATTCCAACCCTAACATGTTCCAATGAACATCACACATCTTTCTTTTCCATTATCAAAATGAATTGTTTCATGTCTTCCATGGGAAAGATTTATCAAGAATTCAAAAGAATTGACTGGGCTTTCAGCAGTGAACTATGTACTGGTCTTGTAAAACTGCTAAACATGTAAAGCCATCATTGCATCATCTTCCCAACTCCCTTCTAAGCTGTGTAGAGGAAAGACAATACCTGACCCTACATTCTATTACTAGAAAAAAGTATATTAGTTTCCATTTAAAAATCAAACTGTTAAGATCAGTTTTGACAGATTGAAGCCAAAGTCTATGTGAAAACTTAAGATAAATAAAGCCATCCACTACATTTCAGAACCATATAATGAAAACCATATATCCCAACTGCACTCCCATAACAATCCTAGAAGACACCCCTCCACAAACCCCTCACAGGCAGGGTGTTACTGTGATGTTACCAAGCAGTCTGGAGTGAGTTCTATGTATTAACATGCAGATTCTTTTTGACCCCATAGCAGCTGGTACACAGAGCTTTTCATATAAATTATTCCTAATTGTAGCAAGAATAGATAGCCCTTGATATGTGCTGCATACATATGCAGCAGCTGGGGCTGATTTAACAGCCAGAAGATGGTGTGCATTAACATTACTTGTGCAGTGTATGGTTGCTCAATGATTATACCTTCCTCACTGAACTTTCCATAATTTGGCCCCTGGTTTTAGTACCGATATCCTTAGCTCTTGCAATGCAACAGCACCTCATACTTAAGTATATTAGAAATGTTCAAGCAAATAGATTCATGTCACATGAATGTCACAACAAACACCCATTCGTCTCAGATTTGCACGTGTTAATAGAAACCTCTAAGAGATTACTACTGACTAGGTTAGAGGAAGATAATAGAATAATTAACAAGTTAAAAGAATTCAAGTTTCCTTTCTCTGCTTTCACTGTTAATGTTATGAAGTTATCAGCTATTGATCAGTAAGAATGCTACACTTTTATGTTTACTAAAACTAAATTGAAAGGGAGAGCCAGATTCTTAGCAATCCTCTTGTTTATTTATATTAAATGTGTGCAGTCAGTAATGAACTAAACACATTCTAATTTTATATAAAAAGTTTATATCAACACTTTTTTACTTTAACACGTTACTGATTTCAGGTTATTATGTATCACAGATGGTCAGTTTCAAATTATGGTTAATTTCAAAAATAGAAATTAAATGATTTTTGCCTATTGAGGTTTGCCTTTTTGCAAAAGCCCTTGCTCCATGGCCTGGATGCACTGTAACTTCTCAGTGAAACAAATGTAAGAATAGTTTTCTTTCATGCAGGAAAAAAACCCCACATTTTTTCCTTGTCTCATTCTCAGAAATGGTTTGACCATTTGCACAGAAATATTTTTTTTAAAAGTAAGCCTGGCAGAGACACCTAACATGGAAAATTTCAGTATGGATGGTTAATGTTTGATGACGTTAGAAACAACTGACATCTGGGTCTTATAACGGGAAGTGGCAGGCAACCTTAAACAGAGGCAGCACTAGCCCTGCCTCTATTTTAAGAGATAAGTCATAATGAAGAATTCACCATTTGTGAGACTGCACTGCTGCTGTATGTCTAGGACTGATTTAAAAAGGAAGCTACTGCAAAAATGCCTGATAGTTATAGTGGTAGCATAAGGAATGCAACATTATTTAGATGACTGCACGTTTTGAAGCAGATTATCAACACCACAGTTCAAGAACTGAGCTCCAAGAGAGGGCTGCACCATATAGTTGAAAAGAAGTGGTTGAAATTACCTAATATCTCTTTAATGCTATGTTGAGCTAAACATGCTGCATGGCATATTCTATATTTTTATACCACGCACTTCAGCTGCATAGTCAGTCTTATTTGTGCCTTTTCTGGAACAGTCAGAGCCCTCCCCCCTCCAAATCTTATGTCTCTTTTTTTTTCTAAGGGCTGAGCCCTAGAATTTCCCTAGAAACTACCTGAAAACAGTTGTCTCTGTCTCAGTGCCTTTAGAGTGTTAAAGAAACCAGCAGCAGTATAGGTAAATAGTTTTGGAAAGATAAACAGCTATCTGAGATTGAAGTAAGTTTTCCTGTTTACCGCATAGCCACCTACTTTCTTTCTAGACCCCAAAACAGCTCAGAAACCATCTTCTGATAAAACAGTTTGTGCCTTTTATCTACAGGGTTCTTTTCCCCCCACTTTTATAGACTACACAGTATCATATCAACAGTAAAATAAAGCCCTCAACTGCTGAGCCAAAGCTCTGAAAACACCAAAGGCATAGTGTGGTATCTTCCTACGGAGTGTCCTTCCTGTGCCTTTAGTACCTTATGGCTAATGAATTAATTAACTTTTTAACTCTCTCTAGCCCATCTCAATCTATCATTTGGGTGCAGTTTCCAGAATCAGGTGCGCTCCAGCTAATTGAAGTTGCAGTAATCAAAGTGCTGGCTGCGGGCCTGAGGTCTCTGGGGATTGTCTGAGGGAGATGGAGGGTTTTCTCACCCCAAATGAAGTCACTTTGCTTACTGAAGGAGTATGACTAAAAAAGGAGAATGACTAGAAAGTAGGGGAGAGGGGAAAAGTAGAAGCAGAATCGGATGGTGATATTAATTACAAAAAAAAAAGCAAAGGAAAGGATGAAGAAGGAAATAAACCAAAATGTTATAATTGTAAATCCCTAGCCAATGAAATAAGATTTAGCCTGTGAAAGTGTCTAACTGGATTAGAAAAGCATTGGGGATATAGTAAGAGCCAGGAGGTTTTGAAATGAAGATCTTTTATTTGAATGTAAAAGCAAAGAGCAGGCTAATAAACTGCTAAAAGCTAAAATGCTAGAAACGGTTTTAAAAATTTGCTAGCTTCCATAGTATTTAACTAAACTGAAGGGAGTAATCTGTGGAATGTCCTTAGATCTGAACAATGATGATATCACAAAAAGCAAAGGAGAAAATTAAGTGTTAATAAGTAATTAGTAAAGGAGGAGGAGAAGCAGTGCTGATTATATTTAAGGGAGGGAGTCTACTTGAGAAAATAACACTAGGGGTTTAGATCTACAAAACAAAGCCATGTAGCCTTTCTTTCTTAAGGTATTAGCAGAGCTAATGGTATAGGTATGTAGCAAATGTTTGTAAAGGCAACATAAAATGTAATAAATGAGGAGACCATTCCTATGAAATTTGAATAGAGGGAACAGAGCTCAAGTGCAGTCACAGTATGGAATATAGATTGTGTATTCAGAAAAAACAAGATAAGCTGAGGTGATACGAATGGCAAAAAGGTATCATTTATAGAAGCTGTAAGGAGACTCTCAAAAATCAGGTGGCAAAGGAAGAGGAAAAACAGTCTAAGAAAAGGGGAGCTATGGCCCCACCCTCACTCTATAAAAATATGTCAGACACTGTAGAAGAAATAGGGACTAGTAACATGAGAAATGTAAAAGAAAGGCTTATTACACTTATGATAGAAGTGATAAATTGCACATCACAAACAGGTGAAAACTGAGGAAAAAATGAAAATCTTATAGCAAGGGCTCCAGAAAAATGTTTATATATTAGCAGTCTGTTCAATGGGCTACATTCAGATGATTCTGAATGAGGTTAATGGTGAATTATAACTAGTAGGGGGATCTGAGTCTCTTGTTCAAATGTGTCCAGTTTCATAGCACATGATCAATAATTGAAAGAAAATATCCTGAAAATGAAAACTAAGCCAGATACCATATTCATCAAGGAAACAAGGTTTGTTAAAAAACTTGCTTTTAAAATTCCAGGGTATATTGCCTGTAAGCAACACCAAAAACTGGAGGAAGGGAAGGCTTTTGTACTTTCATAAGGGCAAGATTAAATTACATAGCAATATAAAACAAAGAAGTAAGTCTCAAATAGACTGTTACTGAGATCCCAATACAGAAGAAAAAAATTTCTTTAAGGATTCATAATATCTATAACCCATCTAGAAAAATAAAAAGCTTGAAATGAAAAGAAATAGTGAAAAATGCTAAAAGATCATATCTGATATGCAGTGACCTGAAAAGTCATAACAAACTGTGCGGCAGTAAGACAACGTATACCAATGGTGCATGCTTAGAAAAGTTCATTGATGAAAACAATCTAGTGATTTTAAATGATGGCACACCAACTACATTTTATGCAGTAGATGATAATTTTTTCTTACTTAGACCAGGGAATCATAATAGCAGATGCAACTGGGAAATATATAAGAAAGAAGAAATAGGGAGTGATTATTTCCCTATACTTATTACTCTTCAAGGGCAAAATGAGGTTGAAGGTAATGAAAAATTACCCACCAGGAATTTTAAGAAAGCTAACTGGGAGCTATTTATAAGTAAGTGTACTAAATTTATGAATGTTCATTATGTGAGTGATGACATAGGAAATTTCAATGACACTATAGTAAAGGGATTAATAGCAGTTGCTATAGTAGCTATACGTAATATACTAAAGTACCCTCAACACTAAAAATTCATTTCCATGGTGGAATGAGGAGAGCAAAATGCCAATTAAAGAAAGGAACAAAGCCTCTAAATAAGCAAAAAATGAAATGAATAGTAAAGATCTAATGAAATATAAAAGAATTAATTTTTAAAAATCAAAGAAAGAGTTGAGGTAGTACTGCAGGTGGATATATAAAGATGCCAAGAAATCAGAGATATATGGGCAAATTAGAAGAATGATGGAATTCAGACTGAGTGTAGTCACATCCCAGGTGGTGTTGGAACTGATAATTTTGCCTGTGGGAACTTGAGAAAGCTACTGATAGCAGCAAGAATACTTCCCCAGGTAAAAATAATATATGCAACATAATGTTTATATATCTCTCTGAAAACAGTTTGAAGGTTCTCTTGGAATTACATAATACTACATGTGGATAAGGAATGGTATTGGTAAGGTGGAAACATATAGTAATTATTCCAGTGCAAAAACCAAGCAAACTATCCACAAGCGGATGCTTATAGACCTATTGCTCTTACTTCCTGTTTGGGTAAAATTATGGAGAGAATGGTGAATGAAATATCAGTTACCTATTTAGAAAACAATGACATTATAGATAAGACGCAGAGTGATTTTAGAAAGGAAGATGCACAATTGATCACATTGGTAAATTAGAAACTGAAATACAAAACAGGATGACGCACAAAGGTTTCAAGATGCATCACAAGTGATGGAGGGAAGATTTGTTGTACAAAGTTGGTGCTCCACTGAAAGCTGATAAGAAAACACAGCTGATGGGATACTGAGATTACTCAGACCAGTTATTGACTATGGCTGCCAATATTCTGAATGAGCATCAAACTCAGAACTTAAATTAGATTTAATACCAATCCAAGCACTATTAACTGTATGTGGTGTATTTATTACAACACCTGCATGCCTGCCACAGAGAGCTTCCAGTGAAATGCCACCTAAACTATGGATGAAATTACTGGGCCTAACTTTCTGGGCCAAAGTTAAGGGGAATTGTAATGATGAAAGCACCAAACAAATATATGAGCGTTATTTGGAATTTGGTAGATGAACTACAGCACATATCATTAGAACTCCACATACCATTCAAGTTAAAGTGTGGATGCAGAAGTTGAAAAGCTAAATGAAGTCAAAACTTCTAGAAATGGGAAATTTCATTATGGATGGAAAGTTTGCATATCCAAATGTGGATTTAGATTTATTTTATAAATTTAAGGATTTAAAAAAAAAAAGACAGCAGATAATAAAAAAGGAAGTATGCCAGAATATAGATGAAAAGTGGAGTGAATTTTGTCAGATATATACAGAAGATGCCACAAAAGGAAAAAATGAGAAAAGGTAGAGGTGGCATATTGTATAACAAAATTTGGAATTAGTATATCTAAAAAGAATGTCGTCTAGTTTTATAGCTGTCATGAGAGCCAAACTAGTGGTAATTAAGCTAGCATGAAACTTTCAAACTTCTTATGATGAGTTCACATCATGCTGCAGGATCAAACCCTTTAAAAAGTGGTTTCCCCTGAGCTCTCTGATGTCTGGAGATAATGGCCTGTAATATATTCTCATACAACCCTCAAGAGCAGCCATTTTCACCATTGTTTTCCAGACGTGTTTAAATATTTCTTAACTGAGATCTGAGTACTACAGAGCTGTATTATATATTGATGCTTTCTGATCTTATGGCTGGTGCATCCCAGGATGCTTGAGGCTTTTTGGTTTTGTTTTTTGTTTCGCTTGCAGGGTTTTATTCTGAAATAATGCCATAGAAGCATAATCAAGAAAACAGAAACATCATACTAGAGAGACAACTTATGCTTAAGTCAGACTGCCAATCAGTGAAGAAAAAGTAATCAACGTGTTCAGACTGGCAATGCCCCCTTCCTTTGATGTTGCCCTGACAAATCTGTTTCCCTATAAATTGCATTAGATATCTTAAAAATGCTGTTTACTTTTCAAATTGCCCATCAAATTCTCTAGGGAGAGCTGCCAAATAAATGGAGTGCACAGATCAAGAATGTTAAGAATTTTGGTCAGGAAAAGGTCTCTGGGTAATCTCCAGGTGTAATGTGGTATCAGCCTCTGCGATTTGAATGCAAAATATTTTCTATTGTATAGGTTGATATTTTAAAGGTTAATAACTAAGTGTTTACCTACAGATAGTGCTGTAGCCAAACAGATCCATTGATTATAAATATCTGATAGAAATATCAACTGCAAGCTGAGCAGTGCCCTCTTCATATAAAACTGTTCATCACAAAACCGTTAACCAAGATTCTGTGTAGTATTTGTAACTCCTTCGTAGCAGGAGCTAGGTTTTCTTATGCATCTGCATCCCAATCTCTAGCAAAGGGATAATTTATGACACCGTGCTGCTGTGCCAAAGAGTTAATCACATCAGGTTACTGATATATTGTTTTTACATAACTCAGTTGTATGAATGAATTAACTTATTAATATTAAAGATAGGAGAGCCAAGGAGAGTTCAGATTTGATTCAGGGTCAGATGTGGGTGGTATTGAATTGTTCTGATATAAGCTCATTGCTCGAGAGAGAGCCCCCCCCCACAAATATTACAATAATATAAAATTATAACATTGTAACTACATATATTACAAAAAAGGTGGGGGTGTGTGTGTGTGTGTGTGTGTGTGTGTGTGTATATATATATATATATATATATATAATATATGGTCAACAGTCTGTTTTTGTTAAATATGTTATGCTGGAAGGTGCTAATGGATGCCATCAGTGGGGTCTTGAATCCAGACAGTCACAGACCTCATGAAAGCCAATGAAGATGCCACACTCTTTTAAGCTTAACAGAAGGGTCAGTAAGCCCCTTTATGCAGGTAAAACAGTTGCAGAGCATGGAGGCTACAGCTGAAGGCAATAGACCATATTTATATAGAGAGGGCACTGTTCAGCTTTCAGTAGATGTTGCCAAGGCAGAGCTAAGCCAGGGTTATATATACATAACAATGAAAACAGTAATGATTATGCAGAATCAGTCCCTGAACCCACAGGTGGGTTTATTTCAGAAATAGCACAGGATGGATTGGCCCTTTGTCTTATTTCCAGTGTATGCTTCTGAATACAAAGAAAGTGTGAAAAGCTCTATCTACCGTCATTGTGACATTTAATGACCAAAAAAAAAAAAAGAATCTTGGTGAGTTTAAGGTGAATTTCATTCTTGAATGAATTATATGGATTCTGAGTACAAACAATTTGGAAATCAGATGCTAAAGCAACAACTTGTTAGCCCAAGAAACCAAAAAGCAGCTTGTCTCAGAAGACTGACATAAACTAAGGGAAGTCTTACATGCTGCTCATTTCATCTCTGCTTTAGCACAAAAAAGCATGTCTCCTTCAAACACCTATAAAAATGAAAGCCCCTGAGGTATATCAAAGTACTGGCTGAGTGGAGATTATATTCAACTCTGAAATAATTCCTTTCTAATTGTTCAATAACTTCTTTTTAAATTGAAACAATATAGAAACATGACAAAGCTTGTATTGTTGTTATGGTAAGAGGAGAGAGAAATGTCTACCAGTGAATTCTTACCAGAGGACCATAAAACTATACATTGTGTTAGCTGTTTTTAATTATTCACTTTTCTGTCCTTTCTCCTCTCATTCTATTCATTATTTTATTGCACATATATTTCCCAGTAACGTGTAATAAAACACATTCGGATGTAAATTACCCTGTACAACCCTGTTGATGTCAGTTAAGTTACAGATGTGTTACTGAGGGAAGTATTACATGGGATTTTGCGGGTTGGTGGGTAGGAGGTGGTTTGTTCCACCCATCCCCTTAAATGCACAAAGTAACTAAAAAGAAAAATCCAGGAGTTAAGTTTTACTTAAAAAAATTATCATACCACCCTTGTTAGGCCAGATCCTTTGTAGCTTTAAATATGCTTTATTTACACAAGCTAAAGATATGATTCATTAATGTTTACTTATCTTTCAACAACATGAGGTAACCAATGGGAGTTAAGCACCTAGGCACTTTTGAAAATCCCATTAGGTTTCTAAATATCTTTGAAAATCTGGCCTTACGGCCTTTTATTCAAATGATACTTGTGATTTTTGGATGTCTCTCTTGAGGCACGTTAAAGGGCCCCAATTCTCAGAATGTCTTCCCAGCACTTTCTGAAAATTAGGTCTCTTTCAGGTGTCTCCAGCTGGGCTCTCAAAAATTGAAGCTCTCAAAATCATATGCCACTATAAGCAAATTTTAAGCCTTCAAGTTTCATAAAAATGTAAAACAATCAGGCATTCCATTGAAAGTTGCAGTATCCACCCCTTACTCCCATTGTACACTCACATTCTAAATCTCCATCACGTCTCTTTTACTAAAAAAAAACTTTTTTCGCTAGAGCTGTAGAGATTTTAATATTTTTTGTTTCTTTATTTTATCAAATATAAATTTGACACACATGGCCTGATTCCCCACTTCATTATCTCGTTTTCTGATTTCACCGTACTTCCACTGATTTCAGCGAAGCTTTGAAGTGATGAATCAGACCTTGAAGTCTCATGCCTAAAGAAGCAGGATGCATTTTCCTTAGTTTTATAAATTTTATGAAGAGAAATGTTTAAGGGAAGTCCAGTTGTAATACACCTCTGATAGATTGCAATTCTGTCTGTACTGGGGATTAGAAAACTGGAGCAATGGAGCACTCAGAGTCCTGTCAAGCATCTTATCAGCCTACTATTTCCTTAAACAGCAGTGACTAGTGTCCAACACGGACAATAAGATCTTCAGTTGTGTGACACTGTCTCCAGTATCTATTGATTCAGGAAACTATAGGTTTCAAGCTGGGTCTCTGAGTGTGTGACATTTTCATCTCTAAACATGACCCTTAGAGAGTTTCACAGATGAAGGCTCTGACTTATTCTGTTCGTTTCTCAGGCGTTCTCCACAGTGTTACACCACTGCAGAAATGCTGAAAATGTTTCATACGTTCATGCTATAGTGGTATTCACTCTTATTGAGCCACCACTTAGGCTAAGCAACCAGCCCTAGATAACTCTAGTTGTTTTGCAATGTCATTTATATTAGCCTTTCCTCTACCCTGCATCTGATGAAGTGGGTTACAGCCCATGAACGCTCATGCCTGCAAAAATTAAATTTGTTAGTCTTTAAAGTGCTACAGAATTCTCGTGTGGTCTGTTTGTCTGTTTGTTTTAATTTATATTAAGCAACTACCTTGCCAGTGCCTAGATTTATCGCCACATATAGCAGTACTCCTGTTCTAGGAAAATAGCTGTCTCTTTGTACTTCAATGGCCATAGGACGCATGTTGTATACCCTCCATAGTTTATGCACAGGAGACTTGCACTTTGCATATATTGTTTGGTGTTTTGCCATGAAGTAGACAGCAATTAAAGACAAAGACAAACATCTTTAGATATTTTATTTCAACCATATGTTGCTACAGACTAACTGGAATACATACATTAGCAAAACCAGTACAGGCAGGTTTGAGACATTGATTTGCAGTCTGGCTGAAAAACATCAAATTATCTTACACTTGACTAGAAAAATACAGAATCAAGCATCTTTCTCTCTGCCTGACAATTGGTGAAAGAAATTTTATGATAATTCTCCTTTGTGTGTCTTCCACAGCCCAACTTGCAATGGAGATCCCTCTGCCTGTCAAAAGATCCTTCTCAAACTTGTCTAGAATTAAAAAATAGTTCACTTAAAAGAAACAAGAAGTGGTGGACACCCATCATTTTATCTAATGTACTCTTAAAGATTCATGTAAAAAGCATGAATGCCAAAGACTGGGAGAACTTTCTGTTTTATAACAGACTTGAAGACTTTTTGGACTTTATCTTAAAAAAACAACTTTTGTTTTAAGTTGATCGATTATAATTAACAGGCAGCCTTTGCTGCTGCTGTTGTAAATATTCAGAAAGATCAGAATGGGAACTGGGAAGGAGTGTATTGTACCCTGGAGTGACTATGTAGACATCCTTTCTCCAGACTAGGAAAGGATTCCTTTCCCCACCCTACCACTCCTGATCTCTAATCACCTGTGTAAAACTCATTTACTCAGGCTTTGCACAGGGAAAATAAATTTCATTTGGCTAAAACCAGGAATCTGAACATCTTATTTGTAAGAAAATGAGGGGTGGAAAGGCACATAGTTGAGTATGTTATTGTCACCCTGCTTGGTTTGAGAGACAGCTGAGAGTGCCAAATTCAGGACAGACTGTAAGAATCAGGGCAGACACATCCCAAAATTGGTGGTTCATGCTATCATTAGAGATCACCCAGCCAGTGACAAAAGTGAGCTCCTGTATCACTGTACTAGTTAACAAGGAGCAAATCAATCCCCTATAGACAATCCAGCCCCTATCACCATCCAGACAACTGGACTTCCGTTGTGTAAGGTTATTAAAACCAAAAGCACCATATATAAAGTTTTTCCAATTCCGAAGAATTTGTCACACACCCCAGGTTGAAATACACTTCAGATCTTACCCAAAAATCACACATAGCCAATTCCTTTAGTAAACTAAACCTAAGGGTTTATTAATAATAAAAGAAAATAGTTATTAATTGGCTAAAGGGATCATATACATTACAATTGATTTCAGAATCTATAGGTCAAGATAATAGCTAACATGGTAATTCTGCTATGTTTCAGTAAATCCCTCTGAATCATCTAAAAAAATTGGGGGTCATCAGTCCTTTGTTCAAAGTTCCCCATTGTTAGAAATTGTAATCCAGAGATGTGGAGCAGGAATGAAGACAAAGAATGTTTGTGATCATCTGCAATTTATACCTCTTAGTCCAGGTGCCTGGAAAGTTACTGGCATAAATATGGAGTCCTGATCTCCTCTGTCTTGCTGAGTCATGAGGCATTCATTGCCTAAGTGCTGCCTAATGAGATCTTGCGAGAGGTTCCTGGAAGAGCTGATTGTCCTTAATGGACCATCAAGCACTCTCCCTAGACTTGATGTAAATCTCTCTTGGGTGTGTTACCCAGAAACACAACAGGTTTGAGATAAAAACACACAATGAAGTTCCATAACGTCATATACAACGATGATACATGCATATAAACAAGATAATCATACTTAGCAGATAACTCTTTTGATACCTTATACAACATACTTTGTGCAAGATTTATCACAATTGTACCACAGTGGTGATACATTAGTGTAATCATGGCCACCTTTCTTTTATACAGCATCAGTTATATTGGAGAGAGAGGCAGTGGGAACGCTTGGGGCAATTTGTGCATGACAAGGTGGAGAGGGAATGGAGCTGCTCTCCTTCACCACATCTATAGAGGCCAGTAGTGGAAGCTCTGTTTAAAGTGGTGGACCACAAGTATGGGAATACAGAACAGTGATGGTAACTGTCCATGTGACTAACTAGCACTGTTGATTATAGGAGGATGTTTTCCCAGCCACAAATAGCTCATAGACACCTAATTCCCATTGAGTTAATAAAAAATCTCCCCAATGGAGTTTTTACATGTTATAAACTAGGTATAGCATCACAAATACATCACCCACAAAACCTCAAGAGATCCAGGAAGCCACTGGTTAAATCCTTACCCTAGCATTTTAATCTATACGCAGCACTCCTAGCATGCATTTCTCCCTCCACCTCCACAAAAAATGTGAAGCTCTGACTCGGCCCATAAATCTCAACTAATGAAAAATCAAAAACCAGCACACTTTCTCACTGCAGCACCTAAATAACACTAGAGACATTATAAACCGTGACTTACCCAAATTATAAACAGTGTTACAGATTACCTCCATTTAACAAACCACTCTTCTTTAATAATCATTCAGTGTAATGCCCCAAACATAGTTATCAACTAAAAAAGCTATAGAATACAATACACAACAAACTACCATGTGGCAGGATCTGGAAGAGACCAGGCTGACTCAGCCCCCTGCCACCGGTGTTCTAATTTCCCAAGCGCTGGGTCGGCACATGGGGCTCTCCACCATTTGAAACCCCCGGCACATACTCCAGGAGGTGAAGGCAGCCTTGTCCCCAGCTGCTTGGGCATACCTTGAGCAGGTCCTGAGGGAGGGTGCTCTCTGCCCACCCTGGGCTCTGCAGACCTCTTCATCAGGCCCCTGCCCCATGAGCCCCCCCCGACCATCCCTCTCCACACATCCAGAGCCAGCTGTGGGATCCGCAGCCAGCATGCTTCTGAACTGCACCACAGGCACATCTTCACATGCTTGTGCTCCACACTCTTCATTTCTTCGCCTTTGTGTCCTACCTTGACACCAAGTGGCAGGACCTCTTACCACCTGTTGAGGGTGACAGACTCCGGTAGGCTACTCTGTATTCCACCTTGGCTCCACAGCCTGTCAGGGTTATCAGCTGGTGCTCCTTCATGGAGTGAAAAGCATGGGTGTGTACCTGATGCAGTTCACCCCCTGACCCGAAGCCTGTCCCTTCTGTGGCGTGAGGGAGAACCTAGTGCATATCTAACTGGAGTGCGCCAGGTTGCAGCCTCTATTCTCGCTCCTCCGGAACCATCTCCTGATGTTCTGGCTGCACTGCTCCCCATACTTCCTCTATGTGCACCCCATCCATGGCTCCACAAAGTCGCAGGACCTCCTTGTCAACCTCCTCCCCACCTTGGCTAAGGTGGCCATCTACAATGCTAGGGAGAGGAGGTTGGCCGAGGAGGTGCTCTGTGACAGTGGGAGCCTCCTTCCGTTCCTCCGTCCGATCATGTCTCCAAGCAGAGTTTCTCTGGGCTGCATCCGCTGACTTCTCGGCTACCTTTGAGGAGAAGTGGGCACTGTCTGGGGTTCTCTGCTCCGTCTCCCCATCAGGTTCCCTTTTTATAGTGCTTTGACCTCCACGCCCATCCCTGGTTTGTTTTTTTTTCATTCGTTTTCCTCCATAAGTAGTTGAGTCCGGGTCCAGTAGTTCCTCCCCTTAGGCTGGAGGAGGGGCTTTTAGTTGTGGGTGGGCACAAGCCTGCCCACATCCTAGTGCTCAGTCAGTACTGGGGTCCTAACTGGAGGGAATTGGAAAAGGCTGAGTAAAACCTGCATAGAGTGGGTTGATGAGGAGCAGCTGCTGGCCTTGTTAGCCAGGCACTATAAAGGATCCCAGGAAGGAAGTTCGGGGGCTGGACAAACAGCCAGAAAGGGGAGAAGCACAAGAGGAAGGATGAGCTCCCTTGATCAGTGGCTGGAGCAGTGAGGCCCCTGGGGCTGCTGGGCCAGACTGTGTATTGCTAGATAATGGGGGTTAATACGTTGTAAATAAAGAGCACTGGTGTCTCTTGATGTCTACAAGTGGTTTGTGGTCACAGAGGACCTGATCATCTAGGGGGCCTGCGCCAACCTGTTACACACCAATTTCATGTTCCACATAATTTGAAGACAGCCATCCCTATGCAGTCCTCATGACTGAAGTTAAATGGTGGCAATCAATGGCAATGATTCTGGATTCAGACAGTTGTAAGCGAAGTCAGAATCTAGCTTAGTGTGTTCTCTTTTTCTTTCCAATCTTCCTTGACATGATATTTCAAAGAGAAAGGTCTGAGTGATATGACTACAGTACAAACAATGCAGGAGCTAAGGTAACTGAAACAATCAATCCCTGACATAAGAAACATATCTCTCAGTTCTGCACATATTTTTCTTTGCACACATTATGCTGTTGAAGGTTATTTATGTGTTCAGTGAGTTACAAGAGAAATGATTATGCATTTTATGAACATATTGAGTTAGCAGGCTAAGATCATCAACTAAACCTTCCTAAGTTATTGTTATATTTCATAGTAACAGGACAATGCTAGAGTGTGGTACAGTGTTTATGGGTTACCTCTTACTATGTTTCTCTCCTCTTGGCCTTTTGAATGTATTTGCAATCTATAGGAACAAACAAACAAAAATGTTTTCTACAGCATAAAGAGGAAAAGCTGGCAGCATTTTCTCTACATAATTAATATAAATCCTGTCAAGAAAGGATTCCCAAACACAAAACATGCTAAGATATGAGGAAATTATAACAGGGTTTAAACAGGATAGAATTAAAAAAACAAAACCAAGCACAAAGAAAACAAAACATGCAAAGGAATCTACCAAAACCAAACCAAACTCTGTATATCTGTTCTAATTAAAAGTAGTTTAATAAAAAAAAGAGTTGCCTTGCACTTAATTCCTTATCCCATATACTTTTGTTACAGTTCAAGTCCTCTACTATCTAATAGCAATAAAAACAATAATATTCCATAAAATTAGAGTTCTGTAGAAATTATTATAAAACATTGAGAACTTAAAATGATACTGTTTTCTAGAATTTTTTAAATATCCTGTTGAATTTCAACAGGCAAATCATTCTATTTAATTCTGTAGGATAGTTTAAAAAATATTTAGAAACTAACATTACTTTTCTATGAAATTCTAAGGCTTTTCCCCGAAAGCCCAATTTAAAACAGTGTTATCTATTTTGTACAGTAGCAGGATACTTTAAATACTTGAGGACAATGGGACTGTCCCTGGAGTAAGGACAACTATGGAATTGTTGCGTAGAGTACATTTTAAAATATTGCTAACTCGTGTGAATCTAAAGTAACTCCATTTATTACTTAGGTTTTGTTTTTGTCTTGTGAATGGACTGCTTATGTTTATGAATTGGTGGGGACTGTCTGTTGGGAAGGTCACTATAACTGACACAAATGATTGCTGTGGGTGCTGAAACACTATGCAGTTGAATGAGGGGAAGGAAAATTAGGAACTGGATTTAGTGTGTAACTTTAAAAGAACACATTACTCATACATGAAATTAAAGCTGTGT
Source organism: Mesoclemmys tuberculata (assembly GCA_007922155.1). NCBI lineage: Eukaryota > Metazoa > Chordata > Testudines > Chelidae > Mesoclemmys > Mesoclemmys tuberculata. The sequence goes on along the minus strand of ML675603.1, from coordinate 93,480,355 downwards.
TCCAATAAGCATTGATAAATTTGTTTGGTGTTGTATCTCTATTCTGTTCAGGTGCATATCTTCCCCATGACCATTGTATCTTCGTCATTAAGTAATGTAACTAATATCTGTCATATGTTTTGTTCTTTCGCTCACCCTCTCCCAAGGGGAAGAATTGTGTGTTCAGTGGAGTGTTTTGTTTTGGTAGGGTTTTGGGGGCAGGGGGAGGGCATAAAAGTTATTCACCCTGTTCTGTGTTTATATTAGAGAAGGCAGATCAAAAGTGCACCTTGCACATGGAGTAGAAGGTGGTGAGATTTGTGATGGTCCTTAGTTCCTCTGGGAGTTTGTGCCATAATCTTGGACTGGCACCCAAGAAAGCTCTGTCTGCTGCCCAAGCCAAACCAACCTGATCTCCTTCTTTGAGAAGGTGACGGATTACTT
>ML675603.1:93468059-93479532 GCA_007922155.1 Mesoclemmys tuberculata | reverse complement strand
ATCATATTGGTCCCTTCTGACCTATGAGTCTGAGTCTATGAGTAAGTTTTGCCCTTATGTGAGAAAGTTCCCTGGTGATTGAGGAGCAGAGTTGTTGACCAGGACGTACTGTTGTTTGTTTGTATCATCCTTGTGCTTAGGAGCTCTAACCATGACCCAGGACCCTGTAGTCCAAACAGTACAAAAAGGCTGTCCTTGCCCCAAAGCGTTTGCAATCTTCATTGCAGAGTTTTAGGTGACTTTTTAGATGGTCTGGGCCCAGGCCATTGACTGCCTTGAAGATAATGACTGAGACCTTGAACTTCACTCAGTGTTCTATGGGAAGCTGGTTTTAGAGAGCCAGAGGCCAGGTTTGATGTGCTCATGGTAGCCCATGTTGCTGAGAAGATGTACTGCAGCATTCTGTACTAGATGAAGTTTCCTAAGAGCTGGTGGCTTCATGCACAGATATATTGCATTAATGTAGCCCAAAGAGAAAGCGTCAAAGGCATGTATAACCAGCGTTAGGTCACTATCTATTTTCCCTAGTCTTCATCTGTCTGTCTTTTTAGACAATAAATGCTGCAGGACAGGAATTGCACCTTCCTCTATAAATTTTTAGCAGAATTCAAATAGATAATTCCATGATGTTAATTTGTACTGGTTTGAGAATAGAATTTAGACCTGTAGTAAGTAGAGTCCTAAATAATAATGGAACATGCACTAATTTAGGCCCCAATCCTGCAAAGAGATTTCATGGAAGGATCCTTATATCTTTCTTGCTATAGCCTTTTGTGACATAGTTCTTGAGACACTGTATGGAGTGTGGGTAACCATTTATAATATTATTGATACCAATATTACAATGAATCTTACAAGATATGCTTTGTCAGGTATCAGTAGAAAAGATATGACTTGCTAAATCTGATAATCTTGTTTATATGTATATATGTACTTTTGTATCTTGAGTTACAAATATATCACACATACATATAAACATATATATATATATATATATATATATATTTTTCAATTAATACATCTCAAATTTGTGATGTGTTTCTGGATGACAACCTGCAGACAGGATGGTTCAAAACAGACCATATAGTAACTTTCTCATAAATTTTATGGAACTTTTTAATAATAGAAAGTTGTCCTCTTTTCAGGTTGAACCCTTTGGGAAAGGGCAGGAGGTGGATTCATCCCCTCTGACAGAGATGCCTTATGAACATAGAGCATGTGAAATTTTCATACCCTCCGTATCTAGGAAAGTAAATCTGGTACACACGCTATCCAGGAAATTAGAGCCATATTCTCAGCTGAGGTAAATAGCTCTAAAAGATTCAATTTACACCAACTGGGAATATAACCATTAATACATTAATGCATGATACTCAAGGGGGATATTGTTACTGAATACAATTTTGTTTACTAAAAATGAAACCTTCCCATTTCCACTAACATTCCCATTCACTTTGGATAAAAGATTTTTTTTTTCTGCAATGTAACCAGTAGTATTGTGAACAACGTCTGCATGGCTATATAAACAACCGTGTGTGCTGCAAAGCAAAAAGATTGCTGTAAACACCAAAACTTGGAAGCTAAAATGTTCTGACATCTAATGAAAAAATTGTGACCAGTGGGACTAAATGTAAAGGTGGAAGGAGAGTGTGATGGCACGTCAAGGTAATTTCTGGTAATAACATCCTGCATTCTTGAGGAGGGGGGGAGAAAGAAGCTCCTGGCACACAATGAATTATGTTTACTTTTCATTTATTTTGGAGACAAAATTGAAATAGCATTACAGTGAAAACAGAATTTATTTTTAGGATGCTTCAGTATTCCCTTATCTTTTCCCACATTGGAAATGCAAAGGGAGGAGAAGAAAAGGAGAGATCTAAAACTGAAAAGAAATGACATTTTTAATTTTCAATTTTTCAAAAAAATCTAAAAACATTTGTTAAACTTTGACCTAAGTAAATTCTTCAGAATTAGACCTAAACAAAATAAGTTTTTAATTCTTGTAATTCCTCCTGCTTTGTTTTATACCACGCACAGGGGACGGTCTTGCACAACTCATGCTTACCTGGGGTAAGACAAAGTACAGAACCTGCCTACAGGACTGATGAGAATTTTTTGCCTGGATAGCAAAGATAGGAATTTGGCCCACAATATGGGAAAGGTATTCAGGATGCATTGTCTATTTGTTATCCCACATGACTAGGACAATGAGGTTGGCATGAAAGTGTCACTGTTTATTCTTGGAAATACAGCTTATAAAGATACAGCAGTGAGATCTGACTGATGCTGCAGGAATGTTGGTGTATCTACATTTCCACAAGCTAGTCATTGGGCACCAATTCTGCACTGAACTCAGCAGCACATGTGGACTCCTGCACCCATGTGGAAGTCATTGCAAAGGAGAGCTATGAAGATTGATAAGTGTCGGACAGCTCCCTCTTACCTAGTGACAGTATTGCCCTTGTTTGCAAAGAAACTATACGTATACCTTGTGGCTTTTGAGAGCAATCTATTGACACAAATACATGATTGCAATGGATGAATGTGGCTCAATAACTGAAAAAGCTTCTTGTATCACAAGAATAATTGTGTGGACACTTCAGGGTCAATATCAATATATATTCAATTTCCATTTCATCTCAGAGGTTATAAAAGAAATCCTTCTTCTTATGATTCAGTCACAAACTTGGCATATTGCCATTACGTTTGGGGATATGGCACAATTTTGTGTAAGGAATAAGAAGAGCTTGATTGATAGATATACTGGAAACTCTGGCAAAATTTAACAATATTGTTGCTTAATTTCTAATTGTTCATAATAGTAATCCATAATGTGGTTGGAATAAAGAACTGTGCACTTCTCATATAGCAGAGCAAAATGCTTTCAAACTGTTTTTTCACTAGATACTAGACTTCATTAGCAAAGTATTTAGTAAAGCACTATAGGTCTGTTAAACACTGCTGTTCATAATTACACCAGGCCAGCAGCAAGCAAAGTAGCCCGCTCCACCTATAGCTTAAGCAAATATAGAAGATCAAGACCTTTAGAGTAACTTTTCCTCCCACAGCCATACATCCAAAGTAATGTCACTGCACTTTTACAGGGTAAGGGATGGCAGGTGTAAGTCAAATAGGTTTTAATGCATAGTTTCCCATATTTATAGTTTTTTAATTTAAGGGATAAAAACATGCCCAGAATGGCTCATGCATTTATGATTAAAGTGATGCATACATTTTGATGTAAGATTCAGCTGACATAACATGTGGTCAATAGCAATGATTTAAATTGTGTTTAAAACTGTAATGGAATTTTCTGAAAGATCGTGTTGTGTGATGTAATCCTTGTCTCAAGATTCCATGCAAAAGCCAGAGTATGACATCAGTTTAATTCTCTAATTTTAATCACCTTTTTGATGATTTAATTCCATTCCCTTTGAGAACAATTTTAATTTCACAGCAAGAACAGCTTCCAGGAAGTGCACTTCTGGGAGATCATTGTACTTTGTCAGGTCATTAAATCCACTGAGCCTTCAATCTGGGGCCTCAAACACACCTAAAAGACTATAGCAAAAGCACCGAGAGTCATGTCTTATTGCTTAAATAAAATGTGGTTTATACTCCTGTGTAATTTAATTTTGATAGGGTTATAGGCAGTATGTATATTGTTGTTTGCCAAAACACAATGTGATCCTTGGGGAAAAAATCTTTTTACTGTATAAAGTCTAAGGAGAGGATTACTCTGTGAAACTTAGGCAGGATATATTTCACTCTCCTAAAAATTTTAATTAGCAGGGGAATGAACTTGTCCAGGAAAAAAGTCTCAGGTGGCTTCAAATGCTCTTTTAAATGTTTGGGAAAATATGTTCACAAATTGTAGAATAATTCTACCATTCAAGATCATTCAAGGCTTCTAACAATCTGGGGACATCCTTTTCTGGACCTAGCTCTTAAAAAGAAAAAGGAAAGAAAGCAAAGTTCTTTTTTCTTTCTCCAAGAAAGTTCTCTCACTTTCTCCAAGCACACACTCCTTTTTATTTTCTTTTTCTTGTGTACCTGTGACTTTAGTGTCCAGGAAAAGGTGCCAGACTGACAGCCAAGGAGACTACAATATTCTGTTGATCCACACAACTGGTACAGCACAGGCACAAAGCACTGTAAATTTTCCTTTAGTGGCCTGCAGGATACCTCAGCCCTGCTCTGGGGGTCCAGAAAAAGAATGGCTCAGTCTATAGAGCCAGCTCCATCCCCTGGCATCTGCTGATGTTGCCAAATGAAGTACCAAATTGTGGCAATTACATTGGTGATTTGTGTGATGTGGACACATGCCCAGTAGGAACTAAAGAAGCCACCAACATGTTTCATAGAGACAGCCAAATAGCCATCAGCAGGAAACAACACAAACACAGTTTTTTGAGACAATTTGAAATAATCCAATAAACAGCTGTCATGTTCACCTTAGCATTCACCCAAATCTTGAACCAGGCCTGGAACCAGAAAATTTTACCCAACATATCTACCTCCTGAATACTCTATGCATTTTAGTTAATAAAACTTTTGGAGCCATATAGTTTCTTCCCACACATTCATTAGTCTTTTATTTTACCTTTATAACAACCCTATCGGTTTATAGTCTAGTAAACAAAATTCTAATGCATCAACACACCAGTAGTGTAGAAGGCGAATAAATAATCTGTAAAATGCAAACTCTAATGGCATTGATTCACCAGTATGCTTAAATTATTTCTAAACAAAACACCTCAGGCAAAGCACAGGTTTTTCTAGATACCTTGTCTCAGTGTCATCTTGAAAAATTTAATATCCTGTTACTGAAGGCTGATGGGGAGCCACTGAAGGTAGTATAATGAATAGTAATTGAAAGTGCTGCCCTTATGAAATACCTATAGCACAAATCAGCTGGAGGGCACACAGTTTATCTGAGGTGTAGAGTGGTTCGCCATCCTTCCCTGTCAGCCTCGGAGGGAGGCCACACCCACTTCCTACCATGCTCCGGCAGCGGTTGGCCCAGCCCAGGTTAAGGGAACAGTCCCTGGGCTCAGGCAGGGTAGCCCTAAGGCAATACCCTTAAGGCCCAAAATGGGCAATACACAGTCTCCAAGGCCTCTGGTGGGGCAGCACACAGTCTGGCACCCCCAATGGGCAGCATGCAGTTCATGGGCCCCCAGTGGGGCAAAAAGAAGCCTCAGGCACCCGGCGGGGCGGCACACAGTTTACAGCCACTCAGGGGGATCAGGGAAGGGGTTGGGGGATGCAGGCCCACCTGACTACACTGCGTCCCAGCCCAGGACCTTATCTGTGGCAGAGGGGTATGCCATGGAATCAGCAACATGCTGACTCACCATCTGGTCCTGCAATCTCCAGACCTGGCAACCCCTCCCCTGGGCTACTTCCTGCCCCCTTTACCTTGGGTACCTGCTCTGCTGCCATCCACTCATCCTCGTCATGGGGCGGTAGGTCCAGCAGCTTATCGGGGTAATTGGCCAGGGGCAGGTTGTAGAACCCTTCGATCTCATCAGCAGGTGGCAGGTCCAGCAGCTCAAAGGGGCCATGATGGAGGCAAAGTGGGGGATAAAGTGGCGATAATAGCCCACAAGTCCAAAGAATTGCCTCACTTGCCATTTTGTAGTGGGTTCTGGATGGCTTGGACCTTTCCCACCAATGGTTGTATCATTCCTTGGCACAAGACATACCCCAGGTAGGTCGTCTCCTGGAACCCAAGGTTACATTTCTGCGGGTTTGCTATCAACCTCGCATTTCGGAAGGTCCCCAAGACGGCCGCCACTCGAGGCAGGTGGTCCTCCCAGCACTGGCTGTAGATTACCACATTGTCTAGGCAGGCCGCCTCATAGCTGGCATGCTCCTGCAGCAGGCAGTCCATGAGACGCTGAAAGGCTGCGGGAGCCCCATGAAGGCCGAAGGGCATCCGAGTAAATTTGGTATAGCCCTCTGGGGGTGGCAAAGACCATCTTCTCCTTCGAGCCTGACGCCAGCAGGATCTAACCAATACCCTTGGTTAGGTCTAGGGTTCTAATGTATCAGGCTTCTCCTAGCCATTCGAGAAGCTCATCCATCCAGGGCATGGAGTAGGCATCAAAAGTTGAGATCGCATTGATTGAAGTCGATGCAGAAGCGTCTAGTCCCATCGGGCTATGGGGCTGCCCCACTCACTATGCAACCTCTCAATCACTCCCAGATCAAGCATTTCCCAGACCTCTTCAACGGCTTCCCACATGCGGTGCGGGAGCGGCCGAGTGGTTTTGTGGATTACCACACCGGGGTCCATCTGGATGACATGCTGTATTCCAGCGGCTTACCCTGACACAGCTGTAAATGTTCGGGGAAATGCTTCCAGGCGGCATCGGAATTGGGCTCGCTGCCTGGCATCAAGTGTGTTCCCTAGAAGGGATTCCTTGCATTTGGTCGAGAGGGGGAGTTTGGGTCCCAGTTTCGGCTCGGGAGGATGCAGGATGATCATCAGCCCTTCCCATTATTGCCAGGGCTTTAAGAGGTTTACATGATAAACCTGTTTGGTTTTTCTACGGTCAGGTTGATGCACCTCATAACTGACTGGCCCCACTGGTGGGAGATCTCATATGGTCCCTGTCACCAAGCCAACAATTTGGACCCCTCGGAGGGCAGCAGAACCAGCACTCGGTCTCCCATGGTAAAGGTCTGGTCCTGGGGCCCCCGATTGTATGTCCTCTCCTGGGCCCCATGTGCCACCTGCAGGTTTTGCCTGGTGAGGTCCACGGTCCATGTCAGGACGTCATAAAGGTGCGTTACATACTGCAGAAGCCCTGGGCTCGTGGATGAGGTGTGTTCCCAGGTCTCTCTCATTAAGTTGAGTAAGCCCCATGGCTGTCGACCGTACAATAACTCAATGGGGAGAACTGGGTTGAGGCTTGAAGCACCTCCTGGATGGCCATCAGCAGGGGCAGTATCAGTTGGTCCCCCCTGCGGAGCTGGTCAGGAACCTTTTGAGCATCCCCTTCAAGGTTCGATAAATCTCTCTACCAACCCATCTGTCTGAGGGTGGTACATGGAGGTCTGTAGTTTTCAAACCCCCCGGAGGTTGCAGACCTCCTTTAAAAAACAGGAGATAGTTTGTTCCCAGGTCTGTTAGGATCTCCTTTGGCAGCCCTCCTCGGGCTTCATCAGCTCCACCACAATGGTCTAGGCAGTCGCTGATCACAGGGGGATCACCTCGGGTAACCGCATTGCATAGTCTATGATGACCAGCATATACTGGTGTCCAGCAGAACTTTTCATGAGGGGTCCCACCAGGTCAATGGCAATCCATTCAAATGCTGTCCCTGCCACAGGCATGGGGACCAGCAGTGCTTTTGGGACACCAGCGGGTGCGGCCAGTTGACAACCAGGTCAGGAAGCGCAGTAGTCCTGGACCTCTTTATGTACCCCCTGCCAGTAGAACCGGGCAAGGACTCGGGCCAGCGTTTTTGCCTGCCCAAGGTGGCCTGCAGCAGGGATATCGTGTGCCATCTGCAGCACCACCTGCCGATAAGCCCAGGGGACCACAAGTTGAGAACATGGCTCGTGGGTCCTGGTATATCCGGTACAGAAGACCCTTCGTCACCTCAAAGTGGGGCCACTGGCCAGCACTGTGGCCACTCCATCTACTGCTGCCAGCTGGTCATATGCCCAACGGAGGGTAGCGTCCTTCCTTTGGTCCATTACAAAGTCCAACCCGGGCTTCTCTGGGTTCCCTTTCCTCAGGCCCCAGTTGTGGAGGGGTGTCTTTCAAGGGGTTACTGGGTGTGCAGGGCCTGTGGCATTGACTCTGGTGGGGTGAGTCCACCCCTTCCTTGGCAGACTCCTCAGGAGGGCCTCCCTTTAGGGCCACCTGCTCTCGGGATGCATCCTGTGTGACTGTATATAGGACCTGGTTGAAGCCTGACCAGTCTCGACCGAGGATGATGGGATAGGGGAGGCAGGGTGCCACCCCATGGCCATCTCTTGTGTCTGTCCACCCACGTTGAGGGTGACCTGCGTACTTGGGTAGGCCCTGATGTCCCCATGGATGCAGCGCAGCCGGATGGGCTCCTTGGTGGCCCTCGTTAACCGATGGCCTCGCCTCTGTACCAAGGTCTGCCCACAGCCAGAATCCACGAAGGCTAGGAGGCTCTCCCCTCCCACAGTCACTGGGGAAGTCACTAGCCCACCGGAGGGCTGGTGGGTCCATGTCTCGGCAGCACAGACCTACCCATAGGAGCACTCCAAGTTTGGGCACTGCCTTGGCCAGTGCCCAAAGTAGCCACAGATAGAGCTGGGCCCCACTGTTGCAGACTCCAGGGATTCTAGTCGGGTTCACTCTACTCCAATGGATCTCTGGGGTAAGCGAGCCCCCTCTTCTTGTGCCTCACTCACTGATCCCCTCCCCCCCCCGCCAGCAGTCTCGGGGTGGATTGGATCCCTTCTGTTCCCCATTGGTTGCCATCTGGGCAGGGCAATGGGGCTTTGCTGGCCTTTGTGCTACTAGAGGTCTCACTCTGGGCTGTTCAAAGCCTTGCCGCTGTTGGTCGGCCTGCTGCTGGAACAGTTGCTTCTGCTGGGCTGCCAGTGGCCGCAGCAGTTCTCCCTGTTGCTACTTGGCCTTGGCCCACCACTTCATAACATCCTTGACCTCCATGGCCCCTCCAGTCACTGATTCTTCAGGACCAAGGGGTCGTCTCAGCGGGCAGCCCCCCTTATGGCAGGAGGTGGTTGCCTGAATTCTCCACCATGTACAAAGGGGTTGGCTATTCCTCCCTGTCAGCCTCAGAGGGAGACCACACCCACTCCCTACCCTGCTCCAGCAGGGGTTGGCCCAGCCCGGGTTAGGGGAACAGTACCCGGGCTCAGGCAAAGTAGCCCTAAGGCAATACCCTCAAGGCACAAAACGGGCAGCACATAGTCTCCAAGGCCCCCGGCAGGGCAGCACACAGTCTGGCACCCCCAAGAGCAGCACGCAGTTCACAGGCTCCCGGTGGGGCAGCATGCAGCTTACAGCCACTCAGGGGGATCAGGAAAGGGGGAGGGGAATGCAGGCCCACCCGACTACACTGCATCCTAGCCCAGGTCCTTATCCGTGGCAAAGAAGTATGCCGCGGGGTCCCAACTGCAACACGCTGACTCACTGTCCAGTCCTGCAATCTCTAGATCGGCAACCCTTCCCCTGGTCTACTTCTTGCCCCCTTTACCTTGAGTACCTGCTCTGCCGCCGTCCACTTGTCCTCATCGGGGCATGGTAGGTCCACCAGCTCATGGGGGTAATTGGCCAGGGGCAGGTTCTATAATCCTTCGATCTCATCAGGGGGTGGCAGGTCCGGCAGCTCCTCTGGGAGGTCGGCGGGGGGCAGTTCCTCCAAGTCGGGCCTGGTCAGGGCGTGCGCCTTGTCGTCCTCTGGCAATGCCAAAGGCAGCTCCTCCAGGTCTGACCCTGGTATGGCCACCTCCTCCTCATATGCGTCTGACATCTCCTCTAAGTCCTGGCCCCTCTGGGACCCCAATTCTGGTGGGGTGTTTGGCTCCAGGGGTACCAGTCCGACTGCTGGTTGGTCACCAGCGCTTGGACCCAGGCCCTGGTCTGCTTACTCGGGTGCCAGATCTCGACGTGCTAGCCTATTTCCCCCTGTCAGTCTCTGAGGAGGCCACACCCACTCACAACAGAGGTGTTACACTCCCCAAAAATGTATCAGATTTCATACTATCAAGACATCAACTATAGGCGCGGTGGTGACACTTGCTGATCAGGTGAGCAGTCTCAAAGCTGAAGAACACATATAAAATATTGCTGAGTTTCCAGAGTAGAATTCATGCACACAATTCTTGTCGTATCTACGTTCTCAGAGCATTGCAGTTGATACTGCATGTGCACCATAAATTAAAAACTTTAAAAATATGCAAAACATATGGAAAGCCAATACTTTATTGTAAACCAGCAAAAGATAACTAATTTCTGAAAGTAGGAGAGGGTGTGTGTCATGGTTACTGTAAAGCTGCACTTTACATCCTCTTTAGTTCCTCTCAAATGCAACCATTGGGTTATAGGCCTGGCTGCTTTCATTTTACTCTTAGTGGAACCATGCTGTGACAGGGCATCTTCTGCTCCCTCTGTTCAGACACTTTCAACTGTTAAACATCACCTTGTAGATTATGCCTGTTCTTTCTCAGCTGTCTGCTGAGAGGAGAGAGCTCTCTATCCAGAGATCCTTCTTGGTATGGGCATGCTGGCTGGCCTACCCCCCAACTCTTTCTTCCTGTGTTGTCATCGACCTTCTGTGCTAATGGTCTAATTAGATCTTGGGTCCTCTCCAGCCCATTCTAATCCTCACATCTGACTGTGCCTAATGAATCTCAAAGGTGGGGCAAATTAATTTAGTGTTTATGTGATCAACATCCTGGCTCAACTGTTGGTTCTCATCCTGTCTGGGATTCTCTGCTCGGTATTCCTCTCTTCCTCCCTGCTTACATCCCTCACCCCTGTCCATGTTTGTTCCATTTGTTGTCCCACAGATTCATTTCAGCCTTGGGCTTAGTGGCTTCTCCCTTTAGGCTAGGAAGGGGCCCTCAGACACAGGCCAGCTTGTACCTGCTCACCTTCCCTGAACTCAATAGGTGTTTGGTTCCCAGCATTCAGCCTGTAACGGGTTCTCTTCTCAGTGTTTCCCTCTGGCTCCCTACTTGTGACCCTCACTCCTGTCCCTATTTTATCATTAGTTGTTCTTGGAATTGCTTGGGGTCTGGGCCCAGTAACTCCTCCCTTTAGGCTGAGGGGAGGGGCCTTTAGCTATGTGTAGGTTTGCGCCTGCACATCCCCACATTCCCAATAGATGTTGGTTCCCAGCACTCTGTCACACTGGCTCACTTGTCTCTAGCTTCCCCTTCCCCTCCTCCCTCTCGTCCCCCTATTTACCAACCATGTTAACCCAGTAGGCCCAGATGTGTTTGGTATCTGTAAACCCTTTTACTCCAGGTACAAAACAGAGTGAAGAATATATATATATAATATATATTTCCCTTATCTACACCTTAATCTATCTTTGCTTGCTTTTGTAAGCTCCCTCAATACAGTTAACCCCATCACTGACTGCAAAAGACAGACTGCTTGCTGCAGCTTCTGTCTGTGTCTCACTCACTCTGTGTGTCTCCTTAGCTTCCTGCCAACACCCAGCAAAATTTCCTGGGCATCTATTAAATATTCACCCAAATATCTTTCTTTAGGCCTTCATCCTTAAGTTTTTAGCATCCTCTTTGATCCCGTTTAAGGGAGGAAGGAGGATCATATGCTATTTCCCCAAGGACTCTTGATATTCCCTATGATAACTCCTTATGTTTACCATTTTTTCCCAAGGGACAGAGATGGCTATAAGGAAGGGTAAGGTAGAAGCACCAGATGAGAGCACCCCCTCTGTCATGCGGACTGCATTAGGAGGGGGGGCATTTGTGTTATTTGACA
>ML675603.1:93455071-93467659 GCA_007922155.1 Mesoclemmys tuberculata | reverse complement strand
CCCCCCCTCCTAATGCAGTCCGCATGACACCCTCCATCTGAAGATTTCTGTCAGCTAACACCAACTAGTATCAGTCCCCATATTTCTAGATGTCACATCCTCCAACCCCACTCCTCACAACACTCATGCTTCTTATTGGGCATCTGTAGTCTGTTGGAACAGTACAACACCCTCACCAGCACTTCAATTAACAGGAAAGCCTAAGAGAATCAAAGAGGGGATTAGTCATGAGTTTTTAAAAGTGATATTAAAGCAACATTTCACATTTTTCTGGTCAAATGTTGCAGTGTTGAATATAGAATCACAGAAATGTAGAGCTGGAAGGGAATTTAAGAGTTCAACAATCCATCCCCCCATTCTGAGACAGGATTAAGTATACCTAGACCGTCCCTGACAGATACTTGAACATAAAGTGAATAAGAAGTAGATTTTACATCCTATAGGTAGAGTTATATAAGAAGTAATCTATGGTTTACTTTGGCTGTCATTGTCCTGAGCCATCAAATTCTAAGAGGCTTTTCAGTTGGGAAAACTATTCAAACTTTCCATTGTGTTCTAATAAAGAGAATTAGGAGATGTTTAAAGCATCAACATGAATTTCACTCTTTTTCTTAGCAGGACAATACAGTGAATAAAACTAGATTAAATATAAATTCCTGACAAAAATTTGAGTTTGGTTTTTAAAAGTGGAAGAAAGTATATTAAAGCTGAAACTTTTTAATGACAGATATTTTGTAACATACCTAAAGGTAGCTGTTATTTCTGATCACACTTTAAATGGAGTAGTATTACAGCAAAAAAAGAAATAAATCAAAACATCCTTTAATTTCCCTGTCACCAAACTGTCTTTCATGCAGCAGAAATGAATGCGACTTCCTGGGGGGCAGAGAAGGAGGAGAAAAGTGAAACAGTAATTTCAAGATGAATTTTATAACATAAGTTTTTACTGAATTCCTTAATAAATCAAGTTTTTAATGCATCATTCTTTTAAAAAAAAAAAAAGTCAGTGGGCGAATGTATGACAGGTTCTCCCGGGTTACAACTTGGAACTGGGGTACCACTCTGCCCCCTTAACTCTCCAGCCTGGCCTTTGCTAGCAAGAATCAACAAACCCCTCCAGGTGCTGTTATCACTCATCACAGCAACATGTGAAGTCCCTCGTTCAGCTAGATTGCACAAATGCTCCCAGAGCTACTCACGAATCTCAAAGAAAAGGGCATTCACCAGTTCACCACAGCTCCCTGCCTGGCACCCCAAAGTTGTGCAATCTTGCCCTGCTTAGAAGCCTGTCCAGTATAAGTTTATTACCCAGTTTGCCCTCCCTCAGTGTGGAGAGGAGATACACAAGCTTTTATTAAGTTAGATGAGATTTTCCAAACAGTTCAACTGAAATGCACAGTTTTAGTTAAAATATAAAACAGATTTATGCATGAAGAAAGATGAATTTTAAATGACAATAAGTGGTAGACATAAGAGATCAGAAGTAGGCACCCAAAGAAAATAAAGAGAAACACACAATCTAAATCTTAAAATTTATAATACTAGGCAGTACCCAGATTAAGCAGTCCCCACCCCCACTAGATGTTATAGTTTTGTCATACACAAGGTTCTTCCTGAAGCTTGGAGACCAGTCTCCTGTTGAAGTCTTTGTTGCTCAGTGCTCTCATTGCTTCCAGCCTAGGTGGGGGAGGAGAAAGGGCAGAGCATGCAGCCCCTGTCCCTGATTTTATAACTTTAGACCTTGTGCCTAGTAGACATGTCCAGGTGGGTTCTGCTGAGTCTCAAGGTTGCCCATCCACTCTCTCCCTGGTGTAGTCTCATGCGAGTAAATCATAGAGTTGAGCAACTTCCATTGTATAGGTTTGTGCAACTGTCGTATTATAAATCCCTTGTATACTATTACAGATTCCCTGCTGGATTATAGTCACTTCACACCCTCCTGGGTGAAAATTTACAACATAATTCTTTTTAACTCTACAACAAAATGTCATAACTTGATACACACTAATGATACACATTTTGACATCACAATGGGTTTTAGTAGATTATGAGCTTTCATTAGATATCTTATATGGCATGCCTAGTATGAAGTAATACAATCATACAGGAATGATGAATAGGGTATTCATGGGGTGCTGCTTCAGGGTACAGTCTGTCACAGGATGCCATGAGTATAAACTAACAATTTTGGGATATTTTTATCAATCATTGTCCTACATATATTAAAGATATTTGCTGTTGATGAGGAATGATGTGAGGGCTCTAGTAAAATTCACTGGATATAAATGACAACATTGTTTACTCCCTCTCTTTATGGCTAGAGGCAGAAATGCAATCAATTAATAAGGACTCTGGATGGGGTAGGAGTAAACTGGTTTTTGGTTTTGAAATATGTCAAAATCTGATTTCATTGAACAACCATTAAAACCCCAGTTAGTTCTGACAAATGCCTTAACAGCTTCAACTCTGACATTATTATACCTTTGAATCTAAGATGTTTTTTAATTCCTATTTATTATTTCTGTTACTGGCACACCTAGAGACCCCAACCAAGAGTGATCCCATTGTGATATGCACCATACAAACACATATTGTGTCTCAGTCCCTCCCCAGAGAGTTTATAATCTAAACAGGCAAGAGATACAAAGGGTGGGAGAGGAAAGACACACACAAGAATGTTGCATAGTAAATCAATGCCCAAAATAAAAACTAGTTTCAGAGTCCAGTATAATGTTCTAGCCATGGGATCATTATGCATAAATGTTCAAAGACACAGCTCCTTATACTGTCTATTGCTTGTACCTCTGGTATAAAGACAACTTGATCTGGGTGACTCACTGTAAAAATGACTTTGTTTAATCAAGTAGTAATATTTTATACATAACAGATTACAAAAAAAAGTAAGACTTGCCGTTACTGAATTCTAATGAGTTCGCTTTCTAGATTTTGAGAACAAATTTCCTTCAGCCCTATGCATGGAGAAGAGGGGAAGATGTTTTTCTTGATGCAATTATTTAATTGAAATCGGCTGAAATAAATTTTACTTGCCTTACACAAAGAGACCCATTAACATCAATGGGACTAAGTATATAAGAAAGATAAGCAGATAGCCCCCCCCAAGGGAAGGCTGTAAGTCTACTTTTGGAAGGTCTGAGCACCCACAATTCAATGGGGCATGCAGGTGCATGCACTTTGGAAAAATCAGACTTCTATTTTTAGTATTAATCTTAGAACCCTCAAACTTTCTGCTCCCCAAGTCCAATTCTCAGTTAAATTCCAAATAACTCATTTTTTTTTTAAATTTATTTTGAGACTAGTAACCATCTTAGGTGGACTCTTATCTGATAACATTCCATCTCTAACTAATACAAAGGGGAAGGGCTCAAATTTTCAATGTATTATTCATAGGAATGCCCAGATGCCTTGAATAGGTTGGGGTACTTTGTGTTATGTACTTGTCAAGGCCATGGGTCTCAAACCCTAGTTCAAACGGTCTTAGGAGTCTGTACATTCCAACCTCCCAACAATTACCAGAACTCAAAGCACACTTCCAAAAGAGGAATCTAGTCCTGGACTCTGACTGGTGGAACTCCAGGAGTCCTGACTGGTTCCCTGCTTCTATTTAAACTAAGTAGAGGAGCAGGAAGTTGTCCATGCAACTGAGTTTGCCTGCACTACCTGTTCCTTCTGCCTAACTCTGATCTCCTGACCCTGCCTGATGCCTGTCTCTTGCTCTGCCCTTCAGCACTGTCTCAAACTCTGATCTCCTTGTATCCTGACTTGGCAAGCCTCCTGGCTGCCAACTCACATTCTGACCACCAAGCTTGACTGCCCACATCCCAGTTGTAACATTACTGTACAAATATATAATAAACACTGTCCTTGCCCACAAAGGCTTACAATTCCAATGCTATCAAGCCTGCAGATAAAACTGCCATTGAGCATCTGTTGCTACAACATACATGCTGCATGTTTTTTCCCCATACATGACTGCAGAATGTGGCCCATGGATTATGGTAAGCCATGTCTCAAAAGGACAGCATGATTACATAATATTGTTCAAAATATTGTTTAACCAGGAGTGTATACCTTGGATAACGCAACATGAAAATAGGCATTGCTTTGTGTATTCGGTGCATACTCTTTCAGCTTATTTGAGTTAGAAATGTATTTTAATTTTAAACGGTATTTGGAGAAATTATTAGTTTGACATCAGTGAAGAAGTCCTGATGAGACTTATCCCATTTGAAAGTCAAATGAAGATGAGGAAGATACATGACAGCAACTGGCCCAAAAAGATCAAAATTCACACACAGAGAGACTGAGAATTTTATAAATAAGATTTTTGAACAAAGTTATTGCAACATTTTACACAATTTACAATCAATTGATCATTTGGGTTATTTGTGATGGTTTTTCCATACCTCATCCAAACTATCTGAACTGACCCTCTTTCTGCAGAAGTGGGGAAAGTGCTGAACATTTCCTGGGGAACTCCTTCAACACCTACCCTGGGCTCAACTCTATTCTCATTAAAGTTAGAGGGAGCAGGAGCAGGACTGGCCCAATGTTGGTGGTAACTTGTGAGTACTCACTATCTTGAAGGTTCAGAATCCCTGAGATGTGAGATTTCCTGAATTTTCTACAATTGCTCAGAAACATAGTTCCACATGTATGGAATGGGATAAAGGAGACAAGAGAATAATTAAAACATTAGAAAACATACCTTATAATGGTAGACTCAAGGGACTCCATCTATTTAGCTTAATAAAGGGAAGTTTAAGAGATGACTTGGTTACGGTCTATAAGTAGCTACATGGGAACAAATATGGGCTCTGCAGTATAGCAGAGAAAGTTATAATATGATACAATGACTGGAAGTTGAAGCTGGCAGATTCAGACTGGGGAAAAAAAGCATACATTTTTAATAGTGAGTAATTTAACCATTTGAACAACTTACCAAGGGTTGTGATGGAGTCTCCATCACTGACCCATTTTAAATCAAGATTGGATGTTTTTCTACAAAATGTGCTCTATTAATTATTTATTTTGCATGGCCCATGTTATACAGAAAGTCAGACTAGATCATCGCTTTTTGTCCTTGAAATCTTTGAATAATAATAGTTCCTTTCTCCATCCCTTTGTCTGCTGTATCTATTTAGACTGGAATTTCTTCAAAACAGTGACTCTCTTGTGTTTTGTATTAAGGTAGTGCCTACCAAAATAAGCTCCATTGCTCTAGACATTGTACAAACAACAAGAAGAAACAGTTGGACAGAGGTAATATGGGAACATCCTTTTTGATGGTATTTTGGCTTTCTTGTTTCCATCCCCAGCTGGAACTGGAAAATATGGACACACCCCAAAGTTATTTTAATACTCAACCAAATTTTTAACTATACTGAAATTTCTGTTTAAGATTTGGATCTATTTTAACTGAACAGGCTTGAGAATGTCTTGTACACAAGTTCCGGATATTAACAAATCATACTTCTAGGTGCAAATTTGTAAATGTCTTGTTCTCTTTTTTAAAACAATTATGATCTATAGCAAAATTACAGAATTCACAATACAGTAATTATCTTTACTCACTGAGCTGGGTGAGTGAAAACTTCATGTCAATGACCCTCTATATATTCTTCTGCCATACTGCAAGCTTTTCTAGAAATCATATTTCAAATTCAAAGATAAAATTAAATCCCTGACTCACTGCTTCTTCCTCTGAAACCTTTCTGCTTGAAAAAAATCATCTGAAAAAGTTCATACTTTCAAAAAGTGTGATCACAGCTATGAATTCTATTGTTGAATCTTGCTGTCCTTTTAATAAATGGTTTATTACAATCTGAGAACCATATTCTTCACTCCTTTATGATGGCCTAAATCTGGAACTACTTGGAGTTACAGAATGGAAGTACTGTAGAGGGTGGAGGAGGAATTTTCTACCAGAAAACCTGATAGGACTGATTCTACACTAAGTCAACAAAATAGAATGTATTGTAGAATTGCAGGGTGAGTTTTCATTGCTTTGGATCCAAATGAACTTCCATTTAATTTAATGGGAGCTTCCTCACTTTTTGAACTAAATGAATAGCCTAGCCAAGTAACGAGTGCAAATCCCTGATGAGTGCCATTGGTTGGAGATTCAGGACCAGATTCTGATCTGTTATACCTAATGTCAGTTTAGAGTAACACATTGAACATTTCTGCTTCTAAATAGCCATACTGAACTTCCTGCTTTCTAGAAACATGGAAATAAACTTCCCAATTGTTGTAACAGATTGCTCCATTTTAAAATTAGAATGACCCAACTCCATTTAAGATAAATATTAAGAAATGTTTTGCAATTAATGGTCCTTTGTCAACAGCACACATGTTCTGTAGCACACGTATCAGAAAGCAAGCTATTCCCGAATAATTAGCAATCAGGAGTTGAAACCTATCAGCAGATAAGGGGCAGTAAATACCTGTTGACAGTTAAGAAACAGAATCTGCTGCAACAAGAAACCAGCCCAGCAACAGTAAGTCCCCCCCCCCCCAAAGACGTGGGACGTGCAGGTTGAACAGTAGCTAAAACTTCATAATTGGCTAATAAGCAGGCGTATGTGCCGAGAAAAGGGAATAAAAGGTGATCAAATACAGGAAATAAACAGAGAAGCCTCGCATCACAAGGGGTGTACCAGAATCGCACTATATGGAAGGTCTGATCAGCCAGACCTTCTCTCCCCAGCTCGCTGCTCCAACCTAAGTGTAGGGTGTGTGGCTGAGAAACCTGAGTGTAAAGGTAATAAAGATTTCATTCAGACAAAATCCCAGGAAGTAACCTAGGTAATATAGCATTTGTTGTCTTGTTGATGACAAACCCACTGTTGAAGTAAGAATAATTGTGTAAGTATAACCCTGTAGAGTAAGTTAACCTTATAAGTATAATCATATAATTGTAATTGTGATTGTGTTGCGAGCAGTTGTTGTATTAGACAAGAATTAATGTTGATTTGCAAATTGTAATTGTTGATTTATAGATTGTTAGAAGTAAAACAAAATTGTAAGCAATCCTTGTCGCTCCTTATTGAGGGATCTATAATCAAACCTGACACAATCTGGCTTGTTGTCACCATACCCATCATACACAGTACTATAAGAGAGGCTCTCCTTGCCGCTGTTCTAACTTTTCATTCATCCCATTCAGTGTTATGGGTAACTCTGCCTCTATCTACATCTCTTATTTCATTTCCCCCACTTCCCAAATGGCCAGTTGGTTCTGCCAATTCAGCCAGAAAACTCTTTGTCTCCATTTTCCCTTCATTGCAGCCACTGTGCTTTGGATTCATTCCCTCCCCCTGTGACCTTCGTACCTCATTCTTTATTTCCCCCCTCAAATCTTCCTCCTTCCTTATGGCTCACAAAGAGAACACTAATTTGGTAGAATTTTCAAGAGTGTTTAAGTCACTCAGGAGCCTAAATCTCATTGAAAATCAATAGGACTTAAGCACCTAAGTGTGCAAGTCACTTGTGCAAATGACATTTGGGTGCTTGTGAAAATTTTACCCTGTCTCTATAAAAAGAGTTGTCACCCACTCACTATTATTTAAAAAAAAAAATTAAGACTGAGCTGTCCTCTGTGCCTGCCAGTGCCATTTGTCTTTACTGCTGGCTATATAGAGCTCAACACTGACCATTTTGGGGCACCACAGAGCTACCTCCTTAAGGAGGCACAGTAGAAGTTATGGCTGCTGCAACACCTCTTAAAGGGCTTGTGGCAGATGCTATCCAAATAGCAGGGAAGTGTGCATCATGCCAGAGAGTCCTCAGGGGAATGCAGCAGGGAGAACTTTTGTGGACGGCTATTGTGAAGTTACAGGGGAGAGGTTATAGGACCCCACCCCTGCCCACACACACACCTGTGCACTCACAAGTTGACTAAAATTGTACATGCTTCAGTGTAGGCTTTGTATGTTCTCCTGTTTCTTGTTCGGTGCAAATCATGTAATCAGCACTTTATAAATATTACATTCCATTCAATGATGTAAGTCCTCTGTATTGTTTACCTATGCTTTGATGTAAAGAAAGAGTCACTGTCTTGACTATCAGCAAGAAGAAAAAATCCTTTCCCCTGCACCAATGTGTTACACAAATTGGAAATTTTATTCTTCTGTGTACAAAGCAGAGATTACTCTTTAGTTTACCTCAGGCAACTGGTACAACAAAAAGCTGAGATGAGTGAGAGACACAGAACAACACTGGGTGATCCTTGAACATACTCAATGGTTTAGCCTTGATACCATACACAGTGATGACCTTATATAGCCAGTACAGTAAGCAAATTCCTTTGGAAACATAGTGGTGGGTGGTAGTAGAATGAAAAGCCTAAAGG
This sequence comes from Mesoclemmys tuberculata, assembly GCA_007922155.1. Classification (NCBI taxonomy): domain Eukaryota; kingdom Metazoa; phylum Chordata; order Testudines; family Chelidae; genus Mesoclemmys; species Mesoclemmys tuberculata. The sequence goes on along the minus strand of ML675603.1, from coordinate 93,459,288 downwards.
TGCCATTCTGTGGTTACAGTTATTTTAATTTCATCCCAGTGAATTGCAAATAGGGGCCAGCTGTGGAGCTTACTTTTTAGCTGAATAGAGCATGATGAATGAAGAAAATCCCAGTACGATATATAGCCCTTTCCATATTTCTAAAGAATGCTTTCAAGAAAGGATGAATATCCCAGTGTGGAAATGATATTAGTCCAAATATTATTTATGGCAAATGAGATTTACTGTTTGGGGGTGGGGGAGACTCTCTAACAAATTTGCAACACAAAGGATTTTTAAAATACATTCATGTTGCAACTGCATTTCTGTGACTTTTTTAAAAAGCCTTAATCTCTTCTTAAAGTAAATGCTACCTAATGCTCATATACACTTCATACAAGTGAGTAATATCTATATTGTATATTGATCATATCATAGAGACACACATACGCGAACCTACGTTTTCTCCTTCTACAGTATCTCATTCAGATTCTATACCATCTCTATGCTCTTCTATAATGTTAATTAAATATCACAAATCTCAGAACATTGGAGTTGGCTCTCTGTTCTCATGTCATTTTTATCCTCTGAATGAAGGCTGATGCTCTGTGATGTCAGTTTTGCTAGATAAAACCTAGCATCATCTTAACAATGTAGAGCAGAATTTCTAGAGCAGAATTTCTAGAAAAAGTCCATTGGCAACTTTCCAGGGGCTACATCCCACATCATTAAGTGTGGTGCTGGGTGCAAGACCATTACTTAGCATGAATCCGTATAACAAAACAATAACAATAATAATGTGAATGAAAGGAATAATTTATCGAATTTATTCTGTCTGCTTTTTTAAAGAAGATAGATGTACACCACTGAATCATCTTTTACTGATGTCTGCTGATTCCCTCAGCTTCCTCCTTACATCCTGATGGCCTAATATCCTGACACATATTGCAGATGAAAGAGAAGAAAAAGGAATTAACTGCTAAATTAGTTTCCCAAATGCCCTCAATCTAAACCCTGAAGGAATTAAACAGTTTGCCTTTTTTCACTCACCTACATCAACTTCATGATGACTAAATCTAGGAAGGCTCTCCCCAAAGTCTTCCAGTGTGTTAGGGAATTTCACTCTGGTGAATTCAAACTGTGCATTCACATTTCAGCATCTCTCCCATGGGCTCTTACTGATTTATTACATATCTGTTACTTAGTGGCAATATTTTTTCTTTTGGCTTATCTGTCCTGTATGCTTCCAAATGTGAGAGATCAGAAGAAAAGTTAATAATAGAATATCTTTAAATGATAAAGATGGAATATGGTGTGGGGGACCTGTGTTAATTTTGTCATGGTCATGCAATTCCTAGGCCATCCGGGGTCTCTCCCTTACACAAATCAGAAAAGCTGGGTTTATAGTGGTGTAAAGGAGTCATAATGACCCCCAGACCATAGTGTGCCAAGATAAGCAGCTGTACAAAGTGTGATAAGTGCTTATATCTCCACTCTGTGTCTTGGTAAAATGGTGGGTTAGGAGTGCTGATGTTGAAGTGGGTAGAAGCTGATGATAGCACTATAATTTTGCTTCAGGGACAGAGAGCGAGACAAGCTAATAACAGACAACGAAATGAAAAGGCCAGATTTCCAAATCTTCCAGCTGCAGGGGAGCTGCTGTACAGCATGTGTGAAGAATCACTTGCCAAGTTTACCCTGGAACTGTTTGAAAGGATGCTGTCAGGTGCCATTATGGCTCTATACACAAGGCATGACAAGTTTCAGCAGAGGTAACAGACTATCTTGCTGCTTGGTTAGTGGACAAATTCTTCTAGCTGGCCAGTACAAATTGGGCAAAGATCATGCAAAACTCAAGCAATACCTCAAAGAGTAAATTCTTACAAGCTGCTCCCCAGGTGCTAGCACAGGTGCTCCTCCTTGATCCACACTGGAAGCAAGAGGGCTGAGAACACAGCCTGAGCACAAAGTCTAGTCACGTGCTTATCCATCAAGTTCAATCACAAGCCATATTTATTTGTTTTACACCTTGAAAAGTTCTCCTGTATGTGGTGGCATGAAGAAAATATTCTGGAGATAGGAATCTGATAACAAAACCATGGACAGTGGGCATAAGAAAGGTATGCTAATGTAACTAATGCTAATGTAATGTAAGCCAGGATATTTTAAGATAGTTCTGTTCTGTAAGAAAGGAGCATGCAACATAAGCAACCAGAGGCCTGGTACTCTCTTGGTCAAGTGTCCTGGCCTCTCACAAGAAAGACTGCTCAGCATGGGGAAGTGAGTATCCTTCAACTGATAAGGACAAGGGGGCATAGCACCTTTTGTGGAACTCATGTCAGTTTGTGGCCAATGACTGCACAACCACCACTCACACCCTCACCAATTAATTCAGTGCAGATAGAGGTAGCCACATGGATTTATTAATTACTGCTGATATGTCTGTGGCCTCATCAGCTTGCCTCAGTCTAGAGTACAAATTGATCCTGTATTCTCCATGATATATGCCTGTCCCCTAGCCTATACCTGTAACTCGCTTGCTCCATCATCTCTTCTGGATAAAGTAACGAAGCATGTACAAGTGTGTCTGGCTCAGATCCCCCTGGTGAGAGCTGGCTACCACTTCTTAGTTAGGCTTTTTGGTAATTACACTGCTGCCAAAGAAGAAAATAATGCACAAGGCCCTTAATCCCGCCCCTAGGTAACAGTAAATGTACACCCTGGATGACTACATTTATTACTCTCCATTCCTCACCCACAATATCAATAAAATATATCCATTTGCACAATAACCTATACATTTCACAAATTCAGAAGAAACCGTGGGCAACCATTTCTGTCTGGGCTGTGTGAGGGTGGGAGTTTAATATTTCTAGGCCTTCCAGCATCATGCATCCTTCTAGCATCAGAGCAAAAGCACTGTCACACAGCATGTCCCTTGCTAGAATAATCTGTGTCCCTTGGGTATTACTGGTGTGGGTCTGTGTATGCATGTTATGTGTCATATAGGGACACGCAGCCTGTATGAACCCCTGTAGGGTGTTGTTGCCTAATGACCTTCTCTTGTGTTTCTGGCTTAGTCTTGCCTTTGCCATAACTAATTTCTGAGCACCTGAAGCAGCCCTCAAGTGTCCCATAGTACTTCTGAAAATACTTTCTGGGTGCTCAATTCCCATAACTATGCCCCAAACTCTTCTACTCGTGTACAGTTCCTAGGTTGCTCAGACAGCTTGGGCAGGCCCACAGCTCCACAACAAAAACCCCCTGAATCTCCCAGTTCCATTGTCAGTGTGCCTGGTTTTCAAATGGTTATTTGCACCCACTCCGCCTTTTGAAAATCCTGTTCCTAATTTGCAATGAAGTCCGTATAAGGGGGAGGGGGAGAACAATACATGCAACAGCCCCTGTACCTTTGGAAACAATTTACAGTGCCCAGTTATTCTCAGTTATTAGATGCCCCAGTTTTGAAGTCTTTTCTTTAAAGCATTGCCAGAAATTGGAGGGAATTCTGCATTAACACCACCCCATAGGCTATTGCATAATCAAATATAGATATAAGGTGAGGCATTGATGGTGCTGCATTTGGAGTATTGTGTCCAGTTTTGGGCCCCCAACTACAAAAAGGATGTGGACAAGTTGGAGACAGTCAGGGGAGGACAACAAAAATGATTAGGGGGCTGGAGCACAAGATTTATGAGAAGCAGCGTTCTGTTGTTTTCGTTGTTGGGTCTGTCCTGTAGTAGGTGACTTCTGGGTATCCATCTGGCTCTGTCAAGCTGTTTCTTCACTTCCGAAGGTGGGTATTGTAGTTTTAAGAACACTTGATAGAAATCCTGTATGTCTTTTTGTCTCTGTCTAAGGGATTGGAGCAAATGCGGTTGTATCTTAGTGCTTGGCTGTAGACAATGGATTGTGTGAAGTGTCCTAGGTGGAAGCTGGAGGCATGTAGGTACGTATAGTGGTCAATGGGTTTTCAGTATAAGGTGGTGTTTTATGTGGCCATCACTTATTTGCAATCTAGTGTCCAGGAAGTGGATTTCTTGTGTGGACTGGTCCAGACTAAGGTTGATGGTGGGGTGAAAATTGTTGAAATCCTGGTGGAATTCTTCAAGGGACTCTTTTCTCCATGGGTCCAGATGATGAAAATGTCATCAATGTAGCGTAGGTAGAGGAGGGGCACTTTGGACAAGAGTTGAGCAAGCATTGTTCTAAGTCAGCCATGATAATGTTGGCCATGC
>ML675603.1:93441897-93454671 GCA_007922155.1 Mesoclemmys tuberculata | reverse complement strand
ATGCAGGTATCTACAGCCGTGCTGCTGACTTGAAGATATAAATCCTCTCCAAATCTGAAATGGCTTATAGGTGAGGACAAAGTCACAAAGTTCAGCTATCAGGTGTGCTGTGCCATTATTGGGGATACTGTTCATGATTCATGATGGCTAGTAGACCATCTTTGTGTGGAATGTCGGTATAGAGAGCTGCTACATCCATAGGGGCCAGGATGGCCAGGAAGATGACCAATGGATTGTAGCTTTCTCAGGAAGTCGGTGGTATTCCAAAGATAGTTAGGAGTACTAGTAGCGTAGGGCCTGAAGAGAGAGTACACATACCCTAATAACCCTGCTGTCAGAGTGTCAATGCCCAAGATGATGGAGTGTCCAGGATGCCTGGGTTTGTGAATTTTGGGTAGCAGATAGAATATCCCTGGTTGGGGCTCTAGGGGTGTATCTGTTGTAGCAAACTCCTGCTTCCCCCTGGTGGATCTCACACTTTAGCTCTGCTGTTTGTGGTCATGATGCCCTCAACTACCTCATCTCCCCTGACTGTAGCAGAGCTCTGTCTCCTGACCTGGGAAAGAACCTTCTTCAGCAGCTGCCTCAGACCTTCTGGCAGCTTTTCCTGCCTGTTTCCTCCTCTTCCTTTATGGAAGGCAGGGTTTAAATACCCCTGGCCTGGTACTTCATTGGGTGCAGGTGCCGTTAATTGCCCTGCTGTGCTCTTCCCTCTTCCTGCCAGGCAGAGGGTTTTTAACCCTTTCGGGCGCTCATACTGGCCCAGGTATACTCTTTTGTAGCCATCTGGCCTGACTTTACCACACTGTGTAGATTTGTTCCTATGCTTCTTCAGGCAGTTTCATGAGCAGATGTTGTTGTTTCTTTTGGTATTCCTCAGTGGGATCAGAGGACAATGGCCTGTAGAATGTGGTGTTGGAGAGTTGTCTAGCAGCTTCTTGTTCATAATCTGACCTATTCATGATGACTGTCATACCTCCTTTGTCAGCCTCTTTGATTATAATGTCAGAGGTTTTTTTGAGGCTGTGAACGGCATTGCGTTCTGCATGGCTGAGGTTATGGGACAGGTGTTGCTGCTTGTCTACAACTTCAGCCTGTGCATGTTGGTGGAAGTCTATGTAAAAGTCTAGTCTGTGGTTTCGACTATCAAGAGGAGTCCATGCAGAGTTCTTCTTCTTGCTGTGTTGGTGGGAAGGTATCTGAGGGTTAGTGTGCTGTCCAGTGGTGTGGTGGAAATATTCCTTGAGTCAGAGATGGTAAAAGTAGGCTTCCAGGTTACCACAGAACTATATTATGTGCGTGGGGGTGGTGGGGCATAAAGAGTCCCCAAGATAGAACAGACTCTTCTGTCAGAAGAAGTGTGTAGTTGGATAGGTTTACAATATTGTTGGGTGAGTTCATGGTATCACTGTTGTGATCCCTTGTGACATGTAAGAGTTTAGATAGTTTAGTGTCCTTTTTCCTCTGTATCGAAGCAAAGTGTGTGCTGTAAATGGTCTATCTTATCTTAGTAAAGATCAACCATATGGAAGTTTATGTGGAGGTTTGGTTTTTTATGAGAATCTCCAGTATTGAGAACTCTTTCTTGTTTCTTTTTTCTGATGTGGTTGCAGAATTTACACCCCTGTCAAACCAGTACATGTGAGGTCTGACCTAGTGACCAGAGGAGGAGTCAGGCCAGGACAGAGTCGAAGACAGGTCAGAGGGCAAAAACCAAGAGTCAAGCCTCAGGTGGTGGGCAGGGTCAGCTTACCAGGATATCAGAAGCTGGAGTCAAATATGAGAACAGAACCACAGGTTAATAACTAGAGAGTCAGGCCAAATCAGGAAACCAGGATGTCAGGTTTTGCCAAATCTCAGATCCATAAGATTCTTCTTATACTTCCTTTCTCATAATATTAGATAAAGGCTCATACCTATCAGGAAGCTTCACTTTTACCTTCCTTACAAGCAGTATCCTCTATCCTTGCTGGGCTGCTGCACAGAAATATTCCTGTTTTGCAGCAAATTCCACAGTTTCATAAAATGCCTTTGCCCACTTTTAATTTGCAAGTCCAGTGCAGAAGGGCATCAGTGGTTTGGTCCATTGCTAATTTATCCATGTATTTGCTCTGGAACAAAGATATAACAAATACACTAGTTTTTTCATGTTTTCTGCTAGTTCGGATGAAATCATCTTTTTCTTCCTTCAAGCTGGGCTCTGTCCAGCTCACACTGATGGATGGCCCCCAACCACATATCAAGTGTTTGTATTAGGGCTAGATAACTCCATCTCCTTTTGAGGTTATTCAGGGACCAATACCAGGAAGTATTTTGGATTTACAAAACTAGTTTCAATTTGAAAATTATTTTCTTTCTGCATTTTAAAGTCCTGGATTCATAGAACAATAGAACCATAAGGTTAGAAGGGATTTCAAGGGTCATCTAGTCTAACCTCCTGCCAAGAGGCAGGCTTTGTTGTGTCTAAACCATCCAAGACAGATGGGTATCCAGCCTCTTTTTGAAAACATCTAGTAAAGAAGATTCCACAGCTTCCCTAGGCAGCTTGTTCCATTGTCCTACTATTCTTACAGTTAGGAAGTTCTTTCTGAGTGTAAGACTTCTGGCCCGTCCTGGTCAGCAGTGTCCTGGCCCTTCCTCATATTTAGGTCTTGAGGCTGGGCCCAGCACCTTCAGTTTGGGGAATTATTGCCTCCATGGCAGCCCATGGAGTCTATCACCCCGGCCCTGGGGAGGGTGGGCGAGCCAATCAGTTTATCGCCCCGTCCCTGGGGAGGGTTGTCGGGGCTAGGATTACTCCTTGGCTGTCTAGGGACGGGAAGGGGGGTGGGGGACGCAGGCCCACCCGACTCCACTGTGTCCCAGCCCAGGGTCCTACCAGCAGCACGAGGTGACTGCTGCTGGGTCACAGGAGCTCCAGCTGCAACACGCTGAATTAGGTTCGGCCCCTGTCTCAGCCACCACCAGTGGCCTCCCTGGGCCACTTCCTCTCACCCAACCCTGCAGTACCTGCATCCACGTAGGGCCCTCAGGGGCACAGGGGGAGATGGTGAGCAGGCGTCTGGCTAGGCCTTCACTGTCAGTGGGTGGTAGGTCCGGGAACTCCTGGAGGTCGTCAGCCAAGGGTAGCTCCTCCAGGTCGCAGGGCCCCGAGGGTTCCCGTGGACGGTCGGGGTCTCCACACGCTGGGGAGAGGTTGTCCACACCAGGTAACTCCTCCAGGTCGGGACTGGCCTCCGGAGGTCTCTTTCTCTCCAGGTGGCGAGAGTCCTGTCCCCAGCTGCTGGGGTCCGGCAGCCCACCCCCCTCCATGGGGCTGGGCGGCCCCCTCCGGCCACTTGGGCCTGGCAGCTCTACCTGGTCCCTTGGCTCCGGCTGCTCCCACCAGTCGTCCGGCTTGGGTAGATCCGGCCGGTCCCACCAGCTTCCGTCGGCCGTAGGGTTGTCTGGATCAGTCTCGTGATCTGGGTCAGGCCTGGGCCGCTGCCTCCTGGGAGGCACATCTGTCTCTGGCAGCAGCTTCCCCTGTCTGAGCTGCTAGGCCTGCCTTTTATACTTCCTTCCTGTGCTCTGATCCCGCCCCTTTGCTTCTGGGTGTCTCGGCTCGCAGAGCCCGGTTCTGTCCACCAGGGGCACGGTGAGCCCTCCTCAGACCCAGGCTCGGCGGCCGGCCAGAGCAGCTTGTTACACTGAGATTTAATTTAAATCTGCTATGGTGTAGTTTGAACTCATTAGTCCATTGCTGCTTCTCCTGCCCTCTGACAAAAGAGAACAATTTTTCTTCATCTTTCTTACTGCAGCCTTTCAAGTGTTTGAGGACTGCTATCATGTCCCCTCTTAATCATCTCTTTTTCCAAACTGAACGTACCCAGTTCCTTCAGCCTTTGCTTATATGGCTTCCATTCCATCCCTTTGATCATTGGCTCTCGATCCTTTTCCAGTTTCTCTACATCCTTTCTAGACAGCAGTGACCCAAATTGGACATAGTACTCCAGCTGAGACCTAACCAGTGCTGAATAGAGTGGCACTATCCTCTCCCATGACTTGCATGACATACTCAGCTAATGCAACCCAAAAGTGCATTTCCTTTTTTTGCAACTGCATAGCTTTGTTGACTCATGTTGAAGTTGTGATCCATCATAACTCGCAGATCCTTCTCAACAGTGCTGCTGCCAAACCAGCTATCCCCCTGCTTTAGGGTTTCCTTTCCTTTAGGGAGATTCAGTTAGCAATGTTTTTCTAGGGAAACTTGAGCAGGATTTAATATAAGTAATTAAAATAAAGGAAACATGTGCAATATACTAGGTACAGAAGACCCCATTTTCCAAGAGATGGCATAAGATGGCATAAGTGGTGTCCTCCCTTAAATAGTAATGTATTGCATATTTTCCCTGCTATGTTGTTTCTCTAATCGTTTCTGCAGTCTCTCAGTATTTAGTTTTCACTCCGCCCCCCTTTGCTTTGTTTTTTACATTGTTTTTTTTCTTCTCTGTGCAGAAACTCTGCTAAGCAAATGTAAACCCAACAGACGTGTTGCTCCAGTTGAACTTTCAAACTTCCTATGCCTGACTGGGTTTGAAATTAATCAATCAAAAAATGAGTTCACTTTTCTTGAATTGGCAGAAGTGCAAACTAGGGAGAACCAGTCCTATTAAATGATGGTACAGTGAAATTAATGAACCATAAGAACTAATCACAAGTCTCTAATGATAGCCCTTAACTTCAGGGAAACAGCCTGACACTAAGATAAAGAAAATTAAACAAATCATTATAAGGGAGAAAGCTTAGTTACCTGGTTAGCCTCACACTTTTTGCTAAAATTTGGACTAATAAACTGCAATTAGCAGATATATTGGGTAAATTCATGTTGGGTTTACGTTTCATTATGACAAATAACTTTCTGATAAATTCCAGTCAAATGGTTCTGCCAATTCAGTCCTTGCAAATCCCCGTGGCAGGCAATAACCAGGTAAAACAGTTGCTATGTAAGTGATTTTCTAGAGTGTATATTTTGTTCCAGTTCAGTGTAACAGAAAATATTTTTTGGGAAAAAAAATTTGGTAAAGAATCAAAATTGGTTTTCCTAGGCCAACAAATTACATAGCTTTCCCTGTTCTCTTACTGCACAAGCTCAAAATTAGGGACTGGCAATTCTCATATACCAATTTCAAACAGGGAAGACATCTTTACAGGAAACAGAAAGTCTTCAATTAGTTCTTGTGTATCACCCATTATTCTGGTTAAGAAAAAGGATTACTGCATCAGACTTTGTTGATTCTATCATAGGAATATTATGAAGAGACTTTTTGAAGAATACTCCTGCCTTCCATGTCATGAATATTTCAATCACTGGAAACTGGGTCAGTTTGGTTTTCCACACTAGGGGGCAAATCTTTAGCTGGTGTAAATTGTCATAGCTTCACTGGAGTATTGGACACCATTGAAACTGACAATTTATATCAGCTGAGGATCTACCCCCGTACCTGGACATTTGGAGGTAGATTTAAAATACAATGGGAAGATTACACTCAGAGCAGGACCATGTTAGTAGCAATTTGAATGTTTCTTTTCATGCTATATATTTAATTTGTGACCTTTAAGTCACAAATTTGGGGGATGTTTTTTGGCATTTTCCTCCATCTTCCTTTTTGTTACATCTTCATGACTTCCTGGAAAATATATGTATATAAAAACACACATTTTAGAGTAAGGGCAGATAACAATGTCACTTTTGCCATGTTGTCTTATGGACCTCTGGTTCTGATTGGCCCTTTTAGTTGCTACTGGAATAAAAATAGTCATTAAAGATATTCAAAAAACATTAATAACATTTGGTGAAATTTCTGACATTCCTCCACCCCACATGCACACTTTTTATTAATATTCAAAGTTTAAAACAGATTTCAACAAAGTTTTGACATTTCAAAAACTTCCAACCAAATCTGAAAACAGCAGAAATAATGAACAGTTTCAAATTAAAACTGAGTTGTTACAAATCAAAATTATTTTTGGTCATTTAATCTTCGGTGAGGAAAGAATAGCCACTGAGGGGAAAAAATACAGTGAGTAAATGCAGAGCTGATCAACTCCCCAAACACTTCCAATTGTTGATACTGGACACTTTGTGATCATTGTGGATACTAGTGAGACGGTACGCTCGATATGTAGATCAATAAGGTTTAATGTGCAAGGTTTTCTATAATTATACTAGTTAGATACCAAGCCTAAAATTAATTACAATATATCATAGTCACTAAGCCTGGAGAGCTAAGCAGTTACTCAGAAGGCTGTATACAAGAACGGCTTTCTTCAGGGGCTCTGCCAGGGACTCAGTGGATCCTCTGGTCCAACCAGCAGCACCTCCCGTGGAGACAGGTGTTGATGGAGCACCCCCCTTTGTGATCAAAGAAGCATTTCTTTACAGAATTATAAAATAAGATTGTGACCATTCAGCTGTTTTCTTTTCCTTATTTTAAAACTATTCGTATTAGGTACAGGGTAAAATTTACTAATCTGACAGTTATATTGGATGCCTACACTGAGTTGTCTTCAATGGGCCTGATTTTCACAGGATGGATGCTCAGACTTCTCTGATGTGTCCTTCATTGGAGAGCTAAAAATGGAGGCACACAAAATCACTAGTCCCTTTTGCAAATTTGTAATCTTAAATGACAGTCTAAATCTATTTTCAAAAGTGACAGTCACCTAGCCTCTTAAATTCTATTGACTTTCAATGAGACGTACACCCCTAAGGGCCAGGTTTTCAAAGGTATTTAGGTCAGATAGTTCATTTCAATAGACTTCACCTGCTAAGCACTTTACTAAGTGCTTGTCACTTTTGAAAATAGGATTTAGGAACCTAAATCACTTCAGATGCAAACATTTGATGATTTGGTGAAGCTTTGTCTGAACAAAGAACTCCAAAGGGTTGTGGCATTTAAAAGCAAGACCATGCATGTAGTAGAAAGAAATTATTGTACCACTTAAAAGGCATTTTTGAGTGTAATTAAAGCCATTTGCCATTTTAGTATAAGATATTTTCTAATCAGAACTGTTCAAGTAGCTTTACAATGGCTTTTTAAAACCAAAATTACCTAGTGAGAGTTGCAAAATTTCACAGGAAATTTCACAAAAAATCACAGGAATGTGATTACCAGTCCCTTTCTCACACACAGACAGAATAATGCTGATGTTTTGTCTGTACATTCCCATGAGGGGAAGTGGACAATTGCAAATACTTCCCTATTCAGGATAGGAATAAATTGATTGGACTTGCTTTGGCAGTGGTCAGCTATTATTAGAAGACATAGAAACCTATTCAAACTCCATGTATCTTTTTGCCTAAGCACTTGAAGGCATAAAATTCAGTTCTGTTATGCCGAGAGATGCTGCAATCTGAGCGCAACCGCTGTCCAGTTGCTTCACTACCACAAGATGCTGACCTGATAACAGAGCTCAGGAGATTTCCAGCTTCCCTGATTAGCAAATTCAGATCACAGGCACCCTTTTTACTCTGTCTGCACCAGGTATATCTTCCCAAGTCCTTGCACTTTTCATATTCATATCAGAGTTGTATTAACAAGCAGTAATAATTTGTGTCCCTGACAAGCAGGGACAGCCCATCTGCCTAGACTAACATACAGCATGAGAAATGTTCTCAGTTGACACTGGCAGAAAGAGGAGCAAAGGAAAAAGTTGGATTAATTTATAATTTAAGAGAATCTGCTGTACTCTCTCATTTCTAAAAATGCTGGTAATGAGCCAGGTGGCCACTCCCACCAAATATGAGTGGTTAAATGGGGTTCTAGTCACTCGCCCTCACAAGGAACATTAATGAGTACAGGGATGAGACCAGGAGAGAAGGGGAATTGAAGGGATAGGGAAACAGGGGCAAGATAAAGGTTCCCAGCTGACTCCTCTTAGAAGTTAACATGGAGACTTGGATTTATAGCATACCTTTGAATCCAAAGAGGCTTACAAGGGAGCATTGGTTATCTCCAATTTTACAGATGAAATTTTTTTTTACACTTAAATGATTGCTCAAGCCCACAAAGGGAAACAGAGTTGAGAATGGAATCCACATTTCTACACTTCTGGCCCCATACACTAACACAGCGGTTCTCAGCCCACAGGGCCTTTCAAAGTGGCCTGCCGCTCCCCTCCCTCTGGCTGCAGAAGGGAGCCGCTACCTAAGGACCCAGATGGAGCATAGTGCTGGCTACAAGACTAGTGCAAGCTCCTTGCTGCAGCCAAGGGGACGAGATCTGTGCTCCCCTTCCTCTGGCTGGAGCATGAAGCATGACAAAGCTCTCCACCTGGGTCCATAGGCACTGGGGTTCCTGCTGGAGCCAGAGGGAGGGGAGCACTGATCTCCCATCCCCCTGGCTGCAGAGAAGGGATCCACTGCCTAGGGACCCACATGGAGTGTATGGGGCCACAGGATGTGTGCAGATGCCTCAATGAACTCTTTCTGTCTGGTTGCAGTGAAGAGATTTTTAATCCTTTAATGGTATATATATCAATACATTTTTTATGAGTTGGTAGGCTGGTGGCCCTTCAGGGTTGTAAAAATGACATTTGTGGCTCGTGAGCCAAAAAGGCTGGGAACCATTGCATTAACATATAGACACTGCTGTTTCTCCACATAGAAATTATTATATTTCCCACTGTTTCATTTTTTTAGTCATGATTTCCTCTTCAGCAAAAAAGCTTGTTGAAAAGAAAGTTAAAAAGAACAAAGCTTTGCATTATGTTCTTATCATCTATTAATACTGACTCTCACATGAAAATGTTCCTACCCATTGGAATCAGACTAAGGGAGAGATTGATGTATCTTGCATCCTTTTCATGTGCTTAATAAAATTAAACTGATAAATTCTACTTAAGCGTGGAAAGGCTGGTATGGATTTAGAATGTAATATAAATACATAAATAAATAGCAGACAGAAATGTGCCTTTCAGGGGGAAAGAGACTCATGCTAGTAGCCTTAGGAACCATACATGTATGCATGCCCCATTGAGCTCTAATAGTAGCACATGGAAATAATTGTTGTCTCCTTCTCTCACTCACACAGAACATCATACAGTGCCAGCAATAAGACAAGTTAAGTAGACCTGCTGTCTCTTCACCTTGTGTTACATTTCTTCAGCTCCCACTAAATTGAAAAGCATTGGGCAGAGCCTTTATTACACAATTCCAAATGGATGACTCTTTGCGTAAAACTCCATCATGCATTATGCTTTGTGAATTTGCTTTGCATGGTTTTGTAATCATCACAATTTCAAGCACCATTTTTTTTCAGATTACTTCATGAAATCCCCTAATAACTTAATATCTTTTTTCAAAATGGTGTGCAGAAGTTACTGCTGTAGCCATCTTTAACAATTTTGGCTTAAAAGGGAGTAAAATAGAGACTCGGAAGGAAGCAACCAGAGACAAAGGCACTCTGGTTCCACTTCTAATAGCATCTTCAAGAGCTGTACAGAATCCTGTACCTTCACTATCCTCCATCCATATGCAGCCAGGGTGGACATAAAGCTGAAGAGAAGCAGGCAATAGCCCTGGGCATAATTAATCACATGAAGGGGATTTTCAAAGGGCAAATTGGCATGCAACTGCCATTGACTTTCAGTAGAAGTCTGGTTCCCAAATGCCCTTTGTGTTTCTGAAAATATCCCCTTTGGTGGTTAAAATGCCAGATGGCAGCTCATCTACACCTTGGGTCCCATAGTTATTAGTATTGATGGAGCTGAAAGAGTTTAGAAAAGATAGGGAACTTTTTTTTTTTTTTTCCTGTGTAGTGTAGACAAGGCTCAAGAGATCTGGATCTGTAGCTAACTCAAGCTGAGCAAAGTTCAGGGCCTTTGGGGGGGTTTGGTTCAAGCCTTTCTTTGAACAGACAGAGTTGACCTGAATAGCCATCATTTTAAACTGCACATGGTTTGTTGTTCATTCATATAATTTTAACAATAAAGTACAACACTCTGTACAAAAAAAATCTGGTCAGGTTAATATTATTCTTGCAATGCATTGTCTGCTCACTCCTCTACCACCACTAAAGCAATCTATCTTTTTATACAGCCATTCAAATGAAAACAGCTTTGCTTAGGCCAGAACTGTCTTTTTATCTGTGTCCCATTTTGTCTTAACCATGATTGTCTCCAGTAATTCTATGTATTTGGTTAATCTTTTAAAAACAAATTTAGTAATATAATTTAATCACAATGTATAGTAACATTGTTGTATACAAAAACAAGCTTCTTACACTAAGTTTACCCTACAGACTTCTGCTGGTATAGGTATGTTGGTCAGGGGAGAAAAGAGGTGTGATCTTTGGCTGACACAATTGTGCCAGTAGAATTCCTAGTACAGCTGCAGCTATATCAGAAAAAACGTTCCTTTATGGTATATTTTGTTGGTCTCATGTGAGGTGGTTTTACTATACCAGGATAAAGTGCAGCTTTGTTGGTACAGCTGCATCCACAGTCAGATAAATTTGTTGGTATAGCACTGCAGTATTCCTATGCTAGTAAGGCTATCAAGTGTATACCTGGCCCAAGATCATGCTAGACTGGAAATAATGTGGTGTCAGAAAATTGCTATGGTGTACCTGTGTAATGAAGGGGTTAATGCAATTAAGGCTTTAATGTAGGCCATCAGTAACAGAACTAGTAAAAGTTGATGGGCAGCCTAAGCCTATTACAGTCCCCTGCCTTTCCTTTTTCTATTTATAGTAAGGATTTCTTAGGTGTCCATCAGCATAGTACCGGGTCCCTCTGATAAGGTGTTGAAGATAGAAGTGTTAAAGGAAAATGGAGGGAGATATAAATAAAAGCTGAAAAGTGTTGCATTACCCTGGATTCAAGTAATTCTGATGGAAATCAACATTTCAACAAATTATCTTTTACAGCAAGAGAGTTGCAAAACTACTAGGGAAACAACATTCTCCAGCTGTCAGCACTGACAAGTCAGAAGGAAATAAATGGAAAATGTGCTACTTACTTGCACATACGCGCATTCAACTATCGGAGCAAATTAAACAATATCAGCTATTAAGGCAGTTCCTCTCCCTCCTCTCGCCATTTCATGTATACATTTGAAAGATAAATATAGCAGGTTTACACAGACTTCAACAGTAGATAAAATCAGGTTCAGACAACTAAATTATACTGAATCTAATAGTCTTGTTCTGATGTAAGTCCAAAAATCAATAGGTCAGATAAGGTTTCATATTAAAGGAGATCATCATGATGTATTTTTATAGCTATCTCCTTTACTCATGACCTTTTTTAATGTAATTTTATTTTTCTTACCCAGCCCTCTTTCAAAGCATGACAAAAGATCTAACTGTAAGGAATGAAAAAAAGACTGCTAAATTGTCAGAATGTGAAGCTTCGGACAGATAAAAGGGTTTGACCCTTATCAACACACTTACTGGTAGTTATTTTCTTTGTGTCAGACTTTGTGCCCTTCCTGCTTAGTGATGTCAAATTAAGCAGTAATTGTTTTTGACCACTAGATGAGGACATAACAATTAGAGATATTTTGATCTGAATCCTAATTCTCCCAAAGTTCAAGACATAGCTAGGCTTCTGGTATGAACATTCTTTAAAAAAGAATTTAGCTTTAACACTACCGAGAGTACAGAATGATCAAATCTACACTGTTCCTTGATCTTACTTGACAGGGTTGCAGCATACTGGTGAAATGTTACTGAGGAAGAAAGCACGGACTCCTGTTTCAAATGTGCATGTTACTCTTTTTATTTACTTATTTATTTTGTAAAAAACCAATGAGGTCCTATCAACTGGTATTCACTGTGACTCATTACAAATTCTTGTGTGATTCAGAAGGACCCTAAAATGAGAGGCCGAAATAGAGAAGCATTGAATGTTAGCAAAATCCATGGGCTCCAGCAGGCAGTGAGAGTCTGCAGATTTCGCTTTTATTTCCGGATCTTCTGCTGACTCACAGCATGACAGTAAGCAAAACATTTCTCCTACCTCTGCTCCTGCAGAATGGAGAAAAGGATATTTTCCCCACCTTTGTACAGTTCTTTGAGATCTATGAATTAATAGTGATAACTCCGATTCTCATAAGCTTTTAGGTGCCAGTGCACAAATGATACTATCAAACAACTAGAATCAACTGCTCAAATAAAAAGTTGCCAGAACAGGTGTCCTTGCAACTTACGTAACAATATACATTATAATGCATTATTATACAAATATAGACAGAGACTGAAGAAAAAAGCATTAAAATATTGCTTGTGGGTTAAATCAATTCTATTCACTGCGTGATACTGTCTGAAAATCAACAATATTATTTATTTTAACCAGAAGGCAAGCTTTTTTCTGACAATCTCCCAACACCTTGTCAGAATTTATTTTCTTATCTTTCACTTTTACATATTATAATGCACTCTTAGAATCTGCAAGTGAAATCCTGGTCCCAGTGAAGTCAACGGGAATTTTATCTTTGATTTCAATGAGGCAAAGATTTCATCTTGGATGCTCACTTGTTAATAATTTTCTCTGTTGGCCAAAATTCTCAGATTCAACGGCCTTGGAGCAAGCATTTTTGGCTGGGTGCCCTCCTCACCAGCCATCTATAAATAAATGGGATTATGTTAGATAGTGTATGTGTTATTGCCCTTAAGCATTAGTTGGGATCCAAGAAGAAACCAATGTATTTTAGCCTCAGCTTTTCCATTTACTAGTGTTAATGTTGTGCTCATAGACTCATAGGTCAGAAGGGACCAATATGATCATCTA